>JACJUM010005601.1:6228445-6373594 GCA_020976665.1 Heortia vitessoides | reverse complement strand
AGGCTTACGCAGTAAGAAACCAAGAACGAAAACATCCCAGATAACATTTTCCTTGTCGGTATTATAAGCATCAAGAGAGACATGAGAACACGTAAAATAATATATAGCATCTAAAATAAAAATATAGTCGATGTCTATTCTAGGTAAAATTGTTTAACGATTCGTACAGAACTTTTGTTATTAGGACTGTCTGACTAAACAAAAGCCCCCCTAAATATATCTTGTCACAATTGATATATTTAGGGTGGCTTTTAAATATTATTTCTAGCTTAATTAATTAAAGAAATTGTTTTAAAATACTTTGCAAAATTTTAGTTTGATTTAATAGAATTTTTATTTATATGTGAAAGCTTTGCAATCTAGACAATATTAATAACAAATTACGATACTAAATCCTATAATTCCAATATAAAAACACGCGTGACTACATAGAAATGTCCCATCTTAATCAAGCTGTATTTAAAGGGGTATAATAGGAAATATAATTATTTAAAAGTTGTTGAACCATAAATTAAAAAGCCTTACTAAATAGATAGATAGACCATTGATTGAGGATATTTATGTTTTATTGCATAATGCGGTCCAACCAATTGGAAGCTCCCTCAACAGCCTTATACAATAAAATGTCCAGATTTGTGATCACAGTGCGTACAGTTTTAATTCCACACAGAATTAGTTCAACCAGCTCCTAAGTTTATTTAAAATGAAATACGTATCATGTTGGGAGCTCCATTTAATTTCTATCATTTAAAAAACCATATTTACGATGGCGTAGGCAACTTTAGTGGCACCCATAGGGCACGGGACACATGTTTATGGTTTTAATTACGTCTCGGAAAAGTTATGCCTCTGTATATGGCCCAAAATAAAAATTTAATTAATTTCCGATGGCGCTTTTTTGTTTGTATTGCACCGAGTAAATTAGTGATAATATAATCATTACGCTTAATATTGAGGTGGAGGACATCCATTTTATATTGTGCCGAATTAAATTGGCTGTTCATAATGTTTGCATCAAGTATGCATAATAATGCAACGATACACTGGATATGTGCTGATTTGATGATTTTTTAACATGATTAATTAGACAAACATGCATACGCTCCGCGTGATAGAAGCATTACCGCGAGCTATAGACTCTAATATCACAAAAATATCACTAGCGCAGTGCCAACCTGGTGACTTGAACATATTATGTCTCATCACTCAGTGATTTGGCCGTGAGGTACCGGTAAAGTAGATAAGTACCTCCCCCTGTACCAGGTGTCGTAACAAGCTACTAAGGTATAAGAACCGACAGATGGCTCAGGTGGATATATATACTCATCCGAAATAATGCAGCTCAAATGCACAGGGTGAGGATGGGCAGCAGCATCCCAATCTGGTGCAGTGGGAGGTACTATTCAACTCTGCCAGTACCTCTCGACTATATTTTTTATTTTGTGTATATTTGTAGATTTGTGTCCTAAAGGTCACTTTATTCTTACGGACATTTGAGATACACTCTCTCGGATGGATATATTGCCATCTGAAGGTGCTGGTTCCGACACCTGGTACAGACGGAGGTACTAATTTACTCTGGCTGTACCTCACTTACTCAGATATATCCTATTATAATCCTAACAGGAAATGACCAAAGTTCCATACAAAATGGTTGTATAACTTTGGCTATTCATGGACAGTCATTTTGTAAGCTTGCAAATACTAAGTTTTTTGTTTAAGTGATTAGACAAATATATTCAGCCGTGTGACTAAATAAAGGTTATTTGATTTATTAGGATCAATACCGCTGAAAGTAAAAAGAAGCGTTTGAAGCAAATAAACTGCGGAAAGAGTTTGCTGAATTATGAAATGATTCCACATAAAAGTCCACATAAAAGTCATTTTATGTGGAAACGCTGTCTACTAAAGGCCAATAATGGTCATTCTCCTTTTCACCGCTAAACAACTCGAGGAATTACTAGGTCATGTGACATAATAATTCTGAGTCACAGGTTAGTATTAGGTTTTATTATCTACCAGCGTCTGAGTGCTCTTACCATCACACTGGCTGAATACTTCTTTGATAATAACATATTTTCCTATATTTACTCGATCAGTATTCATTACAAAACCACCTTTTAATGGCTTTTAAAAGTTTTATAACTCGTATTTACATTTTTAATTTGACGTTTTAATTACCTTACGGCAATCGTTCTCCAGAGTGACAGATGTAATGTCAGAATGTGTGACGTATATAACTACTACAATTTCGAATTTAAATTTTTACTTCCTTAACAACTTAGTGATATAAATATATTAATATTAATCTATACTAGTGGCACGTATAGGCTTTTTTAATACACGCTCGTTTATTCCCGGTACTTCTGACCTGGCCATGTTTTGTGCCTGGTTATTAAATATATGTATATAAGTAGTATATTTGTGATTCCTCTGTCTTCTGATGTCTATAACACAATTAGTTTAAGCGACTTATAGTAGGAGGTACTATTCTATTCTGCCGATACCCCTTGTACTCTGCCGGTACTTCACGGCCCTTGTAAGTTTCGACCAAAAACTGTATTCAGTAAAACGAGCATCAATATATTGTACCTGAATTCACTAACAGGGAAATGTGAATCTATATCATTTTAATTTTCAAATCAGTAATTAATAAATCGCCTAATGTTCTTAACTATTAGTGGCAAACACAAAATTAGCTCCAATTTGTATTAGGTTAGATTTTGGAACGACATTGAACATGACAATTTCTAAATTTTCTACATTACCGTTAGATAGGTTTCTAGAAGATGATACATATAGGAAACACAGAGACAAAGGCATTATCGTATGTATGTATAGAAATACCATCACCCCACCACACTACTGTAATGTTCCTTAATGTCTGTCCATACGTTATTTATTAGCCAATAATATGAGTGTCATAAAACGTTTAATTGTTCATTATGAGAAGGTTTTGCATCAGTCAATCAATTCCTAGTAATTACCCATCTTAGAAGTCCCAGGCAAAATCAGACGGCATCCACTTTTACAGCTGCAATACTATCAATAAACCAGTTTGAAGGGAGATCAATAAAATTAAGACATTTTAATTATGTGCCCCTATTTTGTCTGTCCGTATATGCTAATTACTGCCAACGGGACGGTGGTCTAATTCTTTATAAATAAAGCTGTTAATTAAGGAGGTACTTCGATGATATTGCACCAATAAAACGATAAAGTTTGACTGCCTACTTGAACCATCGATATAAAGGGTTCGGATAAGTATACCTTTTTTAATTGATTTGCGTCTATGGTCCAAGCTATTTAAGGAGCAATTATATTGTTGATAACATTTCGCAGTTATAAACTTCGTTTCTTGATTCAAATCTTTATTTGCTTCTTTATGATTTATGCTTTTTATACAGATCTAAATTGGGGTAAATTTAGTTTATATATTGTAGAAATCACTATTTAAAAACGTGCTTTAGGCAAAAAATAAAATTGAAACGTCAAACAAAAAATTTAAAACGAAAAAACAGCGTTTTCAAGCCGTTAAAAGATAATTATTAAAAAATATTCATTTGCAAGTTTCAATAACAGACTTTTGGATGGGTGGTTTGAAAGGCAGCTTTTATCAGCTGGCATATTAACACTGGCACATGGCTGGTAATACAATATCTGACCTATGTATTTTAGGTGTATAATATGTAAAGATAGTTATCATGTTTTTTTTCATGTTCATGTTCCACTTTGTTAGGTGGTTATAATTATTAAGTAATTTTAATTATGTTAATTGTTGTTAATTTGACATGTGTCATATTTCGAATAGATACGGATCAAAAAGACGTGCCATACTTAAGTTTTTTTTAGACTAAGTCGTCAAACAAGCATACGCCCGCGTGCTCGTATTATCACAAGAATATGAATAGAGCGTTGCCAACCTTGTAACTTAAAGATATTATATCAAGATATTCAGTAATTTCACTGCTTCTTACCCTTCAAACCGGAACACAGCAATGCGAACACTGCTGTTTGACGGTAGAAATAGAAAAGAGTGAGATACCGATGCAGATGACCTTTATATGAAGTCTACCTCTAGTAAAGCTAAAAGTAGACCTTATACATAGGTTGGTAGATCGCTCACTAACTCTAGCGTGATTACCATCACGCTTGTATCCCATCGGAGAAGACAGAGACTATGGATCTCTACTTGTCACGATCTTGGCATACCTCTCTCGCTTCCCTCGCTCGCATTAGGCCTTTCATATACGCTCGTTTATTCTTGGTAATTAGTATTATTTTATTTCATATTAATACTAACAATTGTTACAAAGCTAGTATGAGTATTTGGGCTGTAAAATTGCATATTTTTGCTTCAGTATAGGCACTGGTTTTATCCAACGAGACTTCTCCTCCACCAAAACAAAGGCGACAGGAAACTTCCCGGAAACTATCCTCCTAATCCCGACCAATACGTCAATTACCGTCAGATAAGCCATATTTGAGCAGAGACGGCCGACAGACGCGCAAGCGCCTCTCACCAAACATGGCCTGTGTGTGGGGAGCAAACAGTTGATAAGATAACCTTTGGGCCTAGCCGACACAATGGGCGTTGCGTGCTCCGTCAATATTTGTAATAGGCATACCTTTTGGTGTGCATAGCATGCGCGTGCTCGCTCTGGCGTCTACTCACACCGTCGTGTAATTTAGATTTGTGAATTAAAACACTTATGATAGCGTTTTTGAGAACATGCTGATGATGTTACAAAAGTTAGTTGAGTGATCTGTAGTGTTCTTTGGACTATGGACATATTTTGTTACACCAATACACCTATAATAATTTATAAACATATGCCAGTGCATAAAAAATCATTAAATAAATATAGCAATAATAGATAATAAATTATTATATATTTAATTATATCATTATATAACATAATTATGTCCTATAAAATGATATTTTATTAAGAATATAAGCATCATTTGCTTCGCATCATTCCAACTAGATTTTGTGTCATGTTGGTTTATGAGTCTTCGTACTGGAATAGCTTACTCAAAAACCCTTGGTTAAGTTAAATTAGGTGCTTCTGAGTGAAAGTTACTAGAAGATGCCGTAACTTTTGATGACGTTGACGTGGTTTATTTACTTCATTATCTCGTATATTTCAATTTAAAGGGCAGGTTAAAATATATATAATACTGGTTTTTGTAGAACTTACGTATTTTTTAAATTTCTTTTTGTATATGTTGTTAATTAGACGATAAACTTAACATAGTAAGACTTTTTTCACGCTTTCCTTAACCCTCGTAAATCACCACTTTTATACTAATAAAAAAGTAATATACCTAGATATTTCCAGAATATAAACTGCATAAATCCCAATAACTAACTTATATAATGTCGGCAATTTTAAAAGTTCGAAAATGTATTAGATATACCTAATTTATAACTTGTTTAAAATTCTTATTAAATCTACACCATTTGGCGGTGTATTAGAGGTTGGACGAAAAACACCGTGCAAGGGTCAATATTTATTTATTGCATTACGCAGCCATAATACATATCTGGATAGATGCTAGTGTCGAAATATAAATAAAAAAACAGCATTTAAAAAATTAATAAATTCATACTACATTTGATATATTAGCCTGACTACAAAATAAATCGCTTAAGCACTTGTGTTACGGATATCAGACAATAGAGGACTATATAAACAAGCATACGGTTGGCTTGATTGGAAGCGTCACCGCAGCCTAATAAAGCCAACCTTGTAAAGAAATTTATAATTATCATCATCATCTTATCAGCCATGAGACGTCCACTGCTAGACATAGGCCTCTCTAAATAATTTCTAATAAACCGGTTGAATGCGGCCTGTGCTCAGCGCGATCCTGCGGTTTTAGTCAGATCGTCTGTCCATCTTGCGAATGGACGCTCTACACTGCGCTTGCCGGTACATGGTCTCCATAAAGATATTACTTCACTGTTATTACAGCTTCTTTCACCCTTTAAGCCGAAACACTGCAATGCGTAAGTTACTATTTGGAGGTAGAAGTATGTGAGAATGAGGTACCAGTGCAAACGATTTTGTAAAAGGTCTACCTTATATATTCCTTTTAAATTATTATTCATTGTTATAGTTATGAATTATATATAGTTATAAATCTTTAAAATTAACAAGAGAAAGTGCTGGTTGCTTACGCAACGGTGTCATGTTCACTAGAAGCCTACATATTCAATCCGTATCAAAACCAAAGCTGAACACAATTCCATTAACATTGGAGGCAATAAATTCAAATTGTCATAAGTTTCTGATTAATATATTTGATCGTTTTATAAAGTAAATCAATTTATGTCTGTATTATTTACTACTTCAGAAGTATAGCCATAAATCAAATTAATGGCTGATATCTATATTATTATGTGGCTTATTTAATTCTTTCCCGTTCAGTATTTGTTTTTGGGCTATATACAAGTAATGTTCGTACTAACGTAACCATAAAGTTATTTTGTTCTGTAAGGTTGTGCAATTTTATAAAATGAAATAAATTGCAAATGAATATTTTTGGGCTGGTATTAGCCGTGATGAACCGGCAGAGCAGAAAAGTATCTCCCCTTGTACCAGGTGTCATAGAAGGCGATTAAGGTACCAGAACCGACAGATGGCGATATATCAATCCGAAACAATGCAGCTCAAATGCATAGGGCGAGGATGGGCAGCTGCATCCTTTCACGAAAGCTGCGCTCTGCGATTGCCAACACGCTTGCCCAGCGCGGCAATAATGGTAGACTATAGTAGTAGACTTTCAATAGCTGGTATCATGATGATGATGATGATTTAGGGTTTGAAATTCTTCCGGAAAAAGTTTAACACTAATAAAATCGTAAGAAACTTGTTCATTGTCAAATTAAGGGTTAATAAATGTGCCTAAGACATCTATGATACAATTTCAAAGTTCACAGAGATTTGAATATAATTTTTTTTAAATGAACTAGAGCGTAGTCAATACGTTTATTTTAACCATTTAATCCACATATATATACCCACTTGTAAGTAACGTACGTTACTGAAGCCTTTTGGATTACCTACTAAGTCAACATGTTAAAAAATAACACAAAAAATAAGGTTACTCGACTTCGCTTTAAAAATCTATGAAATTCGAAATTACTGAAACGAAGTGACAACCGACCAATGAATCAACCCAGAGACTATTTAATTTTAAGCATAGTCAAATAGAACAGGGTACCAGGATGCTGTCAGCCCTAAGTGCTTTTAGATGTAGTGCCATGGGCGTCGCCTTATGCCCTGTTAAATAGTTGCTCAGTTATTTCCCTAGGGCCAGAACGTGAAGTGAAGGCTGCGATAGTATTATCTGTAGGCATTAAGTTAATGAGTGATATGCGTAGATAATGGCGGGCTTGTTTGGCTCTGCTATTATTTTTCGAATATATCTGTTTATATGTAACAATAAAGAATTAGTTTAGACAAAGAGTTTAACTTGCGTTATTGCTTAGTGTACCTCAGTGTCTGTACTGAGATTAAAGCAAGGGTCTACAAGCGTATGTCCTCTTAAATTTTGCGTTTCTATTTAGCAGAAAAAATATCTATCTAGTAAGTATAGTAACCACTTACGACTACTAATAAAAATTATGTTAATTGATGTCTGTAGTTATTTAGTTAGAGTTATGTGAAGTTTGCACAGTATCAGACTTAAAAAAGACTATTTTTTTACAGTATAATCCGTTTCAAGAAATATTTACCTTCTTTAAAACACATTGTATTTACAAAATCTATAAAAATAATTTAAAATTAAATTTCTGCTTGAATCAGTTTATCTGTAGTTTCTTTTGAAATTAATTTGATTTATTAAAATTTTGAGTAGATATTATTTTCTTTATGGGTACATTAGCCATTTACGTAATTCTTTTATGTTAATATGCAATAACTCTTAAATACCGAAATATTATCCCGAACCCGTTTTAAAAATTATTTAAACTGAGCATAAAAATATAAATACTAATATTTGTCAATAAAACCTGGTCTTAGCAATTATAAACATACAAAAATATTTATGAACCAATTTAATGCAAACATTTTTTTTATTAGTTAAGCGCGTCCATACTCTTCGGCCAAGTGTATTTTTTATGAAGAAAGAAGGTACAGTAAGTCATCAATAGATGGAGCTGGCTGACCAGAGAGGTGGCAGGGCCATTCACCAATGCACATCTGTTAGTCTTGAGAGTTCTTTACGGGTCTGTAAATTAGTTCCCCATTTTTGCTAGTTAAGCACCCATAGTTTAAAATCGCAAACCATTGCCTGCAATTACCTATTTATTTTCAAAGTCTGATTACTTGAAACGTAAGAATAATCACTAGCAAGTTTCTACTCACAAGAACAATTGAATATTCCATTGTTATATATAATATTTTATCTGTAGAGGTCCTAAGTATGATTTTCTTGCTAGTTGTTTCCTGTAGATAAAGGCTTAGGTAAAGTCGGGGCTATAAATGACGAAAAACACGGTCTTAATTCTGCCTTTGTAATTATTAAATATTATGACTTAAACTTATTAAAATATAAATTTTTACCCCGTGTTTGGGGCTGCATTAACAGCTTTGGATCATTATATTAAATCAACTAATATGGATAAAAAAGAAAAACATATAAAAAACAATTGACAGGTCCGAAGGCATAGATGGTAGTAATCTTGTGCGTTGAAGTTCATGGGTTCATTTCATGCCCAACATATTTTTTCTGTGGCTGGGTGTTAAATATATATTTAAGTATTACTCGTATGTTTGAGATTATTCTGTCTATCTAATGTCTGCAGCACAAGTGCTTTACGCGAATTTTACTTATCTTTAGAATTATTTAATCATCTTTACTCATATAGGTAAGTGCAGTAATTAGTGTTTTGAGCAGATTTTTTATTGTGTTTATACTATGTAAAATCTACACGTATATTAAAAAAAATAATTATTATTATTTGTTAAATATTTACTATAAATGGTTCTTATCCAGAACAACCCGCTTCGACATTAGTAAAGAACACAAATATTGAAGAAGGTTTTCAAGTGAGACATGATTCGAATTTTTTGACTACCTACATCCTGGATCTGAATTTTTATCCATCACTTCTCTCTAAGCCAAATCGTATTCTGTAGAAATGGCAAACCTTTAGTGATATATGTGTCTATTTTTATAAAACAAATAATATTATAGGTATGACGTACCATCAAATAATTTTGCCTTATTGATATTATCGAACAAAAATAAAACTAGATGGTATCAAGTAACTTTAGTCAAATACACATGACATCATTATCATGTTTATTTAAAAGTTAATGTTGGGAGAAATATTGATTTTCATATTACTTACTTAAGTACGTATTTATTGTAGCGATATTAATAATTAGAGGTATTTACCGTTGTAATTTCAAATAGCGAGTAAAAAAAAAATTAAAAAGAGGTTTTTTAGAAATAATGTCTTTTAATATTTGTTATTGTTCTTAAATTCTAAATATGTATAATAAACGACGGAAATCTATTTAGACACAATTAAAGTTTGCTAACTGAACTAGTCTATGGCTTTTTATAGTTTTAGTAGTGATTAAATAATATACATATTTTTTTTATTTATTTTTTTTTTATTTATTTAACTTTATTGCACAAAATGTTACAAAATGTACAAATGGCGGACTTAATGCCAGATGGCATTATCTCCCAGTCAAGCATTACACAAAACTGAAAAATATATATATATAGTGGTGCAGGCAATATATATATACAAAATAAATAAAAATTATTATTAATTATTAATACATATTTGTATAAATAAACGCAATAAATGCATATGATATAAAAAAATATATATGTATATGTATATATATACATAAAATAACGTACATCAGAAATAGGGTTATAAAGTTAGAGGAGCAGCATCAGTAAATAAAGTACGGAGACAGCGTTTCAGGTTAAATTTGTTTGGGGATTGCTTAATAATATTCAACGGAAGCTCGTTCCAGAGTCGTATATCATTATGTAAACCGTAGGTAAACCAAGAGAGAAGATGGCAATTTCTGAACATAGTATAGTGACGGTAATGTTGCCGGATAGGTGAATTTATAAAAGAATGAAGGAATATACTACCACAATATGTCGATTCCAGTACTTCAGTTAACTCTCACGCCATCTTGTAAGAGGCAAGTATTATTCTCTCTGCAGGTACATCACGGTATGTTAACACATGCGTATATACTCGTACCAAAAACATTATACTATCAGCCTATAGTAGGTAGAAGTTTATCCTACAAATATAAGTACTATATCTAATCGAGAATGCTTGTTAGGATGTGCGTGTGTTACAATTTTACGCCATAACAACGACATTACTTTTTATAATAGGTACTTTACAATAATAAGGATCAACATAATAATACACACACTATTTCTCATACAACATTATTTATTTGAGATGAACCTGAAATGATGAACTTTATTTTGAAAGATTTATACGAACACTAAGATTATATAAATCACGCAGCCAAGCTAATTAGAGTGTTAAATAGTTGAATTCTTAATATCTACTGACAGCTAAAGTGAACCGAATCGATAATTATAACATTTGTCACATAACCACACACATAAACAGAGTTGTAAATACCTGCAAATTAATATTAATAAATGTATTTCATAGAATAATAAAATATGCACTTAAAGCAGGTAATTTATCACCACCGTTATCTGCAAGCAATGAAAGTGTAATGCAACAAGTCACCTTGAAAGTAATCGTCGACACCCAACAAACAATAGTAGCTTAACTAATCTGCTTGTTAGGTGTCCTGCAATAACTTTAGTTGGACAAGTTGTTATACTCGCTATTAGCCGGCGTGTTGTCTCGACATCTATAAAGGCATTGGAACATAGTTCGGGGACCGAGCCCAATATGAAGTGGGACGTAACAAATTGTGAAGTAGCTATTGCGAAATCGCAACGAGCGCGGGCAAGACTTTAAGTGCATAGGTCTAGCATTATGTTCAATGCCGGAGCGTATTTGATTTTATTCGTGTCGTTGTAAGTCAGATTATGGGGTGATCGTGATTGTTCATTTTAAATATTTCTTTTGGTGCAGTTTGATTTTACGAGACATCCTTCATATACGTAAGCTGTGTTTAGTAAATAACCTATTTGATTAAGTAAATGTAGGTTATCAAGTAAAATAGTATTATTATCTTATCGTTTGCTTTGCGAAGAACCTAATAGAGATATCATAGTTCAACTTGTTTTAATTATAATATATTGAGTAATAATATATTCTTATTATGTACATTAACACGGAATTAAAAGTAAAATTAAATGACGAAATACAAGGAGGTATTTTTGTAGTAAATAGTTTTGAGGTAAATGTTTATCATTTTAGTATCAATAGTTTTTTTTAAGGAAATATAGAAAAACGAATAGATAAATAAGCACTTACCTGCATGCGCAATTCTTTACAAAGGTATTAAATAACTGTAAGGCTGGCATTAGAATATGTTTATTACTGATCTGAATTTTATTACTACAAGATAATAGGACATGTCTTTTCACCTAGAGAAAGTATCTTTAATTTCCCTAACCGGTAAAAGACAGTACCTATAGGTACCTTACATGGTTAAGTTTCGCTTCAATCTGCGGAGTTTAAAACATTTAATCGTACGATTAGTGAAGTACACATAAAAACGTTCAATACTATGTTCAATTCAATTGCATTCTTCAGGCGGTACGCTTCAATGCGTATGCGCAAGTGATATCTCGTTGACCAATCAGAGCAAAGCTGGCACGGTCAGGGAGGGGACGTGCAAGCCCCGCCCCCCGCCTTGTACCACGATTTTTATTGAGTATCGGATTACAGATAATAGAGTTTGGTTGTTTTACTGGGTTTTCTAACTTCTTTTTATTACGATTTTATTGTAATGTTAAAGCAGAGTATTGTATTACAATCGCCATTTGATGTACAGTAAAGTCTTACAATTCCAAGTCTAGAAGAATAAGATTAGAAGCAGAAAGATTGCGTTTGATAGTCGATATGAGTGTTGCGTAAAGATTCTATGCGATAGTAACATCGGAACCAGTCTTGGGTAGGTTTATTCCCATTTGTGCTCGTCGTGTGCGGGCATTATCTAGCCAAGTATCGCAGCGACGCCGTTACTGTCAGAGGCGACACGATAACTGCGCGTGGGCAATCGCCAAAGATTAAACAAGTCACAGACAGACAAATCAACCAATTATTTAAGTGGGAACTTACGCTGTACCCATTAAACGATACGAGTATACTTTGACATTTGCGAATTGTTCCGTAAATATGAATTGTGGTTAATAGTGAATGCGCCTTTAAGTTCATACTGATTGTGGGTTATAAAAACGTTGTGAAATTATGGATGACAAATTGACAATCACGTAGTCATCAGATGATGATGGGAGATGAGAACTTACTTTATTAGTTTTTACATTTATTGATATTTTTTTTTATAAATTATCAGTCTGAAGTAGGCCTTTAGTTATTAACACATGAAATACATACATGTTTCTTTCCCGATACAGTTTCAATTTTGATTCAAACTTACCGGTATCAGTAGAATGAGTATCATATCAAAATTAAAAAAAACATATGAGCATCGCAGTAGTCATCATCAAATATTGTAATTATTGGTCACATATCTGCTGCATGCCTGAATACATAGACATGACTAGGTTGCTGTGAGGTACCGGCAGAGTAGAATAGTACCTCCCACTGCACCAGGTGTCGTAAGAAACGAATAAGGTAACAGAACCGACAGACAGCGGTATATCCATCCGGAAAAGTGTAGCTCAAATGCACAAGGCGAGGATGGTCATCAGAATCCCCGTCGCGAAAGCTGCGCTCCGCGATTGCCAACACGCTTGCCCAGCGCGACAATTACGGGCGAAATTCCCCCTTTCTTGAGGCGGCCTATGTCCAGCAGTGGACTTCCAATGGCTGTAATGATGAATGATGATTAAATAGAGTTACCATTATTACACAAAATCGTGTTTTCTTCATCAAATCACAAAACAATCAACCAGTTAGTTGATGTTAATATTATACTAGCTCATCTTCATTTCCACCAATGTAACTTACTAGCGATTAGTATCAACAGGCGCATATCATTATCATCATTTTAGCTGTATGACGTCTACTGCTGGATATAACCCTCGCCAAGTAACTTCCAATAGGACCGGTTGTATGCGGCCAGCGTGATTCCACGTTTTCGATCAGATCGTCTGTCCACTCCGTGGCCCTACCTTGCACTTGCCAAAATGTGGTCTCCATTTCAGAATCTAGTGCATATCACCTCAAACCAAATATAGTCTACGACAATTATATCTGTATTGACACACGCAACGAATTTTAATAGAACAGTTTTTAAAATGTATAGGTTAGTTGATAATTCCTTGTATTAAAAAAGCGGCTGACAGTTTCCACGCAAGGTAAAGACCATGAAATTGCCATTAAGAGGTGGTCTCTAATAGAATAATTTTTACCCTACATATTTAAAGGTCTACAAGGTGCAAGGTTTATTTCAATTATACCTGTACCTAACAAAGCCCATAAATACATAAAGGTAACTAATGTATGTGTACCGATATTTACTTAAAACAAGAAAACCGGAATGTTTATCATAAAAAAAAGATGCGATTTAAATTGATATAAGGTAAGTGATACAAATAAGGCTTAATTTCAAACACTCAATATTTGATAAATTATTCGAAGAAGGTGATAAAAGCGTGGACGTCTTGTTTTGGTTAATATTTAGTAAAGTAAAAATTATATAATCTTCAATAAAAAATCAATTAAAACGAGATAGTTGTAAAACCTTAGCTTTATGCCTTTTTTAAAGATGAGTGACCTAATTAACCTTATATATTTAATGTAGGCAAAATAAAGCCATAGTTACTTTTTCGTTGAGTTACAATGTATACCGTGTACATAACTTGAAATAAAACTCTAAAAAATACCGTAATAAAATACGATAGAAATTACGACAAATTACAGAAAGACGAAAACGGCCGAATCCACGAATGACCGAGGAACACTGGCGCTGTGAGCGTGAGCGGGCCTCTCGCTCACTATTTGCCGAGTTGTGGAGGTTGTAGTCTATACGTTCGTGCAATATATATTTGATGTAAATACATTAAACGACTTTTTTGCACTATAGGCCATATTTAGGCAAGGGCCTTATTTATATCAAGTACGTTATATAGAATATAATATATCCCCTTTTAAGTTTCATTAAACTTCAAAATCTGTTCTGTAGTGTAGAAGTTTACACCGTACAAAGACAGGGACACAAAATATTTATATATGAAAATTGTATATCTTTTTATTAAAGAAATAGTTTTTATTTAATTTAATTGTCGATTTTTGAGCACTGGTCAAGCACTAGTTGGATAAGTCGCGTCTGTCAATTGTTTATTCTACACGGATCGAGCACTTAGTAATCTTCACATTGAAGCTCGATGGAATGGCACTCGCAATCACAAATGTCACCGTTAATTCGCGTACTTGTGATAACGTGACACCTACTTACGGTCCGTCTAAACTATTAAATAAATAATATGTAAAGAATTGCGTAAGAGATCGCAATAATAAACGGTTACTTAAAGTTTTATTTTTCAGTTGTTTTGTTTTAGATGTTCTTTTGTTGGTCAGCTCGTGTAATGGGAAAAGACAATGTAGGAGGACGCTTTTATGAAATGATATTGAGGCTTCGGCATGCCGTGGGGTACCGGCAGAGTAGAATAGTACCTTTCTCTGTACCAGGTGTCGTACGAGGTAGGTCGACTAAGGTACCGGAACCGATAAATGGCGGTACATCCATCTGAAACAGTATAACTAAATTAAAAAAGGGCGGGGATGGGCAGCAGCATCCTTGTCGCGAAGTTGTGCTCTGCAATTGCCACCACACCTGCCCAGCGTGGCAATAATGGTCAAACATCCCCCTGTCTTGGGGAAGCTTATGTCCAACACTTTCTATGGGTGATATAATGATGATAATGATTGTGGTTTAAAAATATATAACGTAATATAGCACTTTGGGTATTAATTACTTAATACAATTGGATAATTATAGTTTATGACCATCTATCTACATATATAAGGGGGCTGACTGACACATCAACGCAGGACCTAAAGTGTTAGAAACTTAAAATTTTGCATAAGGGTTTCTTTTATAACGCACGCAAGAAAGGATTTTTCTATGTTATCCTTTTCATATATTATAGTTAGTATAAAACTTTGCTGTTCATTATCATCATCATCATATCAGCCATAAGACGTCTACTGCTGGACATAGGCCTCCCCAACTAATTTCCAAAAGGACCGGTTGTATGCAGCCCGTGACCAGCTAGATCCTGCGGTTTAAGTCAGATCGTCGGTCCATTTTGCGGGTAGACGCCATACGCTGCGCTTGCGTTACTGTTATTAAAGGTATTTGCATGAAACACATATAAAATATTTTGTATATATTGCATCCCTTAAGGAGGTGGACGGTGCACAGTCAGTATGAAAGTTCTACAACGCAGGTGAAATCGCGGGACGTTGCTAGTCAAAATAATTTATTTGGCCTGCACTTTTAGATTTTTCAAGAAGTCGCTTATTACATTAACTGCTGCGGAAAATGTACCAACTTTCCCAATCTCATGGCTAACGTTGAAACATGTAAAAAATATCATCCATGAATGATAAACATAGTATTTAGAAAAATACATTTCCACAAAGTGGACCCCAAAAATACGTTTAATAATGTTTACAAACGCATACACAACACAGCGTTGAACAAAAGCAAATTGTTCACTCCGAACGCAAAGACAAACAACTCGGCCGAAACCGTGGTTAACATTCGATGCCGCGCAAACTCACGTTCCGAACGCATTGTCAAAACACCTTATACAATTTCACAGCCGAGAGGGAGAGAGAAAAAAGAGGAAAAAACGCGACGGTCGTGTGTGGTCGTCGCGAATAAAAACCCGCCACTAAATTCGTATAATGCGCACTTGAAATGGCAAAAGCAAATATTTTTCAAACACCTTCAACGGCAAACATAATCCTTTGTGACAATCGTCTGTAATTTCGGTGTCGATGACAATGTGGTGTTTGCAAAAAAAGGGAACTGCAATCTCTGTGGTGTATCATGCGCGCCACAGAGATGCGTTAAATTAATCTACATTATACCGTGTGGTACCGGCAGAGAATAAAGAGAAAAAAAGAAGACAGATGGCGGTATATCCATTTGCTTGCACTTGCTTGCCTAGCGCGGCCTTTATGGGCTAATTCCCCCTCTCTTGGGGAGACCTATGTCTAGCTGTAGACTTTTTATAATATAAAGTCAGCAAATCAGTATACGGCCTGCTTGATGGTAAACGTGACCACAGCCTATAGACGCTCTTGTCATCATAAGGATATTGTTAGCCTTTAAATCAGAACACAGTACTGCTATTTGGCGGTAGAAATAGGCGATAGTAAAGTACCAATGCAGACCTTCGTAAAAGGTCTACCTCATGTAGTGTTTCGTGCTAAGATAGTGATGATACTCTATCTTAATCATTAGTATACTTTTTAATGGTATATTTGCATAAACATGAGCCATAGAGAATAATAGGATATCTTATATCCTATTATATAGGAGGAGGTCTTATATCCTACTATTCTAAAATAGTCTAAAAATCTTACTATTTTAAACGTTAAAGTTTGTACGGATGTGGGAATAACTGTGTGTCCGGATGTTTGTAACTCCTTCAGGCTAAAATGGTGGAAAGAATTTTTATAAATTTTGGCTTAGTAATAGTTATAGTATAGTAGTAGAAAATTACGTAGTAAATTTTATCCCGGATAATTTATGATTTTCGCGGGAATCATGTTTATTTTTTGTACCATGTCGTGTTTAAAAATAAAACCTAATTGTATATTATGAAGGCATTTATCTCAATACAAAGTTATTGTAAAATGAAGAATACTAAAGAAGGCTTAAATGTCTATAAAAATAAATACCATCAATACATTTAGGATTAAGTCCCTCGTCACTCGTCAGTCACCCCATATCGTATCATAAATGTCGCATTTCTATGTATGTGTTTAGAGTCTAGACAACGGTAAAGGTGCGCTTTATTTATCACAGCGGGTCTCCAATTGGGGTTATTGCTGTGTTTGAGAATAATTCACCGTTCGAAGGCGCTCTAAAACACTATTATTAAGTTGTCAGAGTACCTCTATTACGGGGCGGTTGATGTCACCGATATCTTTCTGTTTCCTTTTAAGTATTGTGCAGTCTTATTGAAAGAATTATATGCTATTTAACGCCCTTGGTGGATATCTTTTGATTTATTTTGTATGCCTTATTATGTGTTATTATATTTTTAATTATTTTTATATAGCCGTGAGGGAACTAACGGTATAGAATTGTACCTCACTCTGTACCCGGTTTCGTAAGAGGCGACTTAGGTACCGTAACCAACAGATGGCGGTATATTCATCTGAAACAGCACAACTAAAGTACAACATATCGTGAATAGGCAGCAGCAGTTGCGTCGCAGAGTTGTACTTTGTGATTGACACCACGACTGCCCAGTTTGGCAGTTATGGGTAAAAATCCCTCTATCTTGGGGAGGCCTATGTCTAACAGTGGACTTTTATGGCTAAAATGACAATAATAACCAATAATATGTGAATAAAAAGTAATGATTCTCTTATTTGACTGTATAAGGAAAATAACGAGAAGTGTCCAATCAATATAAGATACCAGAAATAGTAACGCTTGCGTATGCAAATAGGCGCGTAAACTGCCTAAGCCCGAACCATATCCGTGACGCAATAACCACCAATCCAAAGCCGCAAACGCAAAAAGGCGATAAAAAAGCGTGAAATCCGTACCAAATCGCATCGTTCAATTCGAATTTCGAACGCGATTCGACGTAAAATATGGCGGTTGCGCATCCAGCAACAGGACACCGTCGAGTGGGGACGATTTGTTACCTTTTTAACACGTCATCCATTTCCAAAATCTGGAAAAAAACTAAAGACATGTGGCCCCATTATGGCGTGTTTTGTGTTACGAGAATAATCGAGCTTTATGTCATTTTGATACACTCTTAAGAGCCTTTGTGTGGGACTGAATCGACAATGGGTTCTTTTTATTCGTGTGAATAACTTTGATCCTTTCTTTGATGGTATCTTTGATTTGGTGTTGAATTGGATCGATTTTTCAAGCTCGGTAGTCGCCTTTTGTTGCTAATAGCTGCTTTTCGTCTTGCTGTTAGTTGATGTTGTATAATTACTACTTTTACGTCTATTAAAAAACAGTATTGTCCGTCCTTCTTTATAAATGCTAGGGCTTTTAACAAAAATAATTGGAACATTTTAAATAAAACGGGACCGTCGCCAGAATAGGAATATTAAGGATTACATTCTTAAGTATTTTTAAGTTAAAAACTAATTCTAAAAATATTGATGCATCATTATATTCTACTTCGAGGTCAAGGTTATACTCAAAGGTATCGTATTGTTTTTATAACTTTCTTTTTGTTTTCATACTCTATACTGCAATTTCTCGATTGTGACTTTTGTGACCATCGAGACATTTCATTATAGGGTTTGTATTATTTTAATGGAAATTTACCTTAAATTAGAGTGAAATATAATTAGCTTGGCCTTGCGGAGGCTATGCGTTTATTTTCTAACTCTAATATGTATACTCAAAACCACGTGTATTTTAGTGTCAAGTAATTATCTATTTGTGTCTAAGTATTGTTTATGTTTGTTTATTTTCAAGAAGCATTTATTAAGGAAGCTGCATTTCTATTATTTAAATTAAAGTTTAATTAATAAATACTTTATAAAATTACACTACATATCTTACATTAATTACGCTGACTCCGAGACAAGTTTCTTGAGCACTTGTGTTACGGAGATTAGACAACCGAGGATTCTAGCTCTGCTATTGCCAACAACCTTGCCTAGTGCGGCAATTATGGTCAATGTCCCCCCTTTCTAAGTAGAACAGCGAGCAGACTTCCATTGGCTGATATAATAATACTTAAATATGTATTTATTAACTATCTAGATAGATCACTTAGACCTCATACAAAGGTGGATTGATCCCCTCTCTCGCCTATTTCTATCGCCAAATAGCAGTGTTCACAATACTATGTTCCGGTTTGAAAGGATGAGGCATCGAAATTACTGGGTAATGTGACAAATATCTACAAGTTACAAGGTGAAATCCTTGTGATATTACGTCTTTTGGCTGCTGTGACGCTTACTAGCGGACTGCATGCTTGTTTATCGACCTGGTCTAAAAGAAAACAAAATACATACACACAACGTACATACAATACATACATAAGATAAAAACACAAATATTAATCACATAATTTATTGTCCTGGATCCGGGATCGATCCCGCGACCTGGACCTTTGGCGCATAAGATAGGATAGGATCTCTAACGTTTGCGCCATCTGGCCCGTCGATTTAATAAACATGTAATAGCGACCTTAATGTATAAGGTTTAAGTACCTGTTTTAATACCAAAATAACAGGTTTTTTTATAAAAGCGTATGAATGTATAATAATAATAATGATAAATTCCCACAACATCTCATACATTGACCTGACTCCGTGGTAAGTCGCTTAAAGCACTTGTGTTACGAATGCCAGACAACAGAGGAATCACAAATATACTACTTAAATACATATATTTTACACCCATACACAGAGCAAACACAAATATCATCATATAAATATTTGCTCTGGGTGGGAATCGAACCCACGACCCCTGGTGCACAAGGCAGGATCACTACCATCTGCGCCATCAGGCCCGTCAGTATGTACGTACGGTACGTATGTACGGTATTTAGGTATAACTAATAAGCTTTTTGATTTTTTTATCTGTCTATTTGAAGAAAATTCCTAAAGCTGATTCTGGCAGCTGATGTTATAAGATGTGACTTAATCTTAATATTTATTACTCTTAGGGGAACAACGCGAATGAAACCGCAGGGCACAGCTAATAGTTGATAATAATATATTGATCAGTGCTTGCTATGTCTAAAATAAAGAGACAAGCGAAGCCTTTGACGAAAGTAGATAGAAAATGAAATCTATGAATAAATAAAATTATTATTTATGTTAAAATATAAGCATTTCAGTAAAGTAAATCCACATCGTAAACTATACCTAAAGTTACGCTACGGTTACTGCCAACGACGGCGTTATGGTTGATTTTCACTATCATAATATAAAAAAATTTAAAAAAAAATTCTGGTATACATCTGTTTTATATGTATATATATAGAGTATGAAAGAATACTCAATATAGCTATTGTAAGAATTTTAGCCTCATGATTGGGCAGGCATAGGTAATGCAAAAATTATAGCATTTATCACAGTTATCACCAATGTCCGTTTTTAAGGGTATATCCCGCTGAAACGATTTCGCGGCGTACCTAGTTGTATAGTCAGACTTTTATAAAATTTTGCACGTGTTTTAGTTTTAGTCCTAAGGAAGGATCATTCATCATTAGCCTATATCATTACTATCAAACACAAAATAGTTCCCGCGGCAACCACGGGAAAGCCACACACACGGTTTCGCGGGCGGGACCTAGTTGATTAACAGAAACAATTACTTTATGGTTATCATTAATGAAGAGCTAATTATATTTAGGATTTACTTCGAATTTTAGTTTCTTTAATTCTTAGTTTAATTCGATCACCTCATTAGGTGAAATAAAAACTCAAATCTTTAAATTTAATGAGATAGTAATTTCTTACTTATTTAACACCTATGCTATGGGTCTGAAAGCATACTTACAATTTGGTTCTGCATTATGGAATTCTTGCTAAAGGTACAGAGCGTCTAACTTAAATTATGCGATCTATAAAACCGATATAGCTATTATTAAAGTAAGGAGTGTTTAATGATGGTTTATTGTTTCATATCTTCAATACATTGCGACCACTTAATTACTCCCAATCATAACTTCATACATAAACGATTTCTCAACTCACAAATGAAGCCTGCATTGCATTAATGATCTTGAATAATGGACGCGAGCGCCTTTCGACTGACAGCCAACGCCATCTAGTTAGATGCGATGCCAACTATTTTACGTGAAGTTCAGATACATTTTATTTTGTAATGTAAATGTTATTGTTGACGAGAAGACTTGTAACAACAACTCACAAATCAATTCTGTTGTCTATGTAGAGGGATATAAAAAGAAAATGCAATCATAAATTTCATCAATTTAATTAGATTAAATTTAAACGGTACAACCATTAGGAATAACTTTTGTAATATAGTCTCGAGTAGACTTAAAAAATAATTTTCACTATACATTTTTATTTTACAAGCCATATATAACATAAAATCGTAGGGTGGACGGACAGATAATTGACTTAGCTATATTTTATATTTACATATACGCAATGAGATCAGAAAATTTACAAGATTTCAGAAACAACTTAAACTAAATAATACTAGATAAAAACCCATAGATTACGAGAATCTTATTGCATCTTTTACTCCTTACAATACAAAAGAATTGTAGGTATGTTTGTTTGAAAAGAAACCGTACAAAACGGCATTTGGATGTATTTTTCAACTTATGTGATTAAATTGTTAAGCTGATAATGAACAAAAAATTTTGTACTTTAAATTAGGTTTTTATTTTTTTAATGTAGGTTATCGTATAAAACATTAAAATGGCATGATAAATTCTTGACTTAAGTTCATAAGGCATCAATAAAGGAGTTTAATCAGTCTTTTGAAACACTTTTCACTATTCACAGTTATAAATTCCTATTCACGCTATTTAATTCCTAGTTTTCGTCTTCTGTATCTATGTTGTCTATAGGAAAGTTTGGGTTAAGCAGTGGACTTTTCCCGTTGCTTCCACTAGGAGAGGTATTGACAGAGGATATACCAACAAGATTATGGGTTAAGCTATGACGTCTTAGGTCACAATTTCTTCTAAAAACTTTGCCGCAGGAGGAACAGTTGTATGGCTTAATATCTGTGTGGGTTAGAAGGTGGGTCTTAAGATTTGACCTTTGGTTGAAACTTCTACTGCAGACTGGACATTTGTGGGGTGACTCCTCCATGTGCAGAATTTTGTGAACAGCTAATGTCCGGGACTGGCAGAATCCTTTCCCGCATTCTAGACATTTGAATGGCTTTTCCTTTGAGTGAATGTACCTGCAACAGATACAAAATATTGTTAAGCTTGCCTTAAACTCCTACTCTTATTATTTAAAAAAAGTAAAAATACTTTATTGCTATATATTGATATCACTACTTTTAATAGAAATTAATCTCATTGGAATTAGGAATTCCAATTGACAAAAAAAACTTTAAAATAAAAAGACCACAAACCGAATGAAAGTGGCATAATTTAATTGCAGAACGTTAGCGCGCAATATTAATGCGAAAGCACGAAAAAGGAGTGCACCATTTAGCACAATTTGCTGCGAATGGTACGATAAATACGTCATGTCTGTAGGCGCCGAAACAGCCGAGCAAGTGGAGAACACCTCGTGTATGGGCGCAGGCGGGAAGCAAACAACTGCCTGCGGGATATTGGTAATAAATTGGCGTACAACCTTGTTTTTATTGCTATAATCATTAATTTACGCCAGCAAGCGCATGTGGGTATAACAAATGTTCGAGCTCTTACTAGTTAACTTGCTTTCATGTGAGTTCGATTTATGCTGTCCTGTTTGCGCTTTTAGATTTGTAAACCTGGTTGTTTAGTTAAAACATTTTTTTAAATTATTAAGTACAATAGTGTATGTTACAGCTTATGCTTACATTATTAAAAAAACGTATATTGTACAAACAGTTCCAATAAAAGATCCTTTACTATTGTATTTGCAGCAAGAAATCGTCAATAATAAACATCAAATAATTACATACAAAAGTGGCAAACTTATCTCCAACGAAATCAAAACACGCATATATTATATTCACCTTTAAAATCCAAGCACTACTTTCAAATTGAATTTAAACGTACAAGGTATAATTAACACCGTTCAACATGTAATCAATAATAATACATAACGAGAAACACGGCAATCGAATCCACGAACCGAGAAATTATCTGTTCATCGAAAAAACAAACAGAATCAGAGAGGAAATTACGACGTGTTCAACGTAACGTAATACCTATAATAATCGTTTGGATTAGTTAGATCGGTGACGATAAAGCGCAGTGGAATGATGAATGAAAGAATAATTTCAATATTGATAGACGAGATGATGACGGTGATTACGATGAAATCAAACGCGAGCGTTCTCAAGCGTGTCGGGACGGATAGACGGAACGTTAGGCCTAACTGGAACCAACGCGGCCACATCAATTCTTAATTAGCAATACAAACATTAACGATAAAGAAATAATTGCACCGGGTATTCTAATTGCTGTTTCTTATGTCAAAAATGATGATTAGCTACAAATTAATTCAGAGTTATCATCAACGTATCTAAGCAAAAAAAAAATCTTGAAGAAACCAAACCCGATTGATTGTACATGCAAAGGTTTATTTTTTGTCCTCTATATTAATCCTCACGTCAGGATCACCACGTGCTTTGTTAAAACCCGTCGAAGGCCCGCTTCGGTCCATTATAATGTATGGTGTCAACGAACATCGATTGAACATCGACAGGTCGGGCCGGGTTTAACCCTCGAGCGCCTACACGAAATTTATTTTATTGCCGAGGAGATACGGTGATTTGGAAGGAAGTCGCCCAGAGACAGGTGTTAAAAATTCAACACCTTTAGCTCTTTTTGGGTGTGCCTCTCAGATAAGTCGAGAAATAGATTAAGAAAGATTGTGAATTGTTGTAGAAGCATTAAGATATTTATTGTTTTCGAGATTAGTAAACAAGTTTGGAGATTTATCTGTGTTGAGTAATTACAAATTTATAACTATTGATTAAATTTCTGAATTTATTCCCAAAACAACATTACTGAGAAGTGTATTTGCGATAAGATTTATAAGGAATTCGAAAGAGGAAAAATAAATAAGACTAAAGGCCAAAATTAAAACATCGAGTCTTCTCGGATTAGCGGCGGTTTTGTGAAATAATTTACGAGCGTGACGAACGACGTGTCGATAGCATCTGCTCAGTCCATACTAACCCTTTTTGTTTTAAATATTCTTAAGCCGTACCGCCATTATTCAAAAACGATTCATAACGATTCGCGTTGTAACCAAAAAACCAAAATCTTTTATTATATCGAATAAATGAGAATCGTGATGCTTTTAAAGGTTTTTAGACAGTTTATCTTTTAAACAACGACTGCACCATTCGATCCAAACATTCGGTGCGAAAGAGCAACATTAATCACTGCACTGATTTACCTAGTTTATAGGGAGTAAATATAATTTTGTTGATAACAAAACTGGATATGCTACGAGGTTCTTAAGAACTTATTTAATACATTTAACACAAATCTGTCATAAAATATGACATTATTACGAGACAAGCTTCAAATAAGTAAAGAGTATTAAAAAACATATATAATTAATAAATAACAAGAATGGAGGAACATAATATGTTTATTTTAAGGTAAGTTGTACATTATAAACAATGAAAGAATGTATGAATTTACCTGTGATCTCTTAGATGGTCTTGCCGCCGGAACGCCTTTCCGCAAATGTCGCAGGAATAAGGTCTCTCGTCAGTATGCGTCCTTTCATGTATGAGCAAGTTGTAAGATTTAGTGAACTGCCGGTTACAAAACTTGCAAATAAACTGTTTCTTCATTCGTGGCCCACTTCCAGAAGTTTTCTGCTTATTTGATATACTACTGCCAGTTGACGATGTTGAACTATTTGTTGACTTTGAACTTGATGAGTTTGAGGCCTGAGGTGACAATGGAGCATGTGACGGACTGCCATTCATTTGTTGTTGGTACATTGCATTCATTAATAAACTTGGATATCCATTATCTATGTTCTGCGAGCTGTAACCGTAGCCTTTCGATGTAGATTCTAGGTGTTGTTCTAAAGTAAATTCATCTTCATTATCTAGCAATGCAAGATCTTCTTCGACTTCTTCCGACAAATCCACGTCTTCAGCCGCTATGGCATCTGATAAAGGATATTCCTCTGGCGTTTTCGGAGAAAACTCCCTTGATGTACTATCAGTTGCATCAACTTCACTTATTTTTGCGCTCGTCGTCGCTATCCTTAAAATATCTTGTTTGGAAGAAGTACTAGTTTCAGATGTATTCGGTTGGTTTGTATTATTTACAGTTGAAACTGTTGTTAAGCGTTGCAATGTCAAATATGATTCTAATGCCTGCAGATTTAACGCGGCGGCAGCTGCGGAGTTAGACGGCAATAATGCAGCCTGCTGTAGAGAGTTCATCATTGCATTTTGCAACGAAATAACGACTCCTTGAAGCGATCTTTGTAGCATGTTTTCTTGTAATAACGCTGCCGAGGCAATTGATATATTTAAATTCGTAGTTGATGAGGAACTAGGGCTCTTACTTGCATTTATTTTTGTTTCCGCATGCGGGGACGGTGGGTCGACTGCTAGAAGTCCGTTCATGTCGGTGGTCTTGCTGTCTTGAATCTGTAGGTTGTTTTTTAGCTTAATGATAGCGCTTTCCAAGGAATTCAGTGTGGATTTGCTTGATCGTGATGAACTTTGCTCTTGCATGGCTAAGTGTTATCATGGAGTTAGGGCCACTGAGGAGCACGTGTTGGGGTGGGGCGCGGCGGGGTATCGCGTGCGCGTGCGCCGTTTAGAAGCACGCGTAGCGGCGGCGTGCGAAGTGTCTGTGCGACGCGGCGCAACTGAGCCGGCGGGCAGCCAGCCGCCGCCCCGCCTCCCCGCGTCTCAGCATTCCCGCCTCACAAAAGCTCTCTATTTTAGGCAACTCTTTGTACAGTAATGGTCACCTCACGCTGCCCTAACGACAGACACGTCCATGAGAACAACATTGCGCCAGATCTGTTGTACCCCTTTTGAAGTGTAATGAGATTCTGAATGGAATAGGCTGCTATGGGAAAACAATGTCCGATCGCGAGGCTTGTTTTGTCAGTGGGTCACGCGTTAAGCCCAACAATCGATGGAAGATCAATTTAGTGTATAAGGGTTGTTGTGATTCAAACATGGTTTTTTCTGTCGTGTTTTCAAAAGACGCTGTTCAACACGTATATGTCAGAGGTTTTTGTTAAAGTTGTTTGTTAAAGGCTATTAAACAAATATGGTTAGATTATATTATATATAATCGAACCATGATATTTTTGTTGTTTTCAACATATCATATACAGTGGCGTGTGAAAAGTATTTAAACATATCATATACAGAAGTCTAAAGTTTCGCACAAATGAGAATTTCAACACAACAAATCAATAGTAGAAGATGTTGTTAATTGAAGTCATATATTAGAGTTGCATATAAAAAAATAAAGGTATATCTTCGACATGGAATAAAATATTTATGTTCAAGTCCAGTAACTATTAACTTCATTAGGATATCTACAGCAAGATCGATGGTACGAGATATATGATATATCTTATCAGTACATTAGGTGCGGTACTTGTTGGAAAATAAGATAATCACAACATAATCTGCAATGGAGTAATATTTTCTTCCAGTAGTGTTTATAAGTTAGCCCTAACGAGACGTTTTATTGTACTACAACATTCGAACTTGTGACCTTAGACCATTGGCCAATATAGAGTTCACAACTATGGCTAGTAGAGTCATGTTATGAGTTATAAATTTTGTAATCTTTATTGTATCTTTTGGGTTTTGGTTTATGTTTGAATGATGGGTTGAGACATTAAAATTATAAGTGGCATTGCGTCGAAAGCCGGCGCCCATAAAGTGAACAACCGGAGAACGAGCTTTGAGACAAAAGTGGACATTAACGAAATAAATACCGAAGCAGACCAGTGTCGCTTTTCATGTTTGTCTGCCATAGGAATAGTAAACGTACAGATATGTCGTAAAAAGTTCGTCGTCAATGTCAATAGAAATGTCAATGTATATTTTTTTTGCTAATGTGCCGTCAATATATATATTTTACTTTTCTGTGACCTCAAATGAATTACTTAAGAATTGATGTTGCCTACAGCAATTATATATTGAAAACTTTTTATTAGGTGCCAATAAGAACAGGCTAGACCTAGTTTAGGTACATAAGTATCAAAGTGTATTTTAGTTTAAGTTTTCTTTTGTTGTTGAATAAAGTTATTATTATTATTTATTCAAGATTAATTATATGACACAGACAATGACAATACAATTTAAGATACACCATTATTTAAATGAAGACTTTATTGAAAAATAATTCAAAACAATAATGTTTTTAAGTAGAAGTCATAATATGAACACCATTATTGCCAAACTATTATTTTAACACAATAGATTAAGAGGCACCTTCTAAAACTTATATTCGCTATGGCCTCAAGAAAAGTTCAACCAAACAAAAACAAAACAAACTGCACGACATACAAGTTTATTAGGTTTGTCCTCTGAAAATTGCTTAAAGTAATATTTACACGTGTTCATTTCGCTAAAAAGTGGTCGGTAAAACCACACCGCAAGAAATTAACTGCCGGTTTAAGATTTAATTTTGCATCATTATTTTATTAATGCAGATCTTTAAGCTGCAGTCGGCCTTTTTTTAAACTGCGTCTTGATTGCAAATGTAACGACTTAATAATGATTATATTTAGACCGAGATAATCTCCGGCTCAGTTTGTTTCCAATTAAAATATTTTTAGAATTAATATGTTATAATGGTACTTTAACATTGATATGATTTAGCAGTTTGATATTGTAAACAATGTTTAGGTTTATAAATATGTGAGAATTTACAACTTATCTTCAATATTTGGTTACAACTTTTATATATAAAGGAACTCACATTATAAATGCCAACTTGTTTTGGTGCAAAAACAATATATTTTATTTAGTACACAGTATTTTAATTATAATAATTGGTTACGTGCTTAAGAACTGTATCAGATTATATATTTTTTGTCATCGTATCAGCCATAGAATGTCCACTGTTAAACAAAGGTCTACCCAAGAACGGGGGACAGCCCATAATTGCCACATTGACAGGCCTGGTGGTAATCGCAAAGCGGAACTCTGTGGTATTATAATATTTTTACATTTTCAAGCAAACACTCAGCCAAGGTGATAGAATAAGCCAATTAGCACTCCTAAGGCTAGTTACACCGCATCTGAATTAGGTAGATTCTAAGTTACATTACCTAGTAACTTCATTGCTTCTCTTAGTCTCTAAATTATAATACTTACAATAATGCGATCACCATTGTTTGTGGTAGCAATTACTTAATACTTTATTTATCAAGCCCAATCTTAAGTATGTCTTTGACATAATCGACCGATCGTCGAGAAGCTTAGTTTATCTATAAAAAATATAAAATCTATCTGGCTCTATGTTTATCTTTGTCTGTTCATTATGCCTTACACAGCTTAATGCCGGTGAGTTTTAATAACATATTACATTCGAATATCTTCTACTCCTGGGAAGGATTTACGCTAGAATCAGGGAAAGTTTTAGTGGTTCGTGATACTGAGTTCCACAGAGATAGTCGCAGGTGGCAAGTAAATTCTCGAAACCGTATCCTCATTATTCATCGCCATAATTGCAGTGGTAGAAAGTCCACTACTATACATAGACGTTCTATTGAAAGTAGGAATTGCCGCATTGGGAAGGAGTTGTGGTAGTCGTAGAGTGTAGCTTCTCTATGGAAATGCTGCTTCTTATTAACGTTCTGGTGCATTTGAACTATGCTCTTATGGGTATTTACAGATAAACCGCCATCTTCAGTTGCCCCTTATCACACCCGTTATAGAGGGAATTTCTTTTCTACTCTGTCGGTAATTACCTTTTTTATATTAAAAATTACCGGTTTACGGTACTAAGAGACAAATAATTACCGACCAATGAAACCTTAGATATCTATTTATCTATAAGATATCTATCTATTACTGATAACATATCCGTTTGAACATTTATTTTAACATGACTAACGAGTACCTTCTAAATCCTCTATTTCATTTTTCAATTCTCTATTTAGCTCGTGGAATTATCGAAATAATTTTTTGTAAAATTCAGTAAGATAACAAGTATTGTTACTACCTAGATCACCTGCGATTTTCATGCCGGACTAACGCAATCCTATCAATGTGTTCGTTCCAGACAACGATCGGGAACAATGGCCCATGCTCCAATAGAGCATGATAATTGCCTAACAATTGACATGAGAAACAAAGAAGGCCCTAATTGGCAATTTAGAAATATTTGCAAATTCCTCTTACCCGTGTAAGATTCGTAATTCTTTGCTAAAGTATTGAAATATAAAAAGTTTAAAGAAAAAAAAACAATCAGAAAACTAACAACGGATAAGTTTGGTATGATAATCAGGCTTCTTCTGATCTAATGGTATACCATAAATTAGACCTATTACAATGCCTATTTCTACCGCCAATACCGTCTTCGCATTGCTGTGTTCCGGTTTGAAAGGTGAGAATCGCAGTGAAATTACTCGGTGATGTCATATATTCAAATCACAAGGTTGGCAATGCGTTAGTGATATCCTTATGACATTGCGAATATCTATAGGCTGCAGTAACGCTGGCTATCGCGCGGAATGCATGCTTGTTTGATGACCAGGTAAAAAATGGACCGAATAATAAAAATTGAATAGTAATCAACGTAACCATTTGTCAATCATTAGCATATGTCTACTGTGGAAGGCACATGACTGGTGTAAACTGCATGTGCCGCAATCCTGTAGTTTTTCTCAAAATGTCAGTCGAGCGTGTAAAAAAATAATAATTTATAGTTTAACGTAAATAAGAATTCCCTTAAAAAATATACAAGAATTAAAATTGCAGTTCGTATTTTGATAATTTATTAGATTTTAGTAATAGCAAATATATAATAATTATTTACTAATTGACCCATCATTTTAATATTTAATTTAATAATATACTATTTAATATTTTTACATTAAAAATAAAATGTCTTCTGCTTCTGCGTATTGGAATGTTAGCACACGGCCGTCAAATCATTAATTTATAATAATCCTTAATTTTCTTTCTAATTTAGGTCTTATTATCGTTTTTAGTAGACCTTGTAATGAATTAAAATACTAAACGTTCTCAATAAAGAAAATAAGAAACTTATCTTTACAAATTAAGTGTGTTCCCAAAATAAGTGCCTTTACTAAGAATATGTAACGACATCCAAAGAAAAGTACTATACCCCTAAAACTGTGAGCAAAATCAGATTTACATATGTAAATGTTTATTTATAAGTAAAAGTTACGGAGACGATTCTAGTCCGGGATGAATTTAATGAATGTTTCACAGACTTCCAAACCAGCGAAATTGTAAGTACCAATTAATGTACTAATAATATTACATCGTATATTTACATATCAAATTTACTGGACCATATAAATTCAAACACATTTGTACAGAAATTTCTCTTTACTTGCCTAAGTATAAGTGGAAATGTAAAAGATTATACGATGAAATGTCAATCTTGACATGTTTGTAATTTACATTAGAACATAGTTAACAAACTCACTTGTTAATATCTATTATGAAGGTAATCGCATAAACAATGACATACAATCTTTACATATTAAATATACAAATAATAAAGACACGTTTTCCACAAGCACTGTGAAACGTAGTAACTAACACCTTCGCTTCATCTATACAACGCACCTGTGATTCGTTTGCAGGTTTTGCAGGTGTTTACTGATGACAATGATCACTTACCATCAGTGTCAGTTGTTCGTTTGCACCCTATTATATAAAATGGCTGAATAACATGACACAATTTTTCCCGATACGAAATCGAATTGGAAAACATAAACGCGTACACACAAAATGTAAATCTTGACATGTCAATTACACACATAATAACACGGCACGTGTTGACAGGCTGTGTATAGCTATACCTAATCTCCAGGCATTAGCTGAACTTTCTCACGCCGCCACCGCCCGGAGGCACAGCGCGTGCACGACTCGAAGCAGATATAAAATTAATTTATCTATAACTGCTGGGACCATGTAGTTGTGGAATAAGGAGACTGGTACATCGTCAATTATGCATTTAAAACAATATTAATTATCTGGTGTTGGAAATGTGGAAGCAAAAGGATTTATCAAAAGAAAGCTTGCATGTTTTGGTTAATGTGAATAGCGAATCACTATCTAGCGAAAAAAAATACTAACATAGAAACATTTTAGATAGCAATTATTACTTAGTATATAAAGAAATTAAAACAATAATTTTGTATATAGATACAAATAATATACAGTGAGAAATATAAAAGGCTGCATGCATAGTATTTTTCTATATATAGCGGTAACATCCCATAAAAACAGTAAAGTTGGACACAACTGGTGTACGTTTTGTAACATTTTAGCTTTCTCCACTCCATCTTGTGATTTACCGTCTCGCCAAACGTGCCTTTTGGACTCACATCGGTACAGTTAGACGCCTCCGATCATATAAAATGCATATTTTATCATTATATGTCTTGGCCGGGCCTACGATCCATCTTAAGGCTATAAATTATGCCCTCGTTGGATCAATGCTTGGTGATGAAAGTAGCTATGTTATTCAATTTCTTAGAGGCAATGTTTATCGTTACTGTTTGTACGTGGTAGTTTACTGCATGAGCAATAGAATACGTGTTTTAATAAAAATTATTTTGACGCCTTTTATTCACTTTTTCATTTTATAAATTCCAAATTTTTAAGGTTCGACAGTCAAGTGCTAACGATGGTAGAAGAGAACAAGATAAATGAGACATCGTCACAGAGCAGTTTCATTATGAGTAATGAACTCACAATTGTTAGAAAATATAAGCCAAAACCCAGAGTAAGCAAGAACAAAACTTGAGAATAAATTTAATGTTTTCTCACAACTTTGTGTAATAAAGAGTTGAGGAAATAGATACACAGAAGTTTGATGAGATTTTAAAACAATATTCAAATAACATTTATTTGTCGTGGGGTATCTATAGAGTAGAATAGAATCTCCGCTTGTACCATATGTAGTAAGATGTGATTGAGGTTACGGAACTGATAGACGGCGGTATACCCACTCGTGAAAGCGTAACTCAAATACAACATGGCGGAAATGGGGAACGGAATTCCAGCTGCGCAGCTTTGCAATTGCCAGCACCCCTGCCCAGCGTAGTATAATATATGGGCATTTTTCTCTTTTTCTTGGGGAACCAGCAGTGAAAGTTGATGAATAAAATCAACTAACCATTCCAAAATCTGTACACCATAATTGTAAGTTAAAAGTAAGGTGGTTCATGTTTCCATAAATTCAAAATTAGTCATGGTAAATATTAGCTCGGTAAAACATTGTGCAGTTCAGACATTTGAAACCTGTAATCGTATAATAGGAGTCATAGCTCAAGAGATACCCAAAATTATCCGCTTAATCATAACGAGGCGAGCCATTATATCCCACACTGCCTGATCACCTTACACATAAACTTCTAGAAAGCTGTAATGCATTTTGATAGGTAAGCATGTCTTTGGTGCAAAATACAAGCAAAAAGGGAACCAGGAAACTCAGGATCTTTTCTATTTACCTGTTCTTGCAATTATCTTTTTGCATAGATAAACACTTTTCTTATTCTAATTTTGCAATCAATGACCCACTAGTAGAGCATTATAATAAGTATATAGAAATAATATATCATGACAACATTTCAGGATAAATATTTGATTAATTTAATATAGGCTCTATGGATGGAAGAACATAATATTACAAAAATTGTATATATATATAAATAGATTTTTTATTTTGTAGTTTTTACTTTAGCTCCTTCAATTTCAAAGAAACACCTATCCTATCATTACGTAGTCTTTCTTTATATCCATTAGTTGCAATCCCAGATTTTAAGTCTCATAATAATCAAATTGCTTTAAATTTGTAAAAAAGTAAGCAAGTACACAACCTTAATAAATTTTAAGTCCCAATTGAATTCTTCATTCCAGATGATCTCCCCTGCCTTCCACTATACAACTTTATGCAAGCGCGGCGAGCGTGACCGTTGCCTCTCGCCCACTCGTCGCACGCGAACCTGATGGACAATTTGCATCAACGATAGTCGCCAGTGTGAAATGAGCCTTACCTAATGTACCACTATGCAATGAAAATGTTAGAGAACAACAAAAACTTACATGCGGGCTTCAAGAGTGGGAAATCTAGTTTCTAAGCAATCTTGACGGAGAATAGTGAATATTTTCATGAACGGTCTTGAAAGTGTTGTTCTGATAAAAGCGTAAACTAGGCGAGAGAGAGATGAGGCATGAAATTGAAAAGACGTTTTCAATTTCCATATTTAAAATGTTGTTACAACACAAATGCCATAATTCAAATAATCTTAATGTCATGATATTATGAGAATAGCAGAGCAGAATAAATAATTCAATTAGCGTAACTGAATTTATTTATACCACCTTAGACAGTTTAAAAGGTAACCTTAAAACAGTTTTTTAAGTATTCATATATTATGTACAAATTTGTTTTCTTCAAATTTTTAAAGTGCTTCTACAAATTTGTTATTTTTTATATATTATGAAGTCAGTAAACAAGCATTCGGTCCACTTGATGATAAACGTGACCGCTTTCTATAGACACTCATGTCATCACAAGGGTATCAGTACTGTGTCGCTAACCTTGTGAACTGAAGACACAATATGTGACATTACCCAGAAATTTGCAAACAATTACTATTTGGCGGTAGAAATCGGGTCATGTCAGTTATCAATGCAGACGACCTTTGTAAGGAGTCTACCTCTAGTTGTAAGTTTTCTACCTCTACTAATGACTCAATGTTTGTTTGAGACAATTGATGATAATTATATGACACTTAATCATTAAATCAGTCATATCGGACGCCACAGACGAGCCCGAAGGCGATGATGGTAGTAATATCTTATGTGACGAGAGTCGTGGGTTCGATCCCTACCCAGGACAAATATTTATATGATGATATTTGTGTTTGTTCTGTGTCTGGGTGTTTAAAATATGTATTTAAGTATTATATTTGTAATTCTTCTATTGTCTAATGTCCGTAAGACTAAGCGACTTACCACGGAGTCAGGTAAATGTATGAGATGTGTGAATTTACCTTACCTTTACCTCATGAAATCGTAAGCATATTCGTTGATTTGTGTTGTGATGTCCAATTACTTAGCCATGTTCGGGCTATTGATGACCCAGACCTTAACATTTTACTGTGTGAATAGAATAGACCTTATATTATAAATATAATCGTTCTGAGTGATTACAACTTATTTTTCTATTTTTATATAATCTAAAATAAATATTAAACAAAAATAAATGTTCGGCGGTTTCAGTAATTCATAAAATTGAAAAACATACTGTAAATATTTTTTCTAATTTTAATGTATTTCTGTTAATTTTATTATATTTTAATAAAGTTTTATTATATATATTGATTACATCACAAAAACAGAAAAAAGTTGTAATCCTAAATATGTATAATAATAATAGAAATATATATTTAAGACTAGTAGGATATTATAAATAAACTAACATACTAACCTAAAAATCAATACAGAGTATTTTTAATTTGAACTTTTGATATATTTAAACTGTTAGTAAAATTTTTGTCTTATTAAAAAATGTGATTACGAATTAATATTCAAAAGAATAAGAAATCCAAATAAGCAGAAACATAATACCGTGTTTTTTAATTTTTGATGATTACATTGCAAATGTATAGTTTTTAAATTCTTTGTGTCTACAGTATAAAAAGATACACTTTACCAAAGAGTTCAGAGTATTCAATAAATTTTGCTTCCTTTGAGAATGTCGAAACATGCGTTATAAGCGGCATAAACGGTCGCATATTTTTTCTGGTTAACATATAATTGTGAATTTTTCACCAGTTAAAGAGGCTTCCGATATTAGTATACAGTTTTCAAGTTAATACCTCTACATGTTTTTAAGGTCTTGAGGGTCTTGAGAGACCCTTTATCGTACAACCCTATATTGTACCCTAAGTGTAGTACTTATGTTTAAATGACATACATTCTTGTATCGTAGATACATATATTTTAAATACAGTAATAGATCTGAGTTTATGTAATTAAATATCATTAAAAAAAGAATTTAAAACGTATTTGTGGATCGATTTGCTTTTAATCTAAAGGTTATCTTAATACAAACATATGATTATGTTTTGAGATTCCTAAGAGTTGGCTTACGGAAAGAAACCCGTTAATCCTCCCTCCGGCCGCTTTAGGCAAACGTTTTTGTAAGAGTGCTTGCGACCTCCGACCCCAGCCTCAGGTTCATTTTGTTGCACAAAACCGGTCCCTACAAATTAGGGATCGACTGTTTTATTTGTGAGGGCGATGTTATTAAATGAGTCCTTCAAGGGCAAGCACTTATTGTATTAAAACTTTGTGCATGGGCATTGCGTATCGTATACTATGCAAAAATGTGTAACCGAAATTTAGGTACATTTGTTAGGACTCTTTTCTTAAACCTTAGTTATATACCATTTATTTTTTTCATTGATAAGTAAAAAAAATAAAAATTTAATAAAAGCGTTTTAATATTAAAACCTAATAATAAAATCATATAATATCTCATATTGTATAAGAACTTGTGTTACAAACATCAAGCAACTGTATCATTAATATCTATTTAAAGATGAAGAATCTATACCTTTGTTCCGTTTGTAGATGGATTTCTTTCGCTGTGTTTGCCGGTGAGTGGTCTCCATTCTAGAACAGACGATCAAACAGGAACCACAGGGCGCTGCGAGCAGCCCGCTTACTAAACTAGGAATATCTTAGCAAGGCGAATGTCTAGAAAGAGACTTGAGATGATATGTTGATGATGAACTCTTTTTTTTATAGGATTAAAGCGTCAAGCTTATGGTAACACCATATGCTTAAGAAGTAAGACTTACCGAAGTCTATAGAAGCTTAAATGATCACAAAGATTTCACTGGCGCGTTCTCAACCTTGTGACTTGAGGATATTATGTGACTGTGAGAAATTACACTGCCTCTCGCCGATCAAACCGGAACACTGCTATGCGTACACTGCTATTTGGCGGTGGAGACAGTTGAGAGTGAGGTACCAATGCAGGTATGAGGTCTACTTACTAACGATCATTTAACATATGTTGACGGGACTCGTGCACCAAGAGTGTGTTTGTTGTGTTTGGGTGTTAAATATGTGTATTTAAGAATAATACTTATAACTCCACAGTTTTCTACACCTGTAACATAAGTTCGTTAAGCTTATCTCGGAGGCAGGTTTTTTTTTTAATTACTAGATCTTATCTACAAACAAAATAATAGTTAAAACTCCAGCATTCCAGTACTTCGTTATAGCACCAGGAATTCACATTTAAAAATAAGTGTCCAAATTTAAAATATTTTTTTTTTATGCAAAAATTGAGTTTTCTTGCAAAAATATTAAATGCACCTTTTTGAATTGAGTATAAATCCTATAACTTATTTGTGCTATGGAATTTTACAGGATATGTGACCCAACTCGACAAGGCTATAATGTTTTATGAGGTCCGCTGTGTTTTACGATTGTCACATTTAATTACTTCATTGCTGGCAATTAAGTTTGGTGGAAAAGCGTTTTTTTATATATTTTACTGCCGCATTTGGGTAAATAAAAGCTGGAATCACTTTATTTGTTTTTTACCACACACGACCTCGAGTTAGTGTTGAGTGAAACCCGATTTTATATCGATGTAACTTAATATCGATTGTAAAATTGAATTTTTAAGGTACTTATAAAGCGTTACTTAAAGAAAACGATATTTGATGCTATCCGATATTCTATGTAAAACACCACAAATGTGTTGATATAAATACCTAAGAAAACTCGCTTTTTTACGTTTGTTTTAAGCTTAATATATAATTTTAGTTCTAACTGTCTATCGCACTTGGCCATTAGTAAGATTTTATCTTTAGGCCGTAAACTTGTTTATTGATGTTCGTATTAAATAAAAGTATAAAAAATAATTCATACGAATAATTTGGTACAGTAACTTTAAAGTCCTACACTTTATCTAAGTACTTATTTGTCATACACATAATTAAATTTCAAAAGCGTGCTCTGTCCATTTGAAACGCTTTTACGGCTCAATTAAACGATCGATTCTCATAAAATTTGGCATGAAGATAGTTTGTACTCTATCAAAGATTAACTCGAGAAAAAATTTAATAAAATGCGATTAATATTTAAATCTGCATGTAGCATAGGTAAACGTAGTCTTGTTGCGGGCAGTAAGTTAGTTTTCTTAAAGTGACATAATGAGTTACACTTATCTATGTATATTCCTTTTATAACTTATTGGTACAACTTTTATAACTAAGTAAAGATTTTTGAAAATTCAACCCCTAAAAGGGTAAAACAAGGGCAAAGTTAGTATGAAACTGCTGATTTCAATGTTATTCAAATGAAATTCAGTACAAAGATTCTTTATTGAAAGTAACGTAACACGTAAAAATATTTTTTCCAAAATTATTTCTTAATGGGGTAAAACGACGGTGCAGTTAGTATCAAAGTTTTACAACTTGACGCAGATGAAGCCGCGGGGCGCTGATAGTGTGGAATACTAATCTTAGCATTGACGCTTTCACAGTCGATGCGTCGACATTCGTTCCAGTTTATTACCATCACTATCTCTCGCGTGCGATTTATTAGTATGAGCATTATCGAAAATGATGTGACGTTTACTACTTTAATTAGTAATTTACTGTCACTGCGTGTAGCATGATTTGTGCGCACATTATGGTTTGTGTAAAATGCGACATTCATAAAAAGCCAACCGTTTGAATCATAATGAGAGGGCGAATATGTGATGAGTTGCCGAGACATCAGGAGACGCGAGTTTTTAGTTATATGACTTTCGATCGCGCCTGCGCATAGCACGACACTAAGAAACGAGCGACATGATTGGATACGTTTGAGTGTGGGTTTTCTACGTCACTTCGATCCTTCAAGCGTAAATTTAGTGTGGAATTGTCATAGAACTTTTAAGTCAATTATTCTGAACATTGCATTATTTACTAGTCAGAAAGTTTATCATGTTACTATTTTGACACGCTGTTCTCCGGCTCTCTAACGTTGCACTTATAACGCATTTTGTAACAATTATCCTGTAATCGAACAAAAAGTATGTCCTTCTTTGAGGTTCAAGATATTCACGAACTAATTAATTTAACTACACTAATTAACAAAACCTAATTTAGTTAATCAATATTGGTTTACCTTTAAAGATTTGAAAGCATGACATAAATATAGAACAATTTTGAATTTATAATGTTAGAAATACGAGGTTTTATCGTGAGGCGTTCTTAGAGTGCGAACACCAAATTGTGCTAAGTAAGTTATTTATCTTTACTCTACGATTAATTAAAACCAGATACAAAATTCAATTATGACTATAAAGAATACTCATAGCAGCTCGAGGCAAACATTAATATTGTGCGACTAACATATTTATTACATACCTACTAACACACCTATTATACTGTGAATAATTAATCTAAGATGGCCGCTGCAGAAGCGAACGCCAATAAATGGCTGCATTACAAAGTTCATGTGAAACTAATCCTAGATTTATATACATTGTTTCGTATAGATTAAACTGCTATTTAATGTTCTATCGAGAGGTTACAAGGTGCAATATGTATGGAGATGTTACAACGATATATGAAATTCAGAAACTAAATAAAATAAAATACTTGCAAAGATTGTCTGAATAAGCACTTGATTCATCTATTGTGTCATTAAGCAATATTAATAGGCAGTAGTGCTTACTATTTTAGGGTGAAAGATGTAGCGAAAAGACTACAAAAAAACAAGCAAATTTGAGTCTCGACTGTTTCTGTCTTCAAACAAAACGTCATATTTTTATGTTTAGTTGTAAATTCTACTTAAGCGTTCAACTTTGCCTACTTAAAAGAAACAATTTTTTTTTCATGTAGTGATATTAGTGTCAGCTCTATATAATTCTAAAGCGGGATAACTTCTTTGCCATATAAATATCGTGATACTTCGATCTAATTACAAAGACCAATGTCTTATTTTCATGTAGTTTTGTATCACGTTTTACGTGTAAACATTTATGTTCTGATGCGTGTTCTTTTAAATGCCTGTGTGATCTAAATATAATAAAACAATAATTTTACTTTTAATACTTAAATATTTTTTATCTATTTAAGGTAAAATTATTGTATATCGATAAATCTATTTCAATCACGACAAACGTCAAATAGTTAGTTTACATTAGAAAAATTTACTAAAGTATCACTATCTGAAAAACATCTCTAACCTCATCAATCAAGAAATTTAGTTGAGACGACTTACGATCGCACTTTGCACTCATTATCAAAACCATTAAGAATCAAATTAAAAGGTTACAGATCTATGAGTTCAAATAGCAAAAACTTAAAAGCAACGATGCGCAAAACATTGCACCAGTTGAATCCTCATTTCCGTGATACAAAAAGCTATCTCTACCACTTCATTGAAAACTATAAATAAAACAGTATTCAGAAACTGTTGTTGTGAATACAGAACGGTTTTATATTTTCGCATTCCCCGCCCAGTAGGGCTTCTACTAAATCTAATAAAGGAATTTGAATAATGCCATTAATAATACTCGAGTTCTTTGTGGTTTATTAATAGTAAGGGCTTCAGTTGCGCATAAAAGAAATGATAACTACTCTACAATTTTCTGGTTGCAGACATTTAAGATTTACTTCGAAAGCGGCTTATTGAGTTATAGAGTACTTTATGTCTGCCTACCCATATTAAGGATCCAATAGGTAGTTAGACCTCCTGAACGCATATGAATGCATTGTCAAATTAGACCCGCTTGACGGACTGGCTTCTCTTGAGGAAGCTGACCCCTTGTGCCGTGAGGTACCGGCAGAATAGAATAGTACCTCCCACTGCACCAGGTGTCGTAAGAGGCGACTAAAATACCAGAACCGACTGATGGCGGTATATCCATCCGAAACAGTGCAGCTAAAATGTACAGGTCGGATATAGGCAGCATCATCCTCGTCGCGATAGCTACGCTCTGCCCACGCTTGCCCAACGCGGCAATTATGGGCAAAAAACCTCCTTTCTTGGACAAGCCTGTGCCCAGCAGTGGACTTCCAATGGCTGGTATGATGATGATGTTGAGGTATATCTTCTTAATCTTTGTATACCATGAACTAGAGCATGATCAATGAGGCTTTTGAAACTAGTGTCGGTGTCCGCGGATTGTTTTCTATAGTTAATCTCAACTATAGTTGGAGTGGAATAGCCTGGGCTCATATAACGCAGAGCCAATTGCTGATGGAACCGTAAGGTTCTGGAATAGAGACCAGGCACAAGCAATCGCGGTGTAGGACATTCACTTGCAAGGCGGATAGACGAACTGACTGGAACCGCAGAATCACGCTGGATGCACGCCGCTTACCACCTTTTGCATCACTTAAAGAGGTCTGTCTTCAGCTATGGACGGCCTAAGGCTGATGTGATGATGAAGATAATATATAAAAAATGATTAACCTATGCTAATTAAATGTCATAAAACCTTAATGCCTAATTATGCCGTGATAGGGTACCAAATAGACAGTCAAACTTACACAGTTTCGTTTTCATAATATTAGTACAGATAATCAGGTCATACAAGTAGTACTAACTCCATTATTTAAAAAAAGAAATAATAAAAAAAATATTTCCCGATGATTATTGCGCAAATGAAATGTCAAGTATTATTATTATTATTAGTATTATTATCATGAGAATTAATTGATATTTTACATAAATACTTCTGTAACCGTCGAAACGCCTAATGATCAACAAAGCTCGCTATTTATTATTGTCATTTGTCAGAATTGAACATAAGTGACGCCGATTTACATTCCCAAACCAAACGGGTGTAACAAAAAATAAGAGTAAAGGGTAAGAAGAATTCAATTTTCCTTAGTTCCGTAGTATTAATATATATGCCTACTTTGTGCCAGACATATTATCAAAACTGTGCGATTGGTAAATGTAATTGAAGTCATGTCAAAATAATAGATTCTTATTTAATAAATCTATATAGATAGACATACAAAGGCATAAGAATTAAAAATTTAGAATTATGTAGAAAAAAATAAAGATTAAAACTAAAAAACCGATACAAAATATACATCTCTCATCATCATTATCAGCTATTGGAAGTCCACTGCTGGAGATAGGCCTCCCCAAGAAAAAAGAAGGTTCGCAACTGGTATGCTGCTCCCTATCCCTGCCACGTGCATTTCAGCTACACTATTTCAGATGGATATATCGCCATCGCCTGTTTCTGGTACCTTAGTCGATTCTTACGACACCTGGTCCTGAGGGAGGTACTATTCTACTCATACCGTACTTCACGGCATTCTGCCTTTTAAACAGTCAAAATTTTTATATACAAAATTAGTATATTGAAGTTTCCGTACACTCTTAATGTCTATGCGTTGAAGCCGCTGCCGTTTACCATTAAAACCAATCATGATCAAACATTATACGTATTTATTATCAACTTTAAATATATGTACAATAGTACCTTATAGTACTTTCCTAGCACGGCGTCAATATTATGTCTATGGGTATAATCTGTATAATAAAGTACATAAAATAAATAACATATTTTCGCTTAAACTATACTGCTGCAAACAAAAAAAATCATAAATGGTTACAAAAGCTTGACCATACTGCAACTGAAACTAATCTGCTAACTGAAAGATCTTGCATATGTGGTAATACAAATGTTATTTTTATATTTCATGTAAAATGTTTAATCATTCAATTCACTGTCAACGTATACCTTTTTTAGTTGAACATTTTTATCTATAGCATGTTATTTTAAAAATAAAAGGAAAATTTTAATGTTGATGTCGAATAAATATATCATTATTATTATTATTACTAACTTCAAGAAAGTCTAATAAGTATATAATACATACACTAAATTCAGATTACATATTTTTGGTTAATACTTAACCTAATGATGTGGGATACCGCAAAACAATACCTGCATTATGTACTTGAAAATGTACCATTTACCAAAGAAAACACATAGCTTAAATGTAAAATAGAGCGGGGTTGGACAGCCTCGTTCCCGATACTCCTCCCCAGGGTGGCAATTATCGACAACCCCCCCCCCCCCCTTTCTTAGTCATATTTCAAATAGCAGTCATCGTAATGATATGATGGCCTAAGCTTAATGACATCTAATGAAACTCGGTGAGCTCTGAATGCTTAAGCATACTAATGAGGAAGCATCCGAACTATATACTAAAGGACATCCGTTCTAAAGACAGCAGGTAGTTTCTATACTCAAAGTACTATCAACTCATTCCTAGGTTCTTTATGTAACAGTATAGCAAAATAAAAAACTGGATTTCTATCTCGGTCTATAACTATGCCGCAGATGGACATACATTATAAAGGCTACAGACAATATCTATATTATATAAATAAATAATAATATATTAAATTAATTTTCAACAGTCACGCCAGACAATAGAAGAACCACAAATATACATATTCTTAAATATGTACATTTAACACCCAGACACAGAACAAACACAATTATCATCATACAAATATTTGCTCTGGGCGAGAATCGAACCCCTGGTGCACAAGATAGGATCACGTCCATCAGCGCTATTGGGCCCGGCATATCATAACATCTATTTACTATTCTACTTCACTATTGGCTCAGTTCAAACAATTATAAATTGAACCTTTCGCTAATATTTGTTGACAACAAAATAAGACACTAGGTTTTTCTTTCAGTCTTCTTGCATGCCACAGATGAACATCAATTTTAAAGACAACAGACTGTGTCTATGCTTTATGACAATTATAAAGTATTTCACTATACTAACCGTTCATTCATCAAAATGACTGTTGATAATAAAATAAGAAACTAAATTTCCATCTTTTTATATGGAAATAAATTCTATAGATAACAAAAAGCTTGTATAGTATTAGATATCGATTAACTATTAAGTAAGACTAACAAGTAACAAGCCCTTCATCAAAACTATTGTTGGTAATAAAATAAGAAACTAGGTTTCCGTCTCGATCTCCTTGGATACCACAAATAGACATAAATTCTAAAGACAATAGGTAATTTCTATACTATTTAACGTCAATATATTATTTCACTGTACTGTACGTTCATTTCTAGACTAACAAGTTACGAGCCCTTCATCAAAACTATTGTTTCTAATAAAATAGGAAACTAGGTTTCCGTCCCAGTCTCCTTAGATACCACAAATGTACATAAATACTAAAGACAAGAGATAGTTTCTATGCTATTTAACATCAATGTACGCAACTCTAAAAGAGCATTTAAACACAGTCAAGATGATCAAAAGCTCGTAACCAGTATCTATTCATGTGTCGCCGACTTGTTTTGATCAATTCATGCATGGTAATCGATTTAATTGCCGACGTTGGATGCTGGCCGACGGCTTGCGCACGCGCAGCCTGTTTGGCTAGTCCGATAACCAGGTAAGCTGCATTCACTTTATCTAATTAGTTTAGTGCCTCGCGAACGGTTGTGTTTAAGATTTTAAGGTGGTTTATGGAATTTAGTTTGCGTTAACTTTGACGTGGTTATTAAGAAAGCTAATTACTATTTTATTAATAATTAATATTTCTTCATGGAATCATGCCTTGTTTAATTTTAAACTTGTTTAAACTATTGTAACTTACTCGTGCTAGCAATACACTTCGTTATATATCTGAATATTTAATTTAAAGATTTATCACTTGTAAATTTATATACGGTATTGTTAATTTTAAGTATAGTAAGTTTAGTTATATCTACAGAGGTACTGTTTACAAACTATGTTTTTTTGTCATAAGAGATCTTTATGTACAACCCAAAATAAAATCACTGTCAAGTGATTACTATTGCCATTTGCTTTTAGGACATTTTAAATATATTTAAAATAACATGGTATTAAATTAAAATAAATAAAGAAACTAGTATTTTAACATGGATGGTTTTATTATAAAACTTATTATAGAAACAAAAATGTATCTATTATAGATATTATAATCATTTGGTTGATAGGGAAATCGAACTGATGGTACATTCCAGTCACCAATAATGCTCTTGACCTTGGTAGTTTACGCATCGTGAATTGCTTGAAGAAACTTAGAATGTTGTTTTACGCGAAGTGCTTACCATGTTTTGATTTTCGCCAGACAACTTAGTGTAAAGTTATTTTTTTTAGCGCCAGCGTTATTAGCTGACGTTAAAGAATTATAGACGTTAGTTTTAATTTTATCCGGATTTTGTGTAATCGATGTTTAGTTACACCAACCGTAACGATGTTGATTTTTAAATACCGTCGCATCATATTGCTATAAATACTTCCCACTTTTTTACTAATCCCAAGTACGGTACACGGCAGTACGATTATGTCTGCCTCATTTGCATACTTTTTCAAAACTAACCTATATACAATTTATTGATAAGGTAGGAATATTACTTCATTTCTGTTTGCCTTAAGAAAATTGGACAGGGAATCGTATGTGTCTAGAAAAACATATATAACCAACAGTGCCCCGCGGTTTCCCCGGAGTTAAATTATAGAACTTTTATACTAACTTTGCACCCGCCTTTTACCGACTTAAGGGATGATATTTAAATATATATATATTTCATGACTTTTAATCAGAACATTTATACTGAATTTGATTCGAATAACTTCAAAAATAGCAATGTTTCATATTGACCTTCGTTTTACATATTTAGGGGTGATTTTTAAAAAAATACTTTCTAAGTTCTCCCTTTATGTTAGAAATTAAATACCTGTGCAAAATTTGAAGTTTCTAACCCTTATAGATTAGGCGCTGCGTTGATATGTCAGTCAGTTAGTAAGCTTCTCCTTTTATATAAATATGTATGAATTTATTGTACCATTATCATCACCATACAAACCGATGTAGAATGTCCACTGCTGGACTTAATCAACCCTAAGAAAGAGGAAAATTGCCGCGCCGGGTAGGCGTAGAGGAAATTACGGAGGATGTTTTGGTTCAGGCATGCTACTGGCAATATATAAACTTTTGCATTTGAGTTAACGCTGTTTCGGGTGCATATACCGCCATCTGTCAGTTTCAGTACCTCAGTTGTCTCTTAAAACACCTGATGCAGGTGAAGGTACTATTATATTCTCTTGGATTATCTGTCCTCTTTGCCACCGCATATTGTATACTATCAGATAATTTGTAGAATATTTTATTATATTAATTTAATTAAAATCTTCCAGCAAAAATATTATTGATAACTAATTACAAAACAAAATTTCCATTTGCTACTTTGTTTCTTTGGATGCCCGCTTTCTATATATTTTCAGTTATATTTGTTACTAATTTAAATATATAAAAAACATTAACGTAAATATTTAGCTGCAATCATCATCATTTCAGCCATGTTTTAAGTCCGCTGCTAAACATGGGCCTTCCTATGATAGGGAATATTTTGCCCATTATTGCCGCGCTGGGCAAGCGTGTTGGCAATCGCAAAGCCAAGCTTTTGCAACGGGTAGGCTGCTGCCCATCAGACTTACCGCCAACTGTCGGTGTACTTCAGCCGCCTCTTACGATATCTGGTACTGTGGGATATACCTACTATTCTGCTAATACTAATGTATATTCTGATTTTTTTTATTGTTTGTAAAAGATATAAAGTGGTCTATTATTTTTGGTTTCCCAAAAATAATAGACCACTTTATATCTTCTAGATAACACGAGGGAAATCCTTCCAGTGTATGTCATGCCTGTTTTAGACAAATGAACCCAAACAAAACATGTAATAATAAAAAGAAGCTGTATTTAGAATATATATATTTTGATCAGTAAATCTATTGAAATAATAATATAAGTAATATTATCACATCGCAAGATCCCAAATCGACTAAAACAATTTAGAATATTTCCAATACTTATTATATCAGCTATTGGAAGTCCGCTGCTGGACATTGGCCACACCGAGAAAAGAGGAATTTCGCCTATAATTGCCACGCTGGGCAAGCTTTTTAGTAATCCTTCTCCAGGTGGGGATGCTGTTGCCCACCCGTGTCTTGTGCATTTGAGTTACACTGTTTTGGATGAATATACCGCTTTCTGACGGTTTTGCTGCCTTAGTCGCCTCTTACGACACCCGGTAAAGAGGAAGTACTCTACTCTACCGGTACCTCACGGCCTAATTTTCCAAAAATATTACTTATCAAACCAAAGAATGGCATGCCATAATGTAAGTTAATTTAACAACTTATAAACTATAATATACCGCTACTGACCCATAAAACACTAATATTTACCCGACATATGATATATACGATGTCGCAGTCAAAATAAAGTCTTAATTTTTTATATTAAGTATGGCCGTCAATGCTTCTACCACATACAGTGATGTCATGACTTAAACCAATAAACGTGAAATATCACGTGATCGTGAGAGGCATGCGTGATGGTGACTTTCGTGATACATAAAAATAACTACACAATGTAACAAAAACAACTAGACGTACATTGTTACTATAGGTGTAAAGAAACTCGTATTTAACAACAGTGCAAATGGCGATTTTAAAAATAAAATTAATAGTTCATGGAAAATATAAAGATTGTTATCTTAATCTTTGCCTACCAGAAAGGAATTACAAATTGACACCATTGTGATCGATCGGATGACGGTGCAGTGACGATTTGATTTTTTAAATCGAAAACTACGCGTGCTGCTAGGGTTGACAGTAATCATGTTACAACAATAATAAAACCAGGGCTTACGGTCAACGCGTTCGGTATCAGGTCCCGATCACATCATTCCATTTGTCAGGTGACTCAGCATTGTCGTTGACGTGACGTTCTCAAAATGCAAATTTTCGAAAAACCGAACAATGTAAATCTCGATCGGTTCATCTCGATTCGTCGACGGTATCGACTCATGTCTCTCCATGCAATTGAATTCAGTCGATCACTAATCGATGTCTTGTCCGTGATAGGCACGGTCGGGGGCCGCGGCAGCAGGGTGCCGACTTACCACACAATCCATCGTTAACTTCTTTCTTTCTTTCATTAAAACCATATCTTACAATATCAACTTTATTTACTACTCATTGTGAGTTCATAATACCAGATTCGGTATTAAACGATGCATCTTTTTATACTTAATTTTCTACCGCATTTTCGTCAGCAGCTTGGTTTGCGTCATCATGAATAAGTGCTGTGGGTCTTTTTACTAGAATATAAATTACATTGTACGTTTGTTGGAGTTGTTCTGTTTTAATATTGAGTTATGAATTTAACCTCATTACCTATCTTAATAAAGGATTTGCCCTTTCGCGCCGACTAATCACAAATGAGCATGTAAAGTCTTTAAATTATGTTACATTGAGTTCGTATTACTGGTGCTTTTTTTTACTTATTAACAAAAGGTTGCTTATTCATAATTAGCCCCCCTTGAAGTTTATTACTTCTGTACGAGTAAATGAATGCATGCAGTTCCTTTGATTTCAACAGACTGTTGTTGGCCTCTCCGCGCTAAAGTGTCTATCAAACCGCTTTTATAAATTGCATGAATGATGATTTATTCAAATAGAAGTAGTGTTTCGTTTGGAAATTCTTAATGGAAAACGGCAATCAGCCCATATTGTTGTTGATGATGCCGTTTTATTTTGCCTGCATAATGTCCACTGATTTGACGACTACCATTATCATTTTATTGTTCTTAATTGCATATTTATTATTGTTTTTATGTCAAATAATGGGATAATAATAGTTATTAGTCATTTTATATAGCGAAATATTTTTTTGAAAAATAATATTTAAGATCAATTTACTGTTTTCGAATACCGTCGATAACTCAATTAAAATATATGAATATGAAACTCCATACAACCAATAATGTTTTCACAACCCGGAAAGTCTAATGTATTACTATAATATTTTACGAAACGAATGAACTGCGCAATTAAACTTAGCTTTATATTATATATTATAACTATTGAATACTTAGAGTTGGAAATTAGAGATGCCATGGAGATGTGATATCTATTTGTCAACGTGTTTCAGTAACTATGTCATTGGTTCTTTATAAATATGCAAATATAGCACCACCTAAAACCTAGTTAATCGGCATTAGTAGATAGGCCGCATTATCCATATCCTGTGCAGCAATATATAAAGTGTCGAAGGTTGGCCTGATGACGACTGGCACAAGAGCAGCCGCGATCGTGGGCGCCCCCCGCCGCCGCCGCTCCCCAGGGGCCAACCAGGCCCGCCGAACTAAATCAAATAATGACTAATCGATTCTCTCTTTTATTGCACAGTAGGTACACGTCAAACGTTATTCCTTTTAATTTTTAATATTTTTGTTTATCCTCTTTGCATGAATTCACATTCGTTATAGACAATGCCGTGATTGATACGTTTTAATAACGATTTGGCGGTTGATTGATGTTTATTAGTTCAGTAGTCAGAGTTTTGGGAATCATTAGACGAGTGCGGTGTCTTATGAAGAGTAATGGTGGAACCGAATGCGGTACTCAACTTAATTCGAGGTTTGACTGTTCGTAATTTATGATTCGTGTGTAATGTGCGCTCGCACCACGATATCACTCAGGCGGACGCCTATTAAGTTTAATTCAATCAATTTCTAATGCTTCATACGACCTGACTTACTCGACGCTCAGGAATGTGATATGGATTCTGCGACGGATAGTGGCATGATATTTATATTAGTCATTTAATTATTAAATAATTCATCATATTTAAATAAAAAAAAACATTTTCTCTTAGTGGCTTGTGGCTGCGAGCTATGAGAAACTAATATCAACTGACATGATTCCAGGCCGTGACATAATATTTGAAATCTTTCAAGACAACATAAATCTAATCTTTATCTCTATAAAACTAAATTAAAAAAACTGCAACTTAGTTTTTATTAAAATTAACTGGGTCATCTATCAGTATATTGAGAAAGACAAAGTTTCAAAAATTTAACATGCGTCAAGATATTTTAGGTTATCAAAAGTAGGGTATTACCATTATCATAGCAATCATAGAACATTTACTGCTGTACATAAGCTTTCCCAAAAAACAGGGACTAATACTCATAAGTGCTAGGCTGGGCAGGCGTAATGGCAAACGCAGAGTACAGTTTCGCGACTGATACAGCGCATCGTTGAATTCAAGCTACGCTGCTTCAGTCGGATCTACCGCCATCTGTCGGTTCTGGTATCCTCTGTTTCCTCAATTGCCTCTCGACACCTGTTTCTATTTTACTCTGCAGGTATTATACGGCAAAATGCATGTCACGTTTCTCTAATTTGTGCGAATTAATTCGACGTTAAATATTTTAATCATCGTTATAAATTCTTTGAATTATATACACATTTAGCGACAGATGAAAATTGAGAGATTCCTAACTGGGCTGTAATATGCAGATAAATTCGAACAATCATTACCACCAGCGTCTGGTTAGAAAAGTTGATTTTATTCGTTGACCCCATACACCTACGCACGTGAAAACCCATTCACACTGGATTCATGCTTGTTTTACTAACGTTTTGTAATGTTGTTTGAATTTATAAAACTGTTTGAGTAATGAAAGCGGATAATAATGTTGATATATATATTATAAGAGACCATAAGTTAATGTACATATTGACAATAAAATTGTACGCATTTAAAATATTGACCTGTGTTTAGTTTTTATTATAACGTATGGATTTAAATCTTTTAATGATTATTTTAGGATGTATTACATAATAATTTTCTGTGTATCCTAATTTATGAACTAACTGACGTCATAGAGATCATTCTATTGAAATAATAAATAAGCATTCTTTATTTAATAATACTATTACTATTATGAAATGCTTATAACATCATTATGAAATACAAAATGGTTTTTGGAATGTTAATTTGAGTTCATATAAATTCATGAAGTTGGACCACAATAATGACGTTCTTTCCTATTTCCATTATATTAACATAACTTTAGTCTATAACGATAACATTCTAAAGATGAGATTAACCCAGTGCTTCTACTTGTTGTTTGTAAATCTACTTTAAAAAAAATATCCATATAGAAATGTTAAGCAAGCAAACATAGGAGTGAAAAGTAGGAAGAAGCGACCTATACTAGAATTACAGATTACGATATTTCAACATTTTCGAAGTCTTGTAAACTAAGAAAATAGTAAGTAGCTATTTACAATTAAAATTATTCTACATGTTTTTACACGGAACCGATACAACCCGGTTCAATTTACCGAAAATCTATTTAATGGCATATCAATAATAACGGTCCCAGCATAACGACATAGCATCGTCAGGCCGAAACAGACATTAGAATATCAATAGCATTTCTATGTATATTCATCAAGCCACACGCCCTTGTAATGACTTCATTTCAAATGGCCGATTTCGAACTTAAACTGGTTTTGTTTAGTGACAACAACATAGAGTAGTTGTAAATAGCCTTTGAACCATAATCTACGATGTTTATAAAAAGCCTACGCTTTCCGAGTCTAAAAATAAGTCGCAGTAAAATAAAATTTAATTACTTACTGCAGCTGATTATAAACCTTGTGTAAATCTTAAGTTACTTGATAAAGTACTATAGGAATAAGCTGCAGAATAAATTATTGGCTCTTAAAAAGATTATGGATATTTTGACAAAACAACAAAGAAAGCTAAACGTAATGACGGCTATTCATTAAGTGCATTAAATTAAAAAGAACGTAAAACTAATGAAGATCGCAGACGAAATATGAAGAAGTTCTTAAGTCTACAAAAAATTAAGAATTCAAGCAATGTCTGCCAAATTGATCGCAATGTGGTTAGAACAACGTTGTCCTTAGCTGCAATGTGTACGAATAAATCTGTATTCTGCACAAAGAAGATGGGAGGTAGCGATATTTGTTTTCGTAATATGTACTTTATTGGGAAATATGCAGAGTTGATTTCAGTTGAATTATTGATGTGCTAAAGCTGTTTTGGAATAGGGATAACGATGCGAATCAAAATGTTCGCAGCAAGCCTGTACGGGAGTCGAGAGCAGGTGACAAATAGTCACGCCATCCAGCAAAGGTCGGGGGCGCAGCGACACGTCGATGTTTTTATTTGTTTACGTCGATGACTTAATATTAGTGATGTTTTTGTCGATACTTTCAATGTAAAGTTCTTGCGTTTACAGTGCATTTAATTTTAACAGCTCAGGTGATGATATGATAATGAAATATATGAAGTAGCTATTGGAGTGAATTGTAGTTGTCATTAAGTGGAGGAAAATGGAAATAGTATATAGTTTTATATAAATTAGGTAGTTGTCGATATTTTAAACATCGATGTTAGTGTTGCTTTGTTATTTGCACATCCTTGTTTTTATAGATTCATATCTCTTAAATGTATGCATTCAGCAGCACATAATTCAGGATTACAAATTGTTTGTTTTAGGCAGAGACACCAAATGTATTGAAGCGATTCCAACTTAAAAGGGTGGCGATAAATATATAAAAATCTGATGAGGCATTGCGAAATGGAAGGACGCATTTTTTTCGCACCGCGACATTTTTCTTGTTTGCCTGACAAAGGACATGGAATTTAAATTTGTTTGTGAATATCGTCGTCGTTATTTGTTTGGGCCTTTGTACAATTGTGTGCACCGGGTAAACGAATACGGATTAAATGTTTCGAGTTATCGTTAAGAGGACACTTAACATGGTTAATTAATGATTCCAGAAAAAATATCAAACTAAACATTTGTACAGCTGTACAATTATCGATACACTGATTGGTTTCTAATTTTAAAACAACACAACAATTAGATCAACTAATTTATATTCAGTTAATTGGTTAAAATTTACTTCGATCAGTGTTATAATGTTAATCAGTTCTAATTTTGATTAGAAATACCCATAATAATTATAATTTATCAAAATTATGATACGTTGTAGTCGAATATAAATATTAATATCTAGTTGATAGTCACATCAATATAGCATTTTTGCATAAAAAGGTTTAAGGAGGAAACACGTCGTAAATTTTATGGAAGCATTTAATATTTCAACAATCATTAAAATCGGTGACATTATGTTCGATCTGATATAAAACTTAATGATTTACGATTAGTATTTTATCCAATATCTTGCTACGCAGACAATTATATTGACTGAGTTTGAGCATTCTTTCTTTTGTAACAATTTATAATACATGAAGCAGACCTCTAACAAAGATCGTCTTGGTACTTCACTCTCCCTTATTTCTACCGCCAAATAGCAGTGCCAAATTTTTTTCTGTATTCCAGTTTGAAAGGTGAGGGAGGTAGTGAAATTACTGGGTACATGTGACATTGTATCTTCAGTTCACAGGGTGACGACACGCCAGTGATATTTTGTGATGACACTATATGACGACATAGTCTGTGGTCACGTTTGCCATCAAGTGGACCGTTTGCTTGTTTGCTGACTTCTAAATATATAAATAAAATCATTTTCAGTCATAACAATTTTACAGATCTATGGAGTATACCTAAAGTTCGGATGATAGAGGAGTTCTCGTTGTTTATTACAAGTTAATGTCAAAAAGATTGTAAACCACGTTAGGTAATAAAACTTTGGGCTCGCTAAGATAGAGGTATAATATGTCAAATTAATTTAGAATCACAATCAAGTAGTTCGAAAAATGGCTAACGTGTCCAAACGTCGGTTGAAATCGTCATTTTTAATTAGTCATGACAATAATTTTAAACTTTGTATGATTATTTTGCTGCATTTAAACTCAAGGATATATTGAAATTGTTATTGTTGTATGTCGTATTTTGCGCAGTTATTTAAGACCTTTACTATTGACTTACTTTCTAGAGTAGCAATGTCCAAGTGTCAAAGCTATGACATTATTAATAATAATGTCAATCCATAGCTATTATAAAAGAAAGAGTATGTATTCACTTGTTCATTTAGAAGCACCATCTACCGTATTTAAAAATACTATTTTAACGATCATCGTTATCGGACAGAAATGCTGATAAGTCAACATCAGATATTTTAATGCTTAATTGAGCGAACCCGTGGGCTCGAACTAGTTATATCGTATTATGTTCGAATAAATAATAGTCGATTGACAGGCTAATGGTAAAGTATGACAATTTATGTGCAAATTCACTATTCTACAACTGGTCAACGAGCTTTTAGTCATTAGGAACAGGTTTTCACCATAGTAAATTTTAAAAATAGTGACAAATTGAGTTGTGTTTTGTTGTGCTGGCAGATGCAGATGATGTTAATTATCGAATATTTTAAACTTTTTATTAGTTGGTGTAAAATAAGGGGGTTCAGTTCATTATTTTAGACACACACCGTGCTTTATTGCGTTGATTAAATTATTTATTTATTATAAGGTTGAATTGTTACTAAATATTTTGTTGATGTACGTGTACATTTGACATTAAAACGAGGTTTCTTACGATGGGACCTATGAATCAGTGAGGTGGTTTGAAGAAGCACCAAAGTTAAATGTTTGGCCCAGTGGATTAGCAAGTCCTTAAAACCCGTGCAGTTTTGGAATGGACACAAATGTAATGGGCAAACCAATACTTGAAACGACCTGTAGAATATCTTTAACATCACTTCCCTATATAAGTCTTAACATAACTCAATTAGATTAACTGGTGGCTATATGAGACACTTGATATAGAATTACTGTCATCATCATTATCATCATATCAGCCACATGACGTCCATTACTGGACATAGGCCTCCTTAAGTGATTTCCATACTTCCAACTTCATACGAGTCAAAAACTTCAAGAAACGAGCTCTCAACTAAACTAGGATGGGTACAAAACGGGTATTACACATTGTTTTAGTCTTCTACATGTTCATTTTGAGACTCACCTGTTCAGAAACTTAATTGAGGTCTTTGAGCATCGTGTTTAAATCTTCCATCGATTCTGCCATGACCACAATCGCCGGCAAATCGAGGGTGAGTGATTTATTCGCCGTTAATGTTGATGCCAAATACTTGCCATTTTAGGAGCTTGAAGGCATTTTCCAAAGTAGCATTAAAAACAGTTTCAGAGACATGACGCCTCCCTGTCTAACACTCCTTTTGAGAGGAATAGCCTTCAAACTTCAAACCCGGCGCTTGTTGTTCTCAAGCTGATACAGGGCCATTCTAATCTTCTCGGGGTTTTGGATAAGGGCGTGAATAGTTGGGCGTAATAGTTAGTAGTAGTTTGAGCAGTAGGAACGTAGACTTCATCAGGCGGGACCTTTTATGTTTAACGTTGAAACATTTAATCGGTATTGGTTTTGATCATATGGATCACGGAGACACGTTTTTTGTTCGTCTAGATTAATCTACCTAATTTCTCATGGAATCATCGGAACTCATCCAGATCCACTTACTGTGAGGCAGCTTCTGGAAAAAAGAGTTCATCATGAACCCCTGGAGTTCCATTGCACGTATCCAAGCTGTCCCACTCTCAGCTCATCACCGTCTTTTTTGCCTAACCTTGCGTTAAAGTCTACCAAAACAACAGTGAAGTGGCTCTTGGATATATATATATGACCCGACTTATATAATCTCCACTTCATCATCTGGATGTGACGAGGTCGGTGCGTATACCTGAATAACCTTCAGCAAATATCTTTTTGATATTCTGAGTATTAGGTATACACATTCGACACACTTTCGATGGTAATATTAGGAAAATATTCCACCGGTACTCCAAGGCAATGCCGGTACCCCACGGCAATGCCGGTACCGCACGGCAAATTATTTAATTTACATAAAATAACGCATTTCGTTCTCTACATAATAAACAATGTTACATAAAAATATGGTTTAAAATTTCTTATTACAAATTGCTTGAAGAACTTAATCCTCTGTGGACTGTACTTAATGTATCGTCTCTTTAGGATCGAGAGTAGTATATTTCCTGCCTTCCCAGAGGAACCTTCACGGTGTCTCTAGTCATCATCATCATTAAAGCTATTGGAAGTCCTTTGCTGGACATAGGCCTCCTCAAGAGCGAGGGAATTTGCCCATAATTGCCGCGCTGGGCAAGCGTGGTGGTAACTGCAGAGCGCAGATTTCGCGATAGGGATGCTGCTGCCCATCCCCACCCTGTGCATTTGAGCTACGCTGTTTCAGATTTCAGGGGGAGGCACTATTCTGCTCTGCCGGTATCACGGCCCGTCTATTACTGGGAAAATACTTAATCTGCAGCCATAGTACTAGTATATATGATATTGTTACTGAACCTATTTGGTAAATAGAATCCTTTATACGGCTGCGTGATATTATGTATTTTAATTGTCATATATTAAGAGGAGCCTTAAAAAGGATGTATTTAAAAAACTTTAATCTCCTCTTTGGTTAATCCTATAATTTTATTAAAACTTTACATATCAATCTGATGACAGTGAAGGTAGAACTCAATTGTTTCCGGCAATCAGAGAAGCGGTCAAAGTTGACCGGTTGACCTCATTTGACCCCACGGCACCGGTACTGAGATGTGACTCAGGGACATGTTAGTGTTCATGTTGAGATGTTACGGCTGTGTTTGTTGGTTTGTTTAAATAACATTTGAGACATGTTTACTTTTGTTTATTTTTGTACCTTCTCCGTAAATAGTATCAATCAAATTCACAAGTATAAAATATTTTGAAAGGCTTCGTTTGCAGTCGGCGAGTATTTAGCCGGGTTTTGCATGCTACTATGTGAAAATTATATTTACCCAGATGTCACTATGAGTCCGACCTTTGCAGCGCGCTTTAAGTCTAGTCTTTTGACAACTGTTTAATAAAAAAACATGAAGGTTTAACAAAGAACATTAGAAATATTTCTATTGTTAAAAGCACTAAGAAAAATAACGTAGTCGTAAGTTTTCTTGTTTTTAATTCTACACACACTTTTATGAGATGTATTTCTTGATATTATTAGACTCAATAAAAAAGTAATTATTGAAATCGATCCAGCCGTTCACGTGTGATGTTGTAACCAAGCAAAATTGTTATAATATTAGGTAAATGTAAATAATTACATTTTGCATTTAACATAATAGGGAAGACCCCCCTAACACTTGTAAGTTTAGTGAACAACTTATTATTTTCTTCAAAATTATAGCCAAGATCATATCGATTTAGTAAATAAGACACCCCGCTATGATAACCAAATGGAGTTCAGTTTTTATAACTTCAAACGGGAACTATTTTTGCTTAGAAAGTTTTTTTCTAGGTCTGAAACTATCAACATGACTAATTTCATGAAACTTTTTCACCGTTTAAAAGCGTAACGAACAAACATACAGAACTATATACAACAGGCTCAATTTACGTATATAATATTGCTATTAATTAGCATAAATAGGAAGTCGAAATAAAACTTAGTATTTTTTATTGTTTTGTACCTAATCAATTAATCAATAAAATGTGTAATAAAAATATAAAAATTTCTTGAGTGCATATTTTGTATTTAAAAAAAAGTTAAAAAAACAATCTTCACTTAAAATTGTTTGTAAGTTTAAAACAACGTCTATTGTCTTATCTATAACTATTGTCCGTTTTTCTATTTGATGCCGCAATGCAAACCGCTTATGATTGGTCCTATTAGAGATCACTTGTAGATACCTATGTCCAACAGTGGTCGTCCTAGGGCTGATAGGGTGATATGATATGATAATTGTCATTTCTTTGTATACTACAACAGATGTTATGTAATCAGTGAAAGTTTAGTATGGGTTATACTTATTTAACCTTACTTTGTTTAGGTCATATTGAATTTATTTTTCATTGCAAAAAGCAAGTAACAGAAGCCTTAGAAATAAATTAGATAACAATTAGTCTTAGATGTTTTGGCAGCTTTGTTTTTCTTGCATATAAAAATTAAATGATCTGGCTTCTGAAATAAGGTTTCGATTATTTTTTTATTTTATTTATTTATTTAACTTTATTGCACAAAATATTACAAAATGTACAAATGGCGGACTTAATGCCAGATGGCATTATCTCCCAGTCAACCATTACACAAAACTGAAAAAAAAAAATATAGTGGTGCAGGCAATATATATATATATAAAAAATTAGTTAAAATAATTAACAGAACAGAACTAATCACCATCATGATCATTGCAGCCAAATAATCTCCACTAAGCCCAGATCTATGTCCAGTAATGGACGTTTTAGAACTTTCCTTTGGGTAGATCTATTACTTTCTTTAAGAAGAAATTATGCCATTAAGGGCAGCGTTGGGTAAGCGTAGTGCCAATAGCTGAGCAGGCCTTTGCAACGAGAACCCTTGCTGCTCATTCCCGTCCTGTGGCATTTGAGCTGTGCTGTTTCGGGTTGATATATGACACCTCGTACAGAGGGTAGTACTTCATTTTCTTTCAATACCCCACGGCTAGCCTTAAAATATTTGTACAAATAAAACAATGTTATCAAGCTCAACACAAAATAAATATCTTGAAACCAAACTATAAATCATGTCTATTTCATCAGCATAATCTGTTTACAACCTTGAAAACTTAAAAATGTGTCACAAGTTCGAAAATCGTTTCAGAGGATACTACCTCATAAATACCAGGTTGATATTCAAATGAGGACTGTAATGAGCGGGAACGTATGATTTGGGTAAAATATGTACATTATTTAGGTGCCTGGACGGCAGCCGCGGGCGTAGACGCTAAATTAAAAACACGTCAAATGGTAAATTGGACCGAGACATCTATTAAGGCGCGTTGGGCTGTGACCACAGTGGCGTTAACAGAATAAACATTTATCACATATCAGGAAATAATGAAACACTAAATATTCCCATTCATATAAAAACGGTAATGTATTTCATTAGAGGGAGACATCTTAGAAAATTGGTTTGCACCTCATTCTGACCAATTAGAGTTCGTTTATTGCTGGGTTGTAGTAAAAAGCGTAAAACACGCAGTGTAAATTAATGGGTTAATATAATATTCATGTCACCAGCGATATCCTAGATTTGACGAGCGTTAATAGGCTGCGTTGCAAGACAAATCATGTCTACCGAAATATTAGGAAATAAAATTATTACATACTTTAATTGTGAATCTCTCATGGATCAAGTAATTTATAACGGTCTCGTTTTTGAGGTGGCAAAAACAGCTATTATGCCAAGAAATTCAAAATGTCTCAATCTAGCTTGGCGTTACTCTCGTTGCGTATAACGTAAAGATACAAAATTAGCCGTATTTATGGCTAAGGAAACATTTTCTGTAACGTTTATTTATGTAATCTTTATGTCAAATAGATTCGTTGACAATACGATAAATGGAAAACTCTGCATCCGACCTACAGTTGTATATGCACGAATCCTTATATCCAACTAGAGGTATCAAGAAACAAGAGCTCGAAGGCTTTTACTTAATTCAGAAGCACAGCGGGTGTTCCCAAACGTTCGGACCGGGACCGTGAAATATGGTGCGGAGTGTGCGCTGATCGGTGACCGCCTTAGGGCATGTCCTGCGTGGCGGGCATTCTTACGCTTTGTTATTCCAAATGTAGAATGCCTTTATGATGGCCAAGGGAATTAGTCAACTTATTGTTTTGTCTGGATTCAGTCAATGGCTGTCACCACATCGATCTTCTATAATGATTCCGTAATTTTATTAATACGCCGCAAAATGCATTAATGTCAGATATTTTATCCAATTTGTTTGTTAGGTACATAAGATAGTTTCTGCATTTATAAATAAGTCATAAAATAAATTCACAAAAGAAGTTGAACTAGATCTATTATAACATCATATATTTAAAAGCGTAGGTGTAAATATCGTGATTTATGTAAAGCATATGACCAGTATAGAGATATGCAAATTTTTATGTGACATTAAATTAGAGAACAAAATGATGAGCACCGAATCTGGTTTAACGTGCTGTGAAATGGCCATAAGCTTATTTCATAATTCACAGAGCTGTCGGCTGATTCCTTTTAACACCCGTGACGATGCCTTTCTGTCGGCATTCGACTAAACAAAATGCAATTTTCTTTGACCAAGAACACATTTATCATAACGACAAGTGACGGTTAGAAGTAGCAAAACAAATCGAGTCCTTTTTCGGTCTAAAAGCTTATTAAAATTTATAACTCCCGAGAAAAAGTTAATTAAGTTTTAATAGAATTCAAAACGGGAGTGGTTTTGGTAGCCAAAAATAGGCGGAGATGTTATAAAATTTAATTATTTTTTGGGGTTAATGATGAGAGTTTTTTGAATGAGTCCTTTAGCTTCTGAACGGGAAATGTCAACAATTAGCAGTTTAGATAAATGATTATTTCTTCGGGGAATTAATGTATCACGATTCGGCCCAAAGGAAACTTAATCCCGTTTCATAGCTATTATTTATATGTGGGGCAGCTTGCAAAGCAAATAAATAAATGTCTATTCATAAGATAACCCAAGATAAATAACCACGAAAAATATATGGCAGGAGTTAATAGGAAACAAAATCATAAAATAAACGTAACAATAGATTCTTCAGACCAAAAAATATAACATGTGTCAGTTATTAGAATTTTTAAAAGGATTTAGTGATATAAACATACGTTGGCTTCCACGTAAATATTTTTATCTAATAAAGACCTCTCGTGTTTGTTTATGCAGAAGTTTAAGTAAATATGTGACAATACTTCGTAAATCGCCATGAAAGTCGCCTCAAGTCGGGTCACTTGGTTGTTTATGACACCATTCAGGCGCGTACGATCGTTTTCACTAAACGCAATATATTGTACTTCGTCTTAACCCTTTGATGGGGGTCGCAAAACCTCAAACCTGATGATTTACATGACACAGCCCAACCGTAATTCTATCGGAGCAAACGTTAAGAAAATTGTCGAAAATATTTTATGATCACTGGCGAACCCGAAGCGAATCAGGTTAATCTCATTCTTTAAATGATTGGATCATTTTTATTGATTTCGCCTTACCGAATGTCTGTGTGAGTGTTCCCTAATACCGTTTTAATTGCTTAATATAAATCATTATTTCTCGTTACGACCATCCGTGATTTACTTACTGCTTTGACATATGAGCGTATCTCCTAAATCAAGCGCCAATGATTTTCCTTTGTCGTTCGATTTTATGTGAGTTTTTAATGAGATGTTCAGGATTGAAAAAATATGATTTAATCCCTCATTTCTTTGGAATGCATACATATATAGTGCTTTCAGGGATTTTCGGAGCGAGAATGGTAAAGTTACTGTTGTGTTTAAAAGTGTCACAGGAACCATTTAAAATATTTAATATCACAATAATTCAAGGTTTTCAACGGAGAGACTGCCAGTTTTATGAGTTTTTAGAAAACCTATAGAATCCTGTATCATCAACTGCCGGACAATCATACTCTTGTTCATCTTTTCATCCATCAAACATTTCTAAACCGGGAATATCAATTAAAATTGAGTTAACATTCTAAATAGTCTATCAAAATATAAGTATGCGTATGCGAACCTATTACTTTTCCTATTAGTTATAACCACACCATTTCGGAGTTCATTAAGCATCATATAGTTGGACAGGTCGTTTCTCAAACACATTGTTTGTCTCAGTCAATGAGAGGAGAAAAAAACTTGTAACTAGTGTTTGCTTCTCAATTTACAACTGACACATTGGAACAAAGAAATTAATTGATGTTAGTAATGAAGGAAACTAATGAATGAATACGCACAGTGTAGTCAGTTTTGTAGAGTATACAGAATTTATGACGTTGAGATTTGAAAGCTTTCAATTTATATGTTTATATTAATGGTAAATGCGGATGTAAATTACGAAAAATTACTAACAACGCATAAGCAACATTATTCAGAACTAAAATCCACGGGACTAATTTATTTACGTCACATGGCTGTCCTTAATGAGACTTTACAAACCAAGAATGGAACCTTTAAAATTACCTATTAATTATTGATCCCTCTTCTCTGCCATATACATTTCTCTGTCCAACTCTCCAAGATTCAAAATCCGTCATTCCTATCCATCAAACTGTGCTCCGGGCCATATCCGAACTCAATGACTTCTGCGATTGCCCTCCGATATACCTTATACATTATGTTTACTTTTAATTAGCTGACAGAGAGCATCAGTAAGTGTTGCCATAGTTGGCGATGGCTATTTCTATGGCAAGACAAATGGTGGCGTTCGGCGGAAGGCGTGGGAAATGATTTACGTATCAAAGATACAGTGTTAGATTGTGTTATTAGATTTTAAGTCGTTTTCATAAGATCTATTGACAATAGTAATATTTAAATTTAAAATGTTGTATATTAAATTTAATGGTACTGTTATCTTGAATTAATTTGACGAAATCCGATACCGTAGCAATATTTTTTTTCTCAAGTGAATAATAAAAGGTGTCTGTATAATGAATTTGTTTATTGTCATAGAGTAATTTATTTCCTTTTTACATATAGCATGATTGAGTTCATCTATTATGATATCTTAATGTTTATCATTTCAGAAAAGAATAATAAGCATACAATTGCTTTATTTTAAACTCAAAGTATTGATTCACTTTTTCATTGTCAACTACGAGAACAGTTGAAAGTTTCCGAACGTGCAGAATGACCAGAGGGCACAACTAATAGTTTAGATCACCTCCCAGCTTACCTCACGTTTTTTGTGTACCTTGTTAAGAGTGTCATAAGGAGTACAATAGGTTGGCGAAGGTTGACTTTCCTGAAGGGTCGAATCGTGGCCAGGCTATTTAAATTGAGCCTCCGTCAGTAGGTCTCAGCAGGGAGTACACCCTTAATTGGGAACGCAATATGTTATATCTTCGGCATTGGCGTTGTTGGATCGTTGTGAACTGGTTCTCCTGGATTTTATTTGAATATTCCTAATAGCGACAGTTCAATGAATCATATGTGATGCACTGGACAGGTGTTTGGACAAAAAGGATAAGCATTTTAGTCTGTTGCAGTTTATGTTACAAATTTGTTAATAGAGAATAATTATTAAGCCGTTGGATTGTTTAGATTAGTAGGTTAATATTCAGAGTTACTTGGCTTTACCAGGCCTCTTACCTCTAACGTGGATAATATTATTATATCTGTGTTAACAAACAAATTACTTAAACAATTAGAGATGGACCTCCTACAATAGTTATCTGCATACCCCTGACTCTCACCTATATCTACCGAAAAACAAAAATGCATTGCAGTGCTTTAGTTTGAAGAATGCAAAGAATTTACTACGTTATTATGGTATTAATAATAGGTAGAAGAGTTATTAAAGAAGGGCCAGGTCAGAAGTACCAAGATAAACCGAGCGTGTATGAATAAACTAATGCAAGTAAGGGAAGCGAGAGAGGTTTCCTAAGATCGTAGCAAGTGGAGGTCTATAGTCTCCGTCTAACCCGATGGGACTCAGCCATGATGTATGTATGTATATATGTAATAATGGTTTCAAGTTACGAGGTTGGTTACTACCCGCTTATACTTGTGATAATAATATGTATAAGCTATAGTGATGGTTGCCGTCAAACTGGTCATATGCTCGTTTACTTAAATAGTAATAAAAAAAAGGAAATCGTAATGCAAGTGTTATTGGGTTTACTTTCATTTAATTTCTACATCGGAATCACTCGGAAACGGTAGAATAGCTGCTTTGTTATTATGATCAGAAGGTTTTTATGCATGAAAAAAATAGGTAAAATATAACTGTCAGTCATTTGACAAAATGCGTGTTATTACAAGACAGGAGATCGCATGTCGCATGCCACTAGATTGTTTATAAATATTCAATATCTCACACACCATTATTACACATACCATTTCATAAAAGTCTGACTGTAGTTGCTATAGCTGCATATGGGCCTACTCTCGCCAATAAAGGAAATATTATATCTATATATTCAATATCAATCTATATACGGCCATATTTATAGTTCAGGCTCAATCCAGCTGCAATAGTCGAGCTGTAATTCACTGCACCTTGTTACTAGATAAGGTAGAATTCATATAGTATGTATGTAACGATTAAATCTAATGTTACAAATAGTAGCTCATAGTCAAATTTATGGAGACCGTCACCGTCAAGTTTTAATTATACTATAAATATAAGCTAATCTATTAAAAAAAAGGAATTTAAGTGAATTCCGACTTTATACTTAATGTAAAAATTAAATTGTATGCTATTATTATTTAGGTGTAAAAACTTTTTTAATTATATTTGCATCGGACAAATTTAGAACAAACTCTAACCTGCAAGAAAAAAGCCTCGTACTCATAACGCTCAAGGTAGTCATAACGTAAATACGGGATCGAAGCTGTGCAAGGTTTAAGAGTTCAGTTCTTTTGATAAAACTTAGTTTCGTCCAAAGACCATTGAATGAGCTTGAGCTGCCTGGTTAACTTTTGACGATTATTCGTTGATTTCTCCGTTCATATTTATATGACCATTATTAATAGTATCTGACATTTATATATAGCAACTCCCCAAGCAAGTGAAATTTTTTCCTGTAATTGCCTGAAATTTTGGTAATAGCTTCGCGATAGGAATGCTAGACCTTTGCCTTGTTGCATATAAGATATGCTATTTAGGATGGTTTACAGTGCCTCAGTCGCCGTCGGTCAGTCGGTGTCGTAGGTACCTGGTATAAGGGACATAATAGTCTGCTCATCTGATCTGCTCCATCAGGCCCATCAATACCATGATACCTAACTTGATTTTCAGAAATTGTACGTCGCCAAATTCTGGTAGTAAGTATAAAACCCCCTTATAACGCGTTAAACTTCTGCAACCGACCGTCTCGAATGGATAACTAAGTCTGTGAATTTACATTTAATAGGTAGCATGTTTATGGGACCCGACCTGTTACGCAGTGCGCTGTCCTGAGTTATAGTCGCTGGCATTTGTCAGCACATGGCTTGTATCTCATTATTTTCTAGTACTTCAAATTATTAATCATCTTTATATATTTTTATAATACTTTTACTGTTATTATGGAGACTATAACGCAAGGTTTATTAAAAAAAGTCGGTGATGAGCTGAGAGTGGGATAGTTTGAATACGAGTAACAGAACTCCAGGGAGCAGAGTCTGGCTGACTTTTTGGAGAAAGAAGGACTCTTTATGATAACTCGTTTTTCTAAAAGATCCCATAGGCAATGGACGTCGATAAGTCTTGATGGTTCTCCGAGAAAAGAGAAAGACTTCTTCTTGACAAATAAAGAACAAATAGCCAATATACACAGGCTTGGTAGTCGGCACTGCGTCGGTGGATGAGATCAATCACAAGCTAGTAGAAACTCATCAAACGATGGGTTCCGAAATTCATTAAACCTCACCGTTGGAATAGACCTTAAAAACTCTCCGATCATGACATGATGGCCGAACGACACTTGATGAGACTGAAGTCTTCATGTAACGCGAAGTCATATAGGCGGCTCAATAGGCATAATTCAAAATCAATACGATACGACATCCGTCTCTTTAATACTGAAAATATTAAAGAGTTCGCAAGAAATATGTCTATTGAGCAAAGCCTAATGACTAAACTGAAAAGAAAATGACAGTTTAGCGTCAAGTGTTGTACGCTTCAGTTGTCAAGCCTTTTTCAACTCGGCCAAAACTGAAGAGTCGAGCTGAGCCGACACTTCTCCCGATTATCTCGGACATCAGCGTAAGTGAGATTAGAATAGCACAGAATCCACTGAAGAACAAAAAAGCACCGAATGAAAAGAGAATCAAATCTGAGGTTGTGAGTCATGTTTATAAGCTATTTTCTAGGGTCAACAAGTCGTCTTGAGTGCAGGTTTGCTGATTTGGGAAGTTAAAACCTCCCGAACAAACCAATTTCCAGGCCATATCTTTACGCTGCGGCAAGTAATACAGAAGACTGTAGACTATAAGAGGCCATTATGCTTGGCGTTCGTGGACCATGAGATAGCCTTCAACTTGGTTGAGACAGGGGCTTTGCCTCTTCAGCGGAGCCAAATCAACTATCGCTACATCGAAGTGTTGAAGAACAGAAGTTTGTATGACAATGCCACTATGTCGGTCCAAGTACAGGACCAGAGTTCGAAGGCTATTATTCTCAAAAGAAGTGTTGAACAGGGAGACGTTATAGCTACGAAACTGTTTAATGTTACTTTTAAAAACAACTTCAAACTCCTGAAATAGCAAGGATTTTGCATTTAATGGCGAATACATTACTCGACTTGCTGTCGTTATTGTAGTTATGGCAGAGTCAATGGAAGATTTAAGCATAATGCTTAAAGACCTTAATTAAATTTCTGAACAGGTGGGTCTCAGCATTAACATGGAGAAGATTAAAGTTATATGTAATGCTCAATCGCTCCTTGATGTTGATAACTTGTACGTAAACCTAGGACAAATAGTCCATTTAGATAAGTCCAACTTCAAGACAGAGGTCAATCGCACAATCCAACACAGCTAGGCAGTGTTCGAAAAACTGCGAAATATGCTCCTCAAACCTCAGTATCCGACATACTTCAGTCTCTTAAGTCGAAAATCTTTAAATAACGTGTATTACCAGCGAGGATATATGGTAGCGAAATGTGGTCTCTTACTATTGGCCTCATGAGCCAATTCAAAATAGCCCAATGAGCTATGGAAGGGACAATGCTCGGACTATCTTTGCATGATAGAATCAGCAATGAGAAGATTCGTAACAGAATGAAAGTTACCGATATAACCCCGCAAATTAATAAGTTGAAGTGGCAGTGGGCTAGGGTGACTTTTACGCAAAACCGATGGCCAATGGAGCCGTAAGGTTCTGCTTCATGCTTGCCCAGCACAGCAATTATGGTAATGGAGGCCTATATCCGAGTATCTTGAAAGAATCCTATACCATCCAGCTAATACAGATGAGATATAATAACATAAACATTAACATCTAAATGTTTTGCAATGACATCACCAGTGGATATCGACGTCGAAGTGGATGTACGAGTTACGAGTTATTCTTTTATTTTTTGTATGATTGCAAGAAGCATTCTTTCAATCATCCGGGCCACATAAAGCCAATAAAACAATGAAAACATCCCATTCATATCTCGAGAACCTTCAATCAAAATATGACCACGTGCAGGGCATGATTTTTATTAAGTTACCCGATACAAACCGTATCTGAATGTATTCAAATTGATGATTGATTTGAAACATGAGTCGTAATGTGATTGAATAGATACATAATATTAGTGTCCGGGTGATTCAGTTCGAGGTTTTGACCTCTGACTGTTGTCGACATCTGGTTGGTGTGTGAGGCGTGGTAGCAATCGGCATTGTCTTATGTGAAACATTCATCCCCTTAAGCGTAGACAGGGTATTGGCTTTAAACAGTCATTATGTGTCTTGTATTTCTTCATTTATTTAAAAAATTATGTTAAAACATAGTTACAGCACCACAGACAGAAGGCATATTTTACACTACACTTATCACGTAAAAGCAATCCAGCTGATTTTTTAAATAAAAAAATGTACACTATTATCATGCAAAAGCCTGACAAAGCATTTTTATAATAGAAAAGTGAAAATTTATTTTACAATAAAACCAAAAAAGCCTAAGAAACATTAAGAGAATAAAACAATCTAATAAACCTCATAAACGTATACGTCTGATATATTAAACAACAGAATAATCATGACAAGGATAGTGTTCCTAAAGCGAAAGTGATACAGCTCTCGAAACCTCAAAAAACCAGAAACATTTTACTTAACTCATGCTGTTCAATAAATTAAAACAGATACAATTTCGTCTAATGACAACCTACTCGTACATTTTATCATAAACGTCGCTATAACGTCCATATTTTTTGCTATCACAAAGGGATCGCCGCCAAATCGTGGCAATTAGTGACAGGTGCTCCCACATTGGATCGAATAAATTTAACATTTTTAAGTTTATTTTTTGCCACTTCAAAACAAAAAAAGACTCTTTGTTCTGCTAGAAGTTTATCCCAACACCCTTTGTCAATGTCAGAATTGCTACTATCCTGGATATTAATACAATGCATGGTGACATATGGGGGTGGGTATGTGAAGGAAAAAGTCACGATGACCTTAGCAAATTCTGATCTGTATTATGTTTTTGCTACTTCACCCACGCCCTTTTTTATTTCACTTGTATGTTTGTATGTCGGCGACTTATTGTCTGGTCGTTCTCAGGATGATTTTTTTGTCAATTTAATGAACTGTTTGCTGGTCGATTTAATTCTGATTTCTCGGATTAAAAAGAAGTAAGAAATACAAAATTATAGTGTAAAAATCACGTTTTTGTAATGGGCAAAAGGTTTTCAACAATCTGAAGAATATTTAATGAAACTGTATACATAACCGTGTGAGATAACAGCAGGGTAGAAAAGTACCAGGTGTCGTAAGAGGGTACAAGTACCGACAGATGGCGGCATATCGGGGATCAACAGCAGCATCCCCTTTTGCGATGGCTACGCTCTGCGATTGCCAACACCATTACCCAGCACTGTAATTATGGGCAAAGTTCCCCCTTTCTTTAGGAGGCATGTGTCCAATAGTGGACTTCCGATGGTCGATATGGTGACGACTGGTGATGTAGTAATATAATAACAATTATCATCATCATACCAGCCATTAAAAGTCCATTGCTGGACACAGGCCTCCCCAAGAAAAGGGGAATTTTGCCCATAATTGCCGCGCTGGGCAGGCATATTTGCAATCGCAGAGTGCAGATTTTGCGATGGAGATACTGCTGACCATCCCCGCACTGTGCATTTGAGCTGAATTGTTTCGGATGGATATTCTGCCTTCTGTCGATTCCAGCACGTCAGTCGCCTTTACGATACCTGGTACAACGGAAGGTACTATTCTAATCTCTCGGTATCTCACGGCATAGAATAATAATAATAATTCTTTTAACATCTCACACATTAACCTGATTCTGTGGGATTTCGCTTAAAGCACTTGCGTTACGGACGCCAGACAACAGAGGAATCACAAATATACTACTTAAATGCATATATTAAACGCCCAGACACAGAATTAACACAAATATAATCATATAAATTCTTGCTCTGGGTAAGAATCGAACCCAGGACCAATTTACATAAGAATTTAATACTAAATATATTGCTTAATAAATAAACAATGGTTTCCAAGGATGTTGTCTGTGGGTTCATACCGAAACGAAAGGAAAGTAAATACAATTTAATTCACTTAGAGCAGTGATAATAAATCGTCATTAACGCGGACGATGTGTGGGTACTCATTAGTATAATAACAGTATTTTGAATCATTGCAGACTATATTCTTTCTTTATTTAATCGTATACAATTGATTGAGCAGATTAAGAAATTCCACACCAAAATTGATTGAGATATCAAATTGACTACGCTAATTACTTACATATTTTATTTATTTTAAGTTTTTGAATTACCTGAATTTATTATCGTATCAAAATATTATGTACTATTAATTTTTATAAAAAAAATATGACATTTTTGTGAAATGTATATATTTAAAATACTTTTAAGCATACATTTCATGAACTCATAGCTTTAAAAAAAAACAACACCAGAAAATAACGTTTGATGACGAAAAAATTCTAATTGTAGGTGCAGAATACATATTTAGATTGAAACTACGAACAACTTAACAGTCCATTCCACAAATGATAATATAAAGAAAAAAATAACATTTGCACATTCATTAAATCAAAATAATGCAAAATAAACCTGCCCACACTCCATTCACGTCAAACTTAAATAGAACATAAACAAACAAGTTTCAATGCCATTGTTGAATTAAAAATAAAACAAGTTCACGTTTGAAAACGTATACATTTATTGGTCACCCCAATACGAAGCAATTTACAATAAAACGCCGTACGGAATCGGGTCAAGTCGCTTTGTGCCGCATGTTAATGTTCTCGATTCGGTTTTGTTGATTTCTATAAAATATTATAAATGAGACGGCTACCACTAAGAAAATGACCAAATATTATTTCTGGATGTGCGGCGGTGCGGAAGTTCTGGGTGATTTTTATTTGAGGCGCCTTTAGTTTTGCGCAAAGTAAATATATTTATTATTTTAAATATAATAAGTACAATTAAAACTGTTTGATCTCCTGATGTATATAATCTGCACATTTGGTTTTTGCTATTAGTAAATGGTCGACTTACTTACTTATTTGTTTATTACATAAATTTCAAAGCAGTGTGTTATGAAAGGAACCAGATTTTTTTGCAGTGTAATAATTCTATAGTAAAGAACTTGAATCAATCTACTCTGTAAATTTTAATGTCCCGTATATATAGGATAAATTAGTTGAAATATTCATCAAGTCAAAGAAACTTCACTCAATCATATTAAGAATAAAACTATATGTTATTACAGGAAAACAAAAATAAATATTTTAATCTACAATCCATTTGTGGTTCTGTCTGAATCAGACATATATAAACTTTATTAAAATACTTCTAAAATTAATCCTTTAAATAACAATAACAATTGCGCTATTGAATGCTTGGAACAACAATAACAATGTAAACGGTCGACAAATGCCCAAACTGGCCAAAGTACTTGTATACAAAATCAGGCGAAGAAACACTAAAACAGACATTGAACCAGTAATTCCGTTGAGCCGTACACCTTACGCAATACGAATCCAGAAAAATGGAATATTCTTTATATTATATTCACAGTCGGAGCTCAAGGGGCCTACATGAATAAATTCCCGGCGACGACAAAGGCTCACGCGGTCCCCGACCGTTTTTCATAAAGTGTCGGTCCTGTTAAAAATATTTTTTATTTGCCCATTTGCTACCAACTGCGTTATATGAAAAATGGATCGTAACATACCCTTTTCTTCATTTTTTTCCTTTCCGAATAAATCATGTCATTAAATTTTAATAGTCACGGTAAGGCAAGCGGGGTTAGTTAGTTCTTTTGTTGGGTGACTCGAGCATCTTTTGATTTTATTGTTACTATTTAGGCCCATTGTAGGATGTTCATGGTTAACCCGGGTAAATGCCGACTTAATTTCATTAATCGACTCCTTTGTAGGAATTAAGATTTAATTGAGTCAAGCTGACTTCGAGTGTATTGTGTTGGATACCTTTCAGAGGATAATGTGAAGAATTCGAGTTATTCTCAATGCGGACTTAATGATGAACACGTGTTTTTTAGACGCGTGCTTATTTATCTTTTGTTTTTTATTTATTTTAATAGTGATGCGGCATTCGTTGGGTACATTTATGTGGTTTTGTTCGAAGGCACATAACACGTAGAACTGATCGCAAATAAAGCCGTAAGTTCTGAAAAGGAGACCACGCATTGGTAAAGGTAGCGTAGGAGGTCCAAGCACAAGGTGGACAGATGATCTGACTAAAATTGCAGGATGGAGGAAGTCCGCTTACAACCTGTCCTATTATTAATCTCTTAAGGAGGTTGAAGTCCAGCCGTGGGCGTCCTAGCGCTAATATGTCGACTTGTAAAGATTTGGTTTAAATTTCAATTAATAAAAATAAGCTATTTAGCAAAGAGTACTTAATTAAACTATAGTAACAAATAAACTCATACATAATATGCAGCACTTGTGTCAAAAATATAAAACTACAGAGGAATTATATACTTAACACCCAGACACAAAACAAACAGAAGTATTCGTCATATATAAATATACATATATTTGTCCTGGGTGAAGATCGAATCCACGACCATTGGCACACATGATAGTGACACCACTGAATGCGTCATTTTACAAAATCCAATCTTTTGAGTTATTCTTTTTTAACCCATTCAACGCTTCTTATCTTGCAGCGTTGCCAGTCACAATATATCTTTTTAAGGTAGTTATGAAGTTGTAGATGATTATTAACGCTTAACTCGGATTATGGTTATAATAACATTCAAAAATAATGAATGGATTTATTTTCATATCAGCAAAACGCAAGATATATCCATACTTATAAATTAATGTATAAATGCGGAAATGTATGATCTGTTTGTTCCCGTTTTCACCGCTCATTGAAATTTGGTAGGCATGTAACTTAATTCAAAGAGAAAAACTAAGGTTACGATTAATTTGGATAAGTTCCGCGGTATAATTGTAAGTGTAAGTGTAAGTCGCGATATAATATACTGAAGTAGACTTGGTCTGGTTGTTCGAATAGTAAACCTATAGTAACTTAGTTATAAGATTCGTTTTGTGCCAACAGACCAGTTTTCAGAAAATCCTTTTTTCTGTGCAAGTGAGTCACTAGCACATAAAAAAGGATTTATGATCCCGTAAGGTCATCAGGGTCATCAGTATTATGAGTATGAAATCTAGTACTAGTCTTAGTGTTTTAAATATTTGTTTAATTTATTTAATTTTAAGGATTTATTGTGAATGAGTCTAGTTATATAAAAAATATTTTGAAATTTGAGTTTTAGACCGAGACGACCAAAAATACCTTTACATATACTTGAGCATTCAATTCATAATAATTATACGACATGTGTTCGGCACATCCGCTTAAATCGCAACGGAACAACAAATAAAACGAGTACTGAATCGTGGGCACATCAGTCGATTTCGGTATCGATTTTTTCGTCGATACCAAAACGGTGCGGGGCGTGACCGCTACGGGCGAGGCATGTGTGCGCGCCGGCCGAGGGCAGAGGTCACGCGAGCCAGTGTAGTGATGTACCTATTTGAATGTTTTATTATTATATCATGTTAAACCTTTTTGATACCGGATTCGATACTGAATTGTTACTCATTTCTTATTTACAATATTATTTATACCTTAGTTGCATTGTTATGAAGGTTTAGTCAAGAATATCTAAATAATTGAAAATAGTTTTTTTACTGTGATTTTTTTCACAGTTAAATGTAAATGTAATACTCTATCAGTCTACCCAGATACTATGCCATACTTATCCAGTAAACCAATTTCAATTTTCCACAAAATATTTTATTTGCAATCAACAATAAAACTTAATTTTCAAAGCTCCAGCTATTTTTGTCTTCTTTTCCTTATTTTTGTAGTACCTATAAGTAGATATAAGTTATCCAACACTATCTTAATACAACATGTTGCTATTTATTGATTGTAGAGTTTATAAGTATCTCAGATTCCAAGCGGAACCCAAATTAAAACCATTTACTTTTAGGGAATTGCGTAAATAATTATGATACCAAGACCTTGTGTGACAAGTCAATTTTTTTATGTTGTCTTGATCCGTTTTTAAACCAAGGGAAAATATTTTTTTCAATAAATACATAATATTGTAGATGAACATGCTTGGTGTCAACTGTTACAAATATTTTTTTAACAGTTATTGTTATAACTTAGTTCTTATGAATATATCGAAAGAGTTTAGCCACTATCTTTATTTATAAACACTATTCTTAATTTCAAATGGTTGATTATTGTATAACCGTAGTTACGAATGTAGAACCGTGCTTAAAGTAATTTTAGATTTGGTTTTACTTGATTATACACAGTATTGCCCAAATAATCTAAATTAATATTGAATAAATATCAGGTATAAAGTAAATAATTATTTTAAATAATTATATACATATTTTATATTTAATATATATATATATACTTATATTAAAGTTTTTTAAATAATTGTTTATTTTATAAATATTACTTATTGTTTATTTTAAGTCTAAAAGCGATGATGATTTCGCAGGAACGAATTATTGACAAATAAATAAATAACATAATAAGTTATATAAAACAAAATATTTAAATTAATGCATTATTATTTGTTCTCGAAATTTGTGCCATGTTTTAAACTAATGGGACTTATTAAAAATTGTGACATTAAAATTCAAAGACTATACGTAGATACATACAACATACGCTTTTTAACTAGTTTATATTATTTTGGTATGCAGCCAAGATTATAAGAACTTGTTAAAAATTTAAGTATCTCCATACTATGGACATCTATGGACATAGTATGGAGATACATTGGATTTCCATTTTCACTCATTAAGTATTAAAGTCGTGAGGTACCGGTAGAGTAGAATAGTACCTCTCCCTGTACCAGGTGTCGTAAGAGGCGATTAAGGTACAGAACCGATGGCGATATATCCATGCAAAAAAGTCAGCTCAAATGTACAGGGTGGGAATGGGCAGCCGCTTCCTCATCGCGAAAGCTGCGCGTTGCGATTGCTCTGCTTGCCCAGCGCGGCAATTATGGGCAACATACCCCCTTTCTCGCCCAACAGTCGACTTTTAATAGCTGGTATGATGATGATGATAAAGGACGATAAATTACAAAAATAAACCCGTAATATTGCTAGTGTATTTGTTACTAGGGGGAGAAGGCAATTTTATTTTAGTGGTTTAAAGTTTAACTATTACATTTGCAGATTTAGCTTTTTACAATTTATGACATTGCGAAAAATGTCGTAAATTTTGAGGTGTGAATATATAAAAATCACCCAACATTTTATAATAAAAAAGAATGGATTACCGGTATCATAATGATACCAGAATAGCCGGTACATCACTATAGACCACACCTTGCTCTGCCTATCTCGTCATAGCGAAAATGTATATTTAATTCGCCTCGTCATGAAGGGTTAACTATTACTTTATTTATCGTGTGACTGGTCATTATGACCTCTTTATATCACCAAAATAAAAAACTATATGGCTTTTATACGAAGTAATTCGACTATATATTTACATTAAATTTCAAATTGGGTATTGTAAATTTGTAGGATAATAAATATAATATCTTTAAATTATAAAGAATAACAATTTCATTAATTTAAAATGTTTTCAGCAGTTATCTGTCGAACTTAATAACTATACTCTTCTATACGCAAATCTTGATGTAACATTATGAGCTAAGCCCACGCATTGAAATATGTTAATACATTACGATGGACTAAGAATAAAAAGTTAATTCAAGACTCTCTAGTCTAATACCGAGTAGAACACTAATAATTTGACTAGACTATTATTAATATAAGCTTAGAATAACTATACAGAAATATAAAAAAGGCTCCATGGTGCAGATCTATTACGTGTGCCAAAGGTCGTGGGCTGGATCCGAACACAGAATAAATATTTTCATGATGAATATTTGTATTGGTCCTGTATCTGGGTGTTATTTATGTATATTAAAGTATTATATTTTTAATTTTTGTGTAGTTAGATATCCGTAACACAAGTGCTTTAATCTATTTATGGAGTCATGTCAACGTAGGAGATATCGTGTGAATTAATTTTACTTTTTAATGTGTATTAATAAAAATCATCATTTTTATTCTTTTATTTATTAAGGAATGAAACCAGTCTGAGCTCCTCCCCTTGCTTCCCCTTTCAATAGGTTCTTTTATAAGAAATCTTTAACGGTCAACCATTTAACAGAACCGCCTTTTTACAAATAATTGTTATTATTATGTGATAGTCCTCCGTTGTCTTATATCCGTAAGGCAAGTGTTTTAAGAGGTATATCAGGGAGTTAGGTCTATGTTGAAATTTTGGGCAATTTGATTAATGTTAAATTTTTTAATTTTATAAATGCCCTGAACAGTATTTTTAAACGGCTTAAAAAGTGGTTTGTCTGTATTGATGGTTAAGTGTAATTAGAGTACATATTGATAAACTATGCTAATCTTATTTGTACCCAAATTAGCTATAATTTGAAAAGAAATAAACAGGCTGATCGCCAGATGCCTATTTTCATAAACATAATTTACATTCGTGTTTTATTAAAGAGTTTCGTCACAGATCTCGAAAACATCGGCACTAATACATGTAGGAGAACGTAGAAATTGTATCAAAACAAAAATCGTGCTAATGCATAAGTAAAGAGATAAATATCACCCGCTTTATTGAGACCTACATCAACGCTCCTATTCAGTGTTGAATTTCAAAACATTGAGCAGTAAAAAGAACGAAACTAACAGCGATCCGATCTCGAACGATCACGCCGGAGATGGGAGGCAATATGCAAATAAGGCGGCCGAAGGAAAACAATGAAATATCCTGCTGATAATCTTTTAACGTGTTAAAATTGTTATTTTATTGATACACTGACTAGTGCCTGTGACTTTGTCCGGGTGACATTAAGTTTTATATTATCATATATGTAACAAAATTTGTTATTTTTTTTTTTAGTTGAGACAGTATTTTGTGGAGTGGCTGTCTAAAAAATATTGAGGATATTAATTGTAAACGTTACTGTAAACTAGCTAAGTTAAATATACTGCGCTTTAAGCCATAAAATATAGTTTTAAAATGTCGTTTTATTATTGTTATATCCTCCTCATATATTTATATGTAAATAGGTAACGCTGATATTTCTTAGTTCTTGAAAATTCTTTATATAAAATACTTTTGTATGCCTCCATTTTGAGTGTTTATCGTCACATAATTAATAAATTGCCACCAACATCGTTTATTTGAATTCTAAACTTTATAAGATCAAGCATATATTATTTGGAGCATTAATACAATATAAAGAATACCAACATCAGAGAGATTATATTTACTTAAATGCTACGGCGGCACAAGAATGGTTTGTAAAGTTTATTGTACGCGTTAATTATCTACAATGAAACTATATACTTTTTAACTATAGCAGTTATTTATCAGAAACCATCGGTCATAGAAAGTTCATTATTCTAATAATTCATAATCATTGGCCTCCCCCAGATAGGCTAATTGATAGGGTGCTGTCCAGGCGTGGTGACAATCTCAGAGCGCAACTTCACGATGAGGATGCTGCTGCTCATATAGTGTTAAGGCTGCACTGTTTCGGATAGATATGCCGCCATCTGTCGGTTTAAGTACCGGTGGACAGACGATCTGAAACAAAAACCGCAGGGTTGCACTGGCTGCAGTACGTATACGAATTCTATTAGAAAACAGTTATAGAGAGCTAAATCTGATACGATGATAAAGAACCCACTGTTTTCTAACTAAAGCACTGCCATTTATTACAATATTTATTTCTATTATTGACACTGCCTATTGCTGACTAATGGATTTTGTGTTGAAAAAAACTAACTTTAAATGATTTTAAAATTGAAAACGATAAATGTAATTAATCATTTTTGAAAAATAATCTAAATACAAATTATGTATGAGTATCGTCGAAAATTATATCCGTTAATCTTAATTCCAAACGAGTCTCCTAAGTACTAAACTCATAAGTATTCAGTTTACAATTGACTTGATCGCGGAATGAACCCGGATATATTCCCGGACGGGACACGTATTGAAATGCCTTTTTAAATTTGGCCTTGGTTTGCGTACCACTTTGAAAGTGAACGCGCTAATTTTCGATACTTAGTAATGCGTCTTCATTTACAGATCAATCTTTTATTTTACTAACTCACGGCTAAAGGACGACCGCTTTAAATTCGTTCGCACACAAATTCTTCTCTCAATTTTCATTTGTCATCGGTTTCTATAATATATATTTTTTGTTGGTAACATTTAGCATTACGATTCTACTATATAATAATGTTTGATAGGTTAAACAGTACCTCATCATAACACAAAGTACCTAAACAGAAATCATTGAATACTTAAATTTGTTAAAATGTTAGTTCACTGTCAGGAAATTAGGGGAAAAGATTTTTTTGTTTGTTATTGACCTACAATCTCAAACTAAAACTGAGTTCGTTTAATCCTCCATATTCCTATATTTTTATCCTGAAGGAATGGTATAATCAGCAAATATCTTGTTTAGTCTAGGTAAATACTTTCAATCTATCAGACCGTGTGTACCTCTCCCTGTACCAGGTATCGTAAGAGGCGACTGAGGTACACCACTGAAACAGGACAACTAAAAACTGACAGGTGGCGGTATATGTATCCAAAGCAGTGTATAAGCTCATATGCAACACAATAAACAATGGCTAGCAGCATTCCAGCGTCAATTATTAGGCAAATTCCTAATTTGGGGAGATTTGAGAATTTTTTACGGCTGCTATGATAATTCTTTATAAAGATGATTTTTATGATTTATATTATTAAAAATCTATAAAACTTGACATTTATTGAATAATATCGATATACGAATGAATAGTCAAGGCATTTTGTGAATAAGCTATTCTGTTCCATACTTCTCTATTTGCCTTTCTTCTTTTGTATTCTTTGTGGTTTATAACACAACGCATTAAATGATTAAAAAAGTTAATAGACAAAAACCGTTAAAATACAATGCACATGTTATATCTGTTAAAAAGGGTAATAGACAAAAATAGTTTTTTATACATGTCTGTTTTGCTATAATTATAATTTTATATGCATTTAATTACTTCTTTAAAATCACAAGCATATACTGTTTCTTTTGTTCATGTGTATATATTATCATTATTAATGATTAACTTATCTTCTTGTGTTCACTTGCTTTTAAGGATGAGGTAAGTACTTGGAAATCTTGCACCGGAATTATTTTGTAGTGTCATTTGAAGAAACATATTAGTTCTCGTAAGTTCTCAATTTCTCATTAATGTTGAAGTTTATTGGATTACGAAAACGATATAGCTCCGATCGGCCATAACGGTTACAATATTGACTTAATGAAGGTTTTATCAAGTTATGTTTGATATCTAATTAAGTTCGAACGTTTCTAATATCCATAAACGTAATTTATACTAATGTTTTCTTTGTGTTACACAACTTATAGATAATTTCCAAGGTTCGTCTATTGCTACGGTCCTATTAGCAGTATTTTGTGCTAAATTTAATACAGGGCAGTTGTGGTTCTAGCAAACATGTTGTAGGACAACTATGAGGCCGGTATTTACAACTTTGAAGTTTGCTTAAGGTCTAACCTATCATATGATAGGTTATAATCTTCGGAACTAGCTAGTTTCTAAGATTATTATTAATCATGTCAGCTATAAAAAGTCCACAGTTGGAAATAGGCCTTCCCAATATAGGAGTATTTTTGCCCATAATAGCCACGCTGGGAAGCCGTGTTGGCAATTGCAGAGCACATATTCGTGACAAGGATGCTGTTGCCCATGCCCACCCTGTAGAACTTAAGCTGCGCTGTTTCCGATGAATATACCGCCATCTGTCGGTCCGGTGCCTCATTCGCCTTTTACGGTATCTGGTGCAAAAAGAGGTATTATTCTACGACACAGTTACCCCACGACTTTATAATGTCAATAAATCAATAAAATTGCGGGGAAGATTCTACAGAGAAGTGAAATGTTTTCAAAGTGGAATACACTGTTTTTTTTAAATACGAATAAACGATTGTACGAAGTCTAACAAAGCGCTTTTATAAATATCTTTTGCGATAATTTTTATTTGCGTTTTAAAATTGTACACTAGAAACCTTTAACACTATACATATTGACACTAAGTTCTCATTACGTCTGGATTAATTGTCACTGTGGGATTATTGGGATTTATTTTATCTAAAACATATACCTACTTTAATTTACTAGCAAACCCTATAGAAGTAGTCCTGTCTTAAACATACTTATATATATTTATTATGAAACTAATATTGCACCTATCTATCAAATTAGATCAAATTGTCTACAGTAAGCAAAGGTTGATCAAAATCGGTTAGATAATTTAAAATTTTATCCCGGATAGACGCCGTAACACAAAGTTTTTACATATATAGATTTGCTTTGTATTGTCCTCCATTTATATATGTAGTTATTAAAAATTAAAGTAGGGGAGATCGGCGAACGGCAAAGCGCGAGACACGATGAGAAATGTGTCAACTGATGATATAATTTATAATTTTACAAATTTGATATCGCTGGACTACGTTGCTAAAAGTATTCTTAGACATATTGTCAAACGATTCCTGATTTATTCTTTTTTCATTAGGACCACATTCCTTTAAAATAATGTAATAAAGGATTAAAAAATAATGATCATTTAATAAATCTCTTAGCTGCTAAGAATTTAGAGGCTTTGAGAAATGACTGCAATGAATATATATAGGTTTTATGGTTACTAATATGTATTAAGACATTTATTCTCCCCTTTTTCAGAGAGACGCGATGATCTCCCTACTTCTTTAGCTTATTGCTTGCTTAAAATAGGCGTCAAGCTTTGCCTTAAACGTGAGCCGTAATGCAACTGGAGCAATAGATGGCGCTCACAAATAGGCGCGCGCGTCGCTCGCAGGCAAACGCAACGAGCTGTCGACAACACCGACGAATGCGCAACCGCCCATTGATCAGATAGACGCAAATGAGAATTTAAAATAATAAGTAGATTTTTTATAATTTTATGATGCGTGTATCACTTTTATACTCTCAAAATTTCAAGTTAATTTATAGCGAAGGACTGTCACGTCAGATATAGAAAATTTTTGTGTCAACCGTAATCCAGTTTCAAATAATTATTGACAGCTCGTTGTATCTTCCTGAATTGATCCTCAAATTTAGAAGAGTCGATGGGTTTTTCCTGTAAGTCAAAATTATCAGTAGTAGCACGGAGGTTGGACCCGCTAAATGGAAAATATTTACCTCTATAACAATATTGCTATCTATGGAAAACAATGATGAGATTTGAGCAGCTGATTCAAAATTGATGTATTCTTTGTTGAAAAAACACAATTAGGTTAAAATAAAGTAAAAAAAATGTGGTTGTGTTATTGTAATGGCAATTGAGCCCGAATTTATGAAATGAAGTCCTTGAGTAAACAATTATTGAAAAAAACTCACTTACGTTCATATCCATTTTGGGTAGTCGTAGGCTTTGTAATAGTGTTACAATGGTGTAGTTTGTCGAACGTTTGACTCCGACCCTTGACTTATGTGCTTTATAAGTTCACACCAAAACGTATTCCATAATAATCGACATTGACCCTTTATCTCTATCGTCATAAAGTTCATAATAGCACTGAATGTCGTGTAACATTTACTTATGCATTTGTGCATCTAATTCCTATATAGTTAAGGTTTAAAATTGTTCTAATAATCCATAGCAATTTGAGACCCGTTGACAGTTTATCATGTTTTTGTCAATGCTATTAATTTTGACGCTTGTTGGGCATCATTTCATTGTGAATATTAAATTTGACAGGACTTAGATTGGCTATTTGATATTATGTAGGTATTACAAATCGTGTTGTAAATTTTGCGGGAAATTCATTGCAATTACCATAAAGCTTAGATTTTCTGCATAAAGAAAATAATTCCTAAATCTAAAATGGATTTTGCTTTTATTTACTCCTGTCACCAATCTTAAAAGAGAAGAGGTTTCCAATGTGGTATGTCTGACATTACGGATTAAAATTGTGTTTTATTTAATTTTAAGTACCTTCCCCTGAGAAAGAAATGTAAAGTGTAAGTTAGAAACTTGAAATTTTGCACAATTATTTTTCAACGTAGAAAAGCACTAAGAAAGGACTTTTGAAGGTTTTAGTTAATTAGAGATAAGTAATAACTTATCTCATTGGTGATTCTTTCTGATAATTCAAACTCCTTAGTTGAAAAAATCCTACAACCATGACTAAATAACAACAGGCTTATTCCACTGTTCTAATTTGAATCATTTCCTACTGTGACACTGGCGTGGATAGATGTCAACGGCGCAACGTTCGAAAAAAGAAATACGTTCATACAAGGCGAAGGAATCAACGACATGCCGTCGCGCGTCGGTCGTGAGCCCGGCGCGGGCGCACGAGCGACCCATGCGCCCTGGCATAGGAGTTCGTTCATATTTGAGCATGATGTTACAAAGAATTTTAATTAAGAAAAACATATCTAATGGTACGTGACAACGCAAAAACTAGTAATTGTTTTAAATCTTATTTGACGAGGTTGATGAACCATTCAGTAGTAGTGTATCTTGTGTTCGAATGCCAAATAGCCAAATATCGACCAGAGCCGAGAAAATTATTAAGGTAATTATTGTATCCTCAAAGCTGTTACTAATCTAACATAAACTGTGAAGATAAGAACAAACAGTTAACAATATATGTATATATTTTTATGTTCTGGCATACTTTTATAATCAAGTAAAACTATATTCGGAGCTTATTTTGAGGCTTGTCAAATTAATCAATTTATGGATAATTGGATGTTCATAATAATTTAATTACGAGAGTGAGTTACACTACAAGACGACGTTTGTATATGATGAGAAGACCTCATACAAAGGTTGTCTGTATTGGTATCTTACTTTCACCTAATTCTACCGCTAAATAGCGGTGTTCGCATTGTTGTGTTCCATTTGTAGGGTGAGAGAGGCCGTGACATTTCTGGGTAATGTAACATAATATCTTCAAGTCACAAGATTGGCAATGCGTAAGTGATATCCTTGTGATTTACTAGCATCTATAAGCTGCGGCGACGCTAACTATCACGCGGCCTGTACGCTTGATTGTCAATCTGGTCTTATAATAAGTACATAAAGATATTCACATGGTTATGACCGCTTGTTAAGTAAAATTTATTACTTTTTCTATGAATTCAAATAAACAATTTGTAAATTCATATTACTATTTGGTTACAAAAAATATACGTCCATTTTTATTCGACATGTAAGATCGCTGCCTAATGTTTTGACGCGTGCTATATCAAAAAGAGCTAAGAGAAATTTCTTCAAAAACCACGTAAGACCGAACTCCTAATCTCTTCATTAAGCCGAGTTTAAAGCTTCTATTATAATGCAATAAAGCACATTTTTGGTCGCGCGTTCTTAAAATTCTTAAGACGATTTGTGTCTTCGAGGAATGTTACTCGCGTTCGGTGTAATTGTTTTTAAATGATTTAAGAGTTCGTGTTGGCCGTTCTATTTTGTTCTTTAATAGTTTGGGTAAGAGTGAACTTTCGAATGTTTGTTTGGGTGCAACTTGAGATGATTTCTCAACTGAAATAATATCGTGGGAAACCGAGTGTGCCCCGAGGCGCGTCATGAAACTTCGCAAGTGAATGGGACATAAAAAAAAACTTGTAAGTAAGCGCATTTCGATTAGCCTTTACATAATAAGCTTCGAGAACTGATTCTCATTTTCGGGTTGACTAAAGAAGGTGAGACGGGATATACTTTTATAGACGTTTGTTGATTTTGATCTAGGTAAAATTATATGTCATCTATTACAATTTAATAAAACGAACAGTAACAGTACGAATATCCGAAAACGTATCAGTGAACGTACCCACGTGACCTGATTTCATAATAAGTCGCTTAAAGCACTTGTAATATTGACATCAAACAACATAGGAATCGCAAATATAATACTTAAATACATATATAAATAGTACTAAAGAAACAATGAAGGCAGAGAAGCCTGATGGCTTCCCATCGCTAAACTCGGATCCGAACCAATTCCAGCGACATGTTTTTGATAAGATTGTCAACTTACTGTCAAAACCTAATCGAAGAAAAGTATTACAGTTCAAGTTGTACATTTTCTGGTACAAATATTATTTTCTTTCGTATTTAATAAATGGTATGTTTTGCGACAATAAGTAATCGGTTCTGGTGGCTTACAACAGTTTCAAACGTGCCGCGTTAAATGAAATACACTGGTATAATATATATAATTTGACTCTAGTGCCGAAACTATCTAATGAATGTTTTAGTATTGTACTAAAATGGCGGCAAAGGTACAGAGGTAACAATACTTGGTAAAAAGTAAAAGAGTGCTCGTATATCCGCACGCCGCACCGAGTTACAAGGTTGGGAGACGATAAATTCCAATCAGGGGAGTGTGCAAGGGCAGTGGGTCGGGTGAGGTCGGTTAAAGGGAGGCCGGCATTATCATTACCAATAATTCATATTTACTACACAATTTTCAAAATAAATGTATTCACGTTGTAGAGACCATAGCAACGCATATTCGACATACAAGGTAGATTTCAAACAAATGTCGTTCACATTCTTACCTCATTCTCACTTTTTCCGCTAAACAATATTGTACACAAGTATAACGAAATTACTAGGTAATATGACGTTAGCCTTTATGCTAGATATATTCCACATATTATTAAAGGAAATGTACCAGGAGGAGATTAACACAGAGACTGAAAAGTACCTACTGTGTTTTAGTTATATAGGTGGTGAAATTACTACTTAATAGAATCACCTCGACTCATAATAGTATCACAGCAAATGATATCTTTGCGATGCCCTTTACTATAGTTTATAATAACCATCTTTAATATTACCTGCCTAGCAAAATGATATATATATTTGAAAACATATCTTACATTTAAAATCGAGTACCGATTTCTACTTGCGGCTCCATTCGCGAGTGCCTTCACCCCAGGAATTTATAATTAAATAACATGCAAAACTTGATTCAATACGGATTAACAGTTGAGGTATGAAAGTGTGACAGATATGGGTATTTTTGAATGGAAACGAAACTATCTTATACATCCCAGTGAAGCCTATTGTTAGGCAATTACATTGGAATAGATTATATTTCCACTGGTAGCAACTCAGTGGGATAGTAACACTGATGCTAATTTTAATATGTACTTATGTACAGTATACATATTTCAATACATAGGTACAGTACACATATTTTAATACTTATGTACAGTATACATATTTTAATACTTATGTACAGTATATATAATTTAATACTCATGTACAGTACACATATTTTAATACTCATGTACAGTGCACATATTTTAATACTCATGTACAGTACACATATTTTAATACCCATGGACAGTACACATATTTCAATACTTATGTACAGTACACATATTATAATACTTATGTACAGTACACATATGTGTACGTCTTAGATAAGCTTGAAGTTATGAATGAAGAAGGCTGTATTACAACTACTGTATACTAAATAGTTTACAATGATACTACTCTCATTTATTTTTAGCACCAAATAGCAGTGCTAGAATTGCTATAAAAGAACCTGTCAAATTCCTGGTACACCCTTGAAATGATATGATAGGCTACGCGGACCGTGTACTCGTTTAACAATATAGTAATATGACGTTAACCCTATACAGAGGTCGTTAGCATTGGTACCTTACTCTCACCTATTTCTCGTCGCCAAATAGCAGTATTCGTATTACCAGTTTGAAGGGTGAGAGAGGCAGTGAAATTTCTTAGAAATATGACAAAACATCTTCAAATCACAAGGTTGAAAACTTGTGCGCGTGTGGCATTACGAGCATCTATAGGCTGCAGTGACTGTATGGTCAATTAAAAACTAAATAAAATTTAAAAATCTTAAAGATGTTCCTTTAACATATTTGTTTCATGTAATATTTTAATAGTTCGGGAATTCAGTAACAAAATCAAATTTAAAATTTTCGTATCATACAATAAACATTTTAAGAAATCTTTAAAAATATTATGTAAACAAAATACATAAAAAAGTGTTGGGAAAAGCAATATTTGCGCGGTCTAAGGTGCAGATACTTGAAATAATGGTCTCTACTTGATAAAGAAAATAGATACCTGACGCGTTTATCCTTCCCTTAAATATTTAAAGTCGATGCTCGTAGGTACATGCTCAGAATTTCCATTACACACGTACCACTCGTACTTCATCTCGTATATCATCAAAACTGTATATTTCTACAGTGACTTTATATACAAGTTATTATAGATTGTGCTTGAAACTTGATCCCTGTAAAGGATAACTGCTTGCTTCATCATCTTATAGCAATCAATCAAAACCGTACAAGTTGGTATTCACCAGTGAAAACTAAAACCGGATCCTTTTTGGCGCTATTTATTTATTTTAATTCACGGCCCAAAATATTTTTTTTACTAAAATCACGAGAGCAAAGCTGTATAAAATTATGAAAATATCGAGAAGAAATATATAAAGCTAACCCAAAAGACGTTCTTCTGTCTTAACTTAAAATTTGTTTTAAGAAAAAAGGATTTCGACAGTAAATTGAAATATAAATTTTCCTCTTTCAGAAGTTGGCACATACTGTAAACATTGATTGAATTCGGTTCAGTAATTTAGAAGTTCACTTGTATAAACAATACGTCGAAACATTAATTTATGTAGTACACAATCTATCAATAAACATTGTATGGATATAATATATCAGCATAGACAATTGCGTATACATATATTAATATGTATACGCAATTGTTTATGCTTAATATCTATGGTCTGCTTAATATCTAACAGTCTTATGGATTGTCAAACATGTTCATAATAATAATGATGATATAGTTACGAGTATAATATAATCATTCTGTATTTAGATTTTTTTTATTTTCATATGCCAAGTGCCATAGTGCCGTAAAGTACTGGCTGAGGGCAGAGAGATGGCGATATATCTACCCGAAACAGCCATACCTCAAACGCAATGGGGCGGGAATGGACAGCAGCATACCCACAATAAACTAAGTCCTTTGGTTACCCAGCGCGGCGAATATTCTATATTAGGGAGGTCAATTTCCAGCAGTGGTTGTTCTGCTGGTACTATGATGATGATGATGTAACAATCATAAGTTATCAGTGAAGTAGAGTACATTTTGAGAATGCCATATATATCATAAATAATGTGACTCAGTGCAAAATTTGAAAACGGCTCGAACAAGTCGGCTCATTTTATTCGGCCACTCGATTTTAATATCAATGTACTTTTTTAGGCATAAGGAAAGCTTTAATGTAGAGTAAAATACTAATTAAAAATTAATATCTGGCGTTTTTAGCTTTTATACATTTTCATTTCTCACAAAACATCACTTTTCTTTCTGTCAAACAGCTGACGTTAATTGTCAATGTCAATATAAACAAAACAAATCAAAACTTGCCGTTACCTTAACGGGATTAACATAATAATAAATTCCTAGACGTAGTCAGGGCAGGCCGTTAGTTTGTAATAAATTATCGAATGCTTAAAGAATATCCGCAAATTCATTGTATATAATAGACTAATAATAATTATTGATTTTCTACATCCGTATATCTTGCCTCAAATTATAACAGCGAACTTTAAAATGTTGCTCGTAAACCTGCATTATATTTGTGAATTAAAATCTCCGGTCGGTACAATAAAGCACATTTTATGAGAGTTTAGTATTCTAATCGCTGCGAATCGTGAAAAAATCCACCCACAAAGCGCGTGCGCACCGCTACGAGTAAAAAAGCCTTACTATTATGCTGTGGGAATGTTATTGAGTTGTTTTTACCTTTTTTTTATTATTTTAATTAATAAAAATGGATTTGGCCATTATTGTTTTCTCAATTATATTTTAAGATGTTAGTGCGTAAATCGATCGGGAGCAATCTTTAAAGCTTAATTATCTAATCCGTTTAGTTTTATTTACCTACATAACAATTTCTATATGTTTCCTGTGTATATATGAAATATTAAGTAATTTAAATAAGTTCAGCTAACAGTTCTTTTAGATTTTTAGATTTTAGATAAGATTTTACAAAACAGAATGTCTATATTTGGTTTTATTAAGTAAAAGGAGAATGTTCTGTCAATAAGTATAGCATATTAATTTATATTTTATTTTGATTACTTAAATTAATTAAAAAGGGCTTAAGATGTAGAGCAAAGTGTATTCAATATATTAAAATATTCATTATTATTTTGCAAGAAATAGATCATAAACATTTGAAAAAAAAATGATAATTTGTATTTTCATAATCATTGTTGAACAATTATATATAATAGGTTACAATATTAAAACTTCATCATCATCATATTAGCCATAAGACGTCTACTGCTGGACATAATAGTAATTCCCTTTAAATCCCCAAGTAATCTCCAATAGGACTGGTTATATGTGGCCTGCGTCCAGCGTGATCCTGCGGATTTAGTCAGATCGTCGGTCCATCTTGCGGGTGGACGCCCTACGCTGCGCTTGCCGGTACGTGGTCTCCATTTCAGAACCTTACGACTGCCCACTGCCACTTCAACTTACTAATCCACCGGGCAATTAAAACTTCGCACAATTTAAAATCTGACTTTGCAGTACAAGTGTTAATCTACGATCTTTCTTGATATAATGCATGTGCTATTTCCCTAAAATAGTTGTGTAATTTAAATTAGAAGTATAGTTTTGGGACATGTTGTATAAAAATATGAAGTAATCAATTGTCGGCGAACTATATAAATCTTACTGCAGCTATCGTTTTCTTGGTAGTCAATGACGGCTTCTACTCAATTTAGGCTCGTAGCGCGCGTAGATTTCTGCTGAATTTTCGCTCACATATAAGGTTTTTCACAACTAACTTATTGGTACCTACCCAGACAATCTTCTTATAAATTTAAAAAGATAGATATTCTTCGATAAGAGCTAAGTTTGTATTAAAAAAGATCGCTGTTCAAAGAAATATATACTATACCGCTCTATACAAATACCACAGACAGTAACTCGCTCGACAATAATCGACATTGTGGAATCATATGCCCGGCCGAATTTGGTCGAAATTCTTTCTTTTTAACTTCCACCGCGAAATATTTTCCCACGCTAATCAAGAGTTCTGGATGTGGCGTAATTTTTCACATAGATATATTTTATTTTAGTGTGCATTTTCGGTTAATTAAAGTTTGACGGTGTTGTTTCGCTTATTAATAAATCAATCCTACCTGCTTTTATTGATTAAGTAACTTTAAAAATTAATGTCAAGAAAACAATACTTTTGTATTTTGAACAGTCTAGTCGGCCGTTACAATAAGAGGAAATTTTGCCATGCTGTATCAGACGGATATACCGCCATCTGTCGGCTCCGTTATCTCTTTCGCCTCACAACACCTAATATACGGGAAGGTACTATACTACACTGCTGGTACCTTCAGACAACAGCACCACAGTTTACGTATTGTTTATTTGTTGGTAATGACCGTAATGTCTTCTTTTATTCAGATTTTCTGATTACAAAACTTTTTGGAAACTTTGTTGGCTTCGCTTTTTCTGAGGCACATTATCACAAAATATTTATCTTATGTAGGACATAGGATAAACATTTTGAAGGTAATATTCTATTTTGCCGATACTACATGGCTATACGGCACGGTTAATATATGTACACAATATTTAAAAACACAAAATATATCATGTCTTTAGGCTTCTAACAAAAAATCCTATTTATTTGTTATATCAACGCTTATGTGTTACTACTAGGTTACATATGATTTCTGAAATAAAACTAAATTTTACCAAAAAAAAGGTTACTTATGAAAATTCAATATTAAGTTGACAGAACGCCAACCGTGTTAATCAATAACTAATAACGTAGCTTTTTTCGTTTTCAGTTAGAATATCAAGAATTAGCGCGATCGGATCCCAATCCTGACCATGCATTCCGAAATGTCGTAACATATTTTTATTTTCAATTCCCATTCATCATTACGGAGTAATAGCTACCGATTATCTCGTTTCTCACAATGCTATGAGAACTTCAATCAGCCGGCCTATTTTAATGGCTTCAATCGATCTACACAATCAATATCATTTTCCCACTGCACTGCACTCTTATTAAGCTGTAATTTGTATTGTTTTGTGAAACGTTTTTATAGTCGATTTGTTTAATGCGTAATATGAGTATATAGTAGGTTTATTGTTAGTTATAAATTATACTATAAGTATTAGATGAACAGAACAGTAGCTGTAAACTAGATTATAACTTATTTTGTTTACTATTTGTATAAAATGACAATATTTTACATGCGCTTATTGGCGCTAGTTTTTGCATACAAGTCTCTATAACTGTGTCCAATTTGATGAAGGTTTGTTTTTTTTTTATAACATATTAATAACCATTATTATATACTCTTGGACTATTATTTTTGTACCGGCTGAAACCGGCTAACTTTCTTAATGGTATATTTAGACAAGTGGATGTTTGTAAGGACACAGGGACGGCTATTGTTTTTGCATGCGACGACTAATTGGATTTTAATTAAAATTTTTAAATAACATCTCATTTATTTGAGTAATACTTTGATTTTTACTTGATAAAACAAGAATTACTTCAATATATAACCTTTCATAGAGTTCATAGAGTCATACCTTTACCAAAATTTCATCTAAATCGGTTCTCCGGTTAATCTGTAAAATGTCGCAAACTTGGGCTTCAATAAATTATTAATTTATTTCAAAATGTATATCTACAAAAACATTTCTTTAGCCAGTAAAGTCAAGCTAGATATGAAATGCTAAAAATAAAAGGCACTCGTAAATGTCTCAGCTTGTCCGTTCATATACTCATATCGTGTAAAATGCAACTTCAAAACGACAGCCCACAGACAGACCGTGTAAACAAAAGCATTGCGTGTGAAAACAAGTAGCATACAGACACGCAACACTTATAAAGCACTTGTAAAACCTTTATAGAAACCTTAGTTGATTTAAGTCCAGCCCCCAATAACTAATGAGGTTTATTATGGCAATCAATTTATTGAGTTCACCGATTGAGATATCCTCAAGGCTCAAGTAAAAGGTAGCAGTTATTAAGTGGCAAGAGACACGCAACTGGAGTTTTTTTAGAAAAGAGTTTTTAATTTAATTTTCGAATGGAACAAATTGCGGTGCCCGCCGGGTTGTGTCGTGGCCTTATTTGTCTTGCTAGTGTGATTTCGGTTTAAGATATTGGTTAGGTTTATTATTTTATGTTTTTGATTCAAGAATTAGTAAGTATGCTCAAATTCTAAAATTTAAATAAAACAAGAACGTTATTTAAATTGAAATCAAGTAATAAAACCTTTTTTTTTTACAAAATAAGGCTGAATAGACTGGATGATAGGGTAAGATTTAGAAACAAAGCCTAGGGCATCATATTGCAGAGGTCAGAATTGGTAGAAAAATATCAAAAACCTAATGGCATTTGAGTTAATCCAAAAACGAGTAAGTAAATGTTGAAAGTCCAAAATAAGCACTCATCATTTGTTTTTCTCTTTTATGGATTTTATATATCTATATATACAGAATGTCTTTATATAGAAAAAAATCGCTTCATGTTGTTTGTCTGCGATGAACTTCTGTACGCACTGTACACCCACTGTACGCGGTTTGATAGTTTTAATCTAACTTATTTTATATTTTACGATAGAGTTTTTTAGAGTTAACTATGAGATCGACAAGATTCTAAATATATTGAGTAGTTTATTAATTTTTCAATAGCCCTCTGTATTCTATACAACTGATTTTTATATTTTTTCAATTATTGCCCGGCTGAAAATTTACATATGTAACGTCTTAAATTACAGATGTACGTATTTTATATAATAGCTTAGATGTGCAGAGAAAGAATGATCACTAAATTAGAATAAATAAGTCGGTAAATCTAATTATAATAAACAATATTTAAATTAGGCATTAGACAATTGGAATAGGCACTTCTGGGTATTTTTTCATTGTATATTATACATCTATTTTTTACAAATTATTTTACATTCTTTAATGATATTAAAAAAATGTTGGAATTAATAGTTGAGTCAATTTAAATTAATAGTTGGGTCAAAGTAAACAAGTACAGACCCGTACACAAGTCTATTACACAAAAGTCACCGTGGTACATTCGCAACCGTAATTGTCCAACATTGTCTAAATAAAGAAATCACTCACGCTCTAATGATCGATTTGAACGCGAAAGCCCATGGGAACGTCTGCACGGGGACTCGAACTTGAGTCGTCACGTCTACAAATTACAAGCCGGCGGTGTACGTGTGGAGCCTGACGTCAATTTAGCCGTGTGACACGGGTAATGGAGGTTTGGTTGTGTGACCTTTAGTAGTAACCTTTATTGTTGCTCAATGCTAAGGATAAGTCGTGATGTTTTTTCTATATATAAATTATTATGTATAAGTAGGTATTTATGCATAACAATTTATATATAGACAGATTTATTTTCATGAATGTTCTCAATAAATATCTAAAAATTCATTATCATCATTACAGCTATTGGAAGTCCACTGCTGGATATAGGCTTCCCCAAGAAAGGGGGAATTTTGTCGATACTTGCCGCGCTTGGCAAGCGTGTTGACAATTGCAGTGCGCAGCTTTAACGACGCAGATACTGCTGCCCATCTCCATCCTATGCATTTGAGCTACACTGTTTCGGATAGATATACCGCTATCTGTCCGTTGTGGTACCTTAGTCGCCTCTTACGGCACCTGGTACAGAAGGATGAACGATTTTATTCTGCTGGTACCTCATCAAAACATTTGCTGAACGTCTAATGCTGGACATAGACGTCCCTTAGAAAGGGGGAAATTCAGCTCACATTTGTTCCGATAGGAAGGCGTGGCCCTGGCCTGTTTGAAGCTATTTAGTTTGGATTAATTCCCTGTGAATATACTGTCAATGTACTGTCACCAGTCGATTTCGGTACCTCAGTCGTCTCTTACGACACCTGGTACAAGGGATAGTAGTATCTTACTCTACCGGTACCAAACGCCATGACTAAGTGATATTAGTGGGATTGTTAAAATGCTTTCTTTATATTTTCATCGAGCCAATAGCGATATTGCCTATTTCTCTTCTATAAAACGAGACAACAAATTTCTATATTTATGGCAAAACTTTAGACTATCAATAATATTATAATGGTTGGTGCATGAAGTTGGACACATTAAAAGGTTTGGTATTTTAGTGCTTTATATTGTTACATTGATATCTATGAATTCTAAACTATTATATTTACTAACCGACAAAGTTACAGCATTCTTTTTACCCAATTTTTTACCATCTTTGTATGGATATGACTTATAATTCAATTAATTTTCAAAATATATAATTTTTGAATAATGATACAACCAAACTTGTAGCATGTACTTTTCCTAGTAAACTTTGAAACTATTTGCTAACTAGATCAAGGCATGGTATCTCGTGGTAATTCGCATTCTCACACCACATTCTCGTATCAACCGCATCAGGCACAGCCAAATGCATAAGCGTTACATAAACCCATCTGATACAGTATACAAGGGGCGTAACCATGGGCGGGCGCCGCATTCTAAATTCAAATTGCTGGTTACTCACGCGAACTAGTTGCGGTGAGCGTAGATACGAGATTTTAACTGAAACTATAATGGGATATGCCATTCTCTCTTGAGTTTTTAATGCAACGTTTCGAATTTTGTGCGTGATGTTAGTAAGCAGACACAGCTTATTTTTTTCATAATCACCATACCAGCCAGTGAAGTCCATTGCCGGACATAGGCGTCTTCAAGAAAGGGGTAATTTTGCCAATAATTGCCGTACCGGGAAAGCGTGTTGGCAATCGCAGAGGGCAGCTCATCAATATATCAGGCATCTTAATTTGGCGGTGTTATAATTAATTGGTTATCACAAAAATTCACTTATTTACACATTTATACATTAATTTAAAAAATCTACTTACAATAAAATGCCATATTTTCAAATCTTAATTGTTATGCAAACAGTGATTATAAAAACATTTTTTCTATATAACGTTAGAAGAAAATCACTTATTATAATATACCCACCATAAGTGCCTTGTAAATAGTGAATACTCGTCCATCGCACCACCATCGCCCTAAATTTAGACTAGAACTGGCTAATCAGATCGGGTGGAGCAGGCGTGGTTCGCCCATGAATTATGGCGTACTTCCTTTTGTTACTGGGGCTACCCTCTGTGACGGGAGCCCTGGCCTATCTAGACATGATCTAGAACTATGGCCAGGTTTGTATTCTGTACGATTTTTTTAAGATGACTGCAGTTCGGCTTCCAGTGGCTGTGTGCCAAATTGTAATGCTACTGTTGATATTTCTAGTATTTAGTCAGTTATTTTTTTATATAAATACTGGTGGCCAGTGCCTGGTAACGGAGTTTCGCTTGGATTGATTAAAAATTTATTGTGAGTTATTTCTAAGATATAGATATATGCCATTGTGATCTTTTTTCTAGACCTTTTTAAAGTATACTATACTGTAGTACATTATTTTAATCTATCTTGTCGGATTCAGCCTGCATTTACAATGTAAGCCCAATAAAATGTGTATATTTACGACATCAAATTAGAAAACTATAAAAGTAAACGTGTTTTTCAACTATATTATTATCTATTTATTATTAAATACTGAAATAACTATATTATTATTATATCTACACTAATATTATAAAGAGGAAATATTTGTATTTTCGTATGTAGCGAATACACTTAAAAAAACTGGACTGATTTTAATAATTCTTTTTTTATTAAAAATCTACATTATCATAGAGTAACATAAGCTATATTTAGTTCTAGATTACTTTAGAAATTTCTATAAAAACCAACCAAAGGTGTAAAAAAAATTGCCATAAAATGTCATTCATCGCATACGCTGCGAAGAATATTAATGATAGGACAAAAATTTTTTGACAGTATTATAGAATATATCAATATCTACAAAAAAATTTACAAGACTATATGTCTAACTATTGTACTATAACTACTTTTTTACATTTGACAAATTGATAAAAATGCCGATCCAAATCAGACTGTGTTATCCATACCATTTATTATTTTTTATCCAAATAAATAATTTAATATTCAAAACTGACTTAACACCTGATGATTACTTTTTGAATTATTGAAATCTAATATTACATTCAAAAGATATCATGAAATAAAAATAAAAATACATGCCGGCGGCGGCCGCCACGTAGTGCACCGAGTAACTAACTCGACGAGAGCAATTGTATTTGGCACTTTCTCGAGTAGGATCTCTTGAAAATCAATACGCTTCGTTGCCACCTCAAACACCACAGCCAATGTAGTGTACAGGATGGCTTTAAGATAGGCATAATATTTTTTTTTAAATTAGGGATTCATGGTCGTTTTAATTAGCATGCTAATTACTTAAATATATGTACCTATTTATGTCTACCCGTGCGAAGCCGGGACGGGCCGCTAGTGTATAATACATATAAAACATCCGCTTTAATCACTCCATTTACTTAATTAATAAAAAATCGGTGAAGTGTTTTATACTCTGTTGTGTAGTCGGCAAACAAGTTAACAGTCCGCGTGATAGAAAAGTGCCGTCGCTGACTATAGACGCTCGTATGATCGCTTGGATATATGACACATTATCTAGTAACTTCACTGCCTCTCTCACCTTTCAAAAAGGAACACAGCAATGTAAACAATTTGGCAGTAGAAAAAGTTGAGAGTAAGCAACCAATGCAGACCATACTCGTATTAGATTTACGTATATAGTGCCTCTTTTATATAATTATGTAGAAAATATTAAATATAATTTAGTGGACATTTATTAAGAAAATAATTGCGATAAACTGTTTTTCTTTTAATATGTATAGATAATATGCATTTGATTATTTTGTTTGTGCAAAAACAGTTTGCGCTAAGTTATATGTGTTTAGCTCGTGTGTTTTTTTCATACCAACAATATTATGTTTTTTTTATATATTAGAATAAAATACACAACATCACATACATTGACCTGACTTCGACCTTTGGTGCACAAGATCGGATCACCACCATCTGCATCATCGAGCCCGTCAAAAATTGGACCATCCCATGCAATGACTTGGCTCGGATATAAGTGGCTTATAGCACTTGTGTAACTGATGTTAGATAACAGAGGATCTATAAAATGTAGGTAAAAGTGTGGATATTTAGATGTGTGGATGTATATATATATATATGTCTGTTTGTTTCTCTTTCACGCCCGAAAAGCTCAAAAGATCTGGATAAGGTTTGGCACAGATTTATCTTGAAAATATTATCCCGTGCGATCTGGCTTTTATTTTACCTACTCTATGGAATCGGCATATATATTTTTGCACAGTTTAGCTATTAGCTATGAACGACATAAACTTCTTCCCGGTATAACTAGAAATTCTCAGTATTGAGCCATAAGGTAAAGATTTAGGGGAAAAAGTCGGGTGGAAAGCTAGTATATTTATTATTCCTGAAATACAGCTTGCTTAATAAAATGCTTAATATGCATTGAGGTACCGTCAGAGTAGAATATTACCAGGTGTAGCAAGAAGCGACTAAAATACCAGAAACGGTAGATGGCGGTGTATCCAACCGCAACGATGTAGCTCAAATGCAAAAGGCGGAGATGGGTAGCAGCATTCCTGTCGCAAAGCTATGCTCTGCGATTGTCACCACACATATGATCACCATATGATCAAAATCCCCCTTCTTGATGAATAATAATAAAAATTTAAATTCATAAAATACCGAATAGTTTTAGCTAACTAGATCGATACAATCATTTTATATAAAATATAACTTTACCTCGCATCAGGATTTCCTTTAAGGGGACGGTAAAGGATGTATATCTTCGCTAATTCATTGATATATATTTTTTAAATTTAATTTTCTGCATTAAATTTTACTCGACATACATAAGAATTCTATAAAATCTCTTTGCTCTTCCCTTGCACCCATTTCTCTTTCGGTAGTGTACTAATTTTGTGCGATAACGGTCGTGAGTTCGATCCCAATCCTATCGCGTATTCATACAAAGAATATTTGTGTTTGTTTATTTATTTATTGATATAACCAACAAGGCCATACACCCTAAAAACTAAAGAAATACAAGGAAAATGGTTTACATTTCTCGGCGTTGCCGCGTGCGTTGCGTTGCGTTAATTATAAGTTGCCATGGAAAGCTTATAAATACAAAGTTTTCATCATAACCAATCTCTGTACTTATTTTAAATTAGTTTGGTGTTACTCTGTGTTTAGGCACAAGGCATGTAATTAAGTTTTATATTTGTAATTTCTCTGTTATCTAATATTCATAACCTAAGTATTTTAAGCGACTTATCTGGGAGCCAGGTCAATATATGATATGTTTTGTGAATTACTTCTCTCTCCACATTAACAATATAAATGAGATAGTATGCTAGTCGTCTGTCTGTTGTTCTTTCAGGGTCCGTAAATTCGGTTTGTGTGTTGCTTAAATGCTAGGGTAGGACGTACGCAAACCTTAATGCATAGAGCTAAACTTCCGTAGCTATGTTAAAATCGATTCTAGTATTAAACCTGTTTGCCACAAATAGCTATAGTTGTACAAAGTGTACAATGTTATTCGCTTAGTTAAATACTAAATTACTTTCCTTAATGTACTCGATAAGTAATTTTTAGTACTTTGTCTTAGTATTTAAAAGTATTGGTATGTTTTACTCAACTTCTCGAATCAATAACGTTTTCACAGAACGTTCTAAAAAAATCCTAAAACGATCCAATTGCAAACCGAAAGAAGTATCACAATACACATGTGACATAAACACAGTTCTTCAAACATAAAATATATTCTAATAAACCATTTATTTATACCCACACCCGTCTATTACGATCAATATCGTATAAAACAACAAACCAAAATAAAACAAAACATCGTGACCTGTCAAAACCTATCGTTATAATTTACAACGGGCGACAGCTGACAAATCGACACAAAGGATTATGTAACCGGTATATTAATCAATGGGCCATATAAACCGGATAGTTTTAAGTGGTAATAACGCTCGGTTAATATTTGCCCCTGAAATATGCTGTCATTTTGACATTAACGACGTAGCACTAAGCAATGAATCAGGCATCCTTGCACGCTATAAATAAGTCACGCATAAGGTAATTGGTCAGTAAAATATCTTTCTAAATGACCGTTAATGAACTGGGCCCTAACCGTCTTCATTCTTCATTTGAAATATTTATGTGGTCGTTTTGAAAATTTTCAGCAGTGCCAGCTCGTGCATATTTTTTCGGTATTTTGCTTTTGATGGTGACACCATAGAATGCATATTGAACGTGCTATTCGTTTTCAAAACTTACTTTGGTATGTTATATTTGTTTAAGTAATTTTAATAATAATTAATTAAATAACCGTCATGTTGGCCGTTAGTAATTTTTTTTATTTTATTATACCAGGTCGACAAACAAGCGTTCTGCCCGCATGATAGTAAATGTCATTGCAGACTATAGACGCTCGTAATATCACAAGGATATCACTAGCGCGTTATCACCCTTGTAACTTGATATTATGACTCTATCCATGTAGACGACTTTTATCAACCTCATGTAAAAGTTCCATTACCTACAGATAGCAGCATACCGATTCAAAACAGCGTAGCTCAAATACACAGCTTGGATCAGGATCAGAAGCATAACCGTCGCGAAGCTACGCTCTTCAATTAACTTCTTCTTACCGAGCACGGCAATTATAGGGAAAAATTAAAAATTTTTTGGAGAGGTCTACATCAAACAGTGGACATCCAATCGCTACTAGGACAAAGGAAAGTAAAAAAGCTATATAATAAGTTGAATTAAGTTCTTTACTACTAAACTAGTAGTTAACTTCTCTAACACTAGTTCTGTTTGTAAGATCTTAATACGCCAACTACACATTCTATAAAAATTAACGCACGGTGTCAAATTATCGTAATTGGTCATCGGTGGCGCCACCTGGAGAACACGGAAGAGAAACAAAATAAATTGTTGACTTTAATTGCAGATCATAATAGCATTCTTTTAAATTTGAATTAAATTTTTTTATCTATCACACACATTAACGTGTAGATGAAATATAGTTCACTGTTAAGTAAAATGTCACAAGATCCTAAAACGTCAACTACACTTTTTATAAAAACAAACGCACGGTGTCAAATTATTGTAATAGGTCACCGGTGGCGCCACCCGGTGAACACGCAAGAGAAACAAACTCAATTGTTGACTTAATTGAAGAAGAACATTTGCAATTATGTTCTTCTTTAATTATAGTCCTTTAAATTTGAATTTGATTTGTTTATCTATCACACACATTAATGTGTAGATGAAATAAAAGTACACTGTTAAATAAAATCTTTTTTAATCAAGAAAACATAGGTATATTTAATAAAACAATAAAAACCACTGTTTGTTATTTTACTATTTACATCGTTCGATTATATTACCGACTTCACACAGAATATATAAAAGATAATTTGAAACAATCTGATTAATTACGCAAAATTAAAAAAAAAACTAGGAATAGTCCGCTTGATATAGTAAGCATCTCGCAGATTGTAGCCGCTCATAATTATTATCACAAAGATATCACTAGCACGTGATATCTTGTCACAAGGTTGTGACTTGAACGTATTATTATATAAAACCAGATACCCTTCATAACCCTCCACAACACAGAAATGTATACGCAGACTAAATTCAAAATCAATTAAAATTAATACTGTACCCAAACAATTTAAATAGATGGTTCTTCCATTTACAACTAAATCTGTACCTTTCAGAAAATAATTTGTCTGACGTAAAGCTTGTGATATCTTCGGCGAAGGATTTGCTATCGATAGCAAACTAAAGTTGGGAAAATGTGACACGCCAAAAATTGTGTATGTTGATAATTTGTAATTTAGTCTTTATCCTCGTTGACTGGCTATTAGTTAATTGATTATTGGTAAAGTTAAAACCACGAATATCCTACGTGCACTCCAAATTACCAGGCAACAATAGCTTACAACCGAGCATTCTTCCAATCCAAAAGACAACAAAAGAAATAAGTCCGCACGAATGAATGCGAGTGCAGTTTCTTTATAAATAGCTTTCAAATCTTTCACGTAATTAAGCCCCTTATTACTGCAACCTAAAGGCGATACCATTATATACCGGCCACAGTGATTTTTTGTGGTGGCATCTTTTGACCCCTACCTTGTCCCCGGGCGATACAGTAAATAATGATGCCGACGTATGTATAAATTATGAAATGAAATCATAAAGCTTAGTTGTAATTGTATAGAGCTGTTGCAACTTAATTGACGTCATGAGTAATATTAAATGAAATACGGAAATAACTTTTTTAAGTTTTTTGCGATGTCAAAATTATATTTGATTTTTAAACTAACCTGCAATGATGAATCCATAGAATCATCATATTAGATAAATTTAACAAGATAACGTTTTTTTAACAGTGGACACGTATTATTTTATTTATAATTTTAATAAAATGATAAACAAGAAAAACAAATATTCTGCTAATATTACTTTTGCTAAATTAAATGTTAAAGTTGTAAGGATGTACAAATGTATGTTATTATTTCGCAGCAAACTACTATAGATCATCACTCAGCATATTTTGTCAACACAAAACGTAGGGCGAACGAATCGGCCGACGTTTCGTTTTCGAAATGTAAAAAGTTAAATAAATCGAGTAATGTAAAAATTTAAAGCCGTTTATTGTGAAATGTGAAAGTGAAAATGTTAGAAAATATTATGTTGAATAAGTGATGTTCAATACAAACTTTATAAATATAGCCCATGCATTATAAAATGGTGATACAGCCAACCTGATGTTCAAAAACAGGCTATTATTAAAGATACGTTATTACAATGCAAAAAAGCGCATGTTTGGTTGACTAAAAAAAAGCGTATTCTTCAATATATTAGCTGTTTTGTTATGAGTAGGTATCTGTTTTTGTAATGAAATTATCATAATGACATTATTTATTGCTTTATGTAAAATGAAAGATATTACATATAAATAATAATATTCCTTGTTAAAACAACTCCATATTATGTCCTATTCTAGACACCTATAGCAAGCTTTATTATTCTCGATTATCCAGATACATTTCGATCACTAAAGTTCACAAAGGATGACAGCTTGACGCAAACTCTTGTATCTACTTACAACGGTTCTGCGTAAAGGTCGTTACTGTCTGTGATGAATGGATTGCCCGGACTTAAGCTGCTTCAATTGAATGCAAGCGTATAAATCCCTGGTGCATTTATAAAAAAACTAGCTGTGCCCCGCGATTTAACCTGCAGTTCAGTTGTAGAATTTTTGTACTTATATAACTGCACCCCCCTTTTACCCTAAAGGTATATTTTTCGATATATTTTTCACGTGTTTCATGACTATCAGTCAAGAAACTTTATATAAAATTTAATTCGAACTAACAAACACAGCACAGTAAATTTGCACCCCTGTTTTACCCCTTAAAGGCACTAATTACGGGATTTTTTTAAAAGTAACCCCAATTTTCAAAAAACCTTTTTAGTGCCTTACATTATATAAAAGGCTAAATAATGATTATTTTTCACATACAAATTAAAACACATATAAAATGTAACAGGACAAATATGAGGTTGACAAAAAGTCTACAAAATAACATTACTCTCACAACCATACGTAAAAATATATAATCGACTAGACCTTTGTAGACCTTTTACAAAGGAGCCCCACTCTCACCTATTTCTATCGCCATATAGCAGTATTCGTTTTGCTCTGTTCCTGTTTATCGAGTGTAAGGCAGTCAATTCACTTTATTGGGTAAATGTGACATAGTATCTCCAGTTAACAAACAGGGTTGGCGGCACGCTAGTGATATCTTAGTAATGACACGAGCGTCTATAGACTGCGGTCAAGCGAACCGTATGCTTGTTTGCTGACTTCATAATATTTGTATAAAAACATTGTTGTGCATTGTATACCTTTGTTGAGGATATCCAGAGAACGGCGCCTAAGGCAGATGACCGTCATCTCAGCAATATTAAAAATTTTAATGAGTTGTCAATGGTAAGTTGTCTCCGTTGCGTACAATTTGAAAGTAAATCAGTATAGCGGGACTCGTTGTAAATACTAGTTTGAAACAATTTTTGAATTCCAATTCTGTAATGATTACCTGAATGACTTAGAGGCGATATTATTAGCCGGATGAATTAAAGTGTGTTCCTTGGTTAGGAAATAAATAACGTAGAGTTTACAGTTTTCAGTTGTCCTATCATCATCATTAGCAACCACATCATCATCATGTCCATTCCAGCCATTAGAAGTTCACAGCTGGACATAGGCCTTCCCATAAAGGGGGAATTTTTTGCCAATAATTGCCGCGCTGGGCAAGCGTGTTGAATCGTAGAACGCAGCTCTTGCGACGGGGATGCTGCTAGTCATCCCCACCCTGTGCATTTGATCTGCACTATTTAGGATGGATATACCGCTCTATCTTTACACCTGGTACAGAGGGAGAAACTATTCTGCTCTGCCGGTACCACATGGCTATTTATTAGTTATCTATCCTATTCTGATTATTAAAATACAAGATTTCGTCTGTAAATATCTCAAAGAATATATTTTGTATGCTATAAAATACCGGCTGGCTGCACTAGGTGGTAAATGGCGGAATCGATAACAGCGTACACAATCGAAACCCAGTGGGGTTGAGCAATCATGTCCTTCCTAGTTGTGAAACTTTTAAGTTTTCCTTTTTTTGAGAGTTATTTGTTCAGGAGTGGTCGTTCAACGGTTGATCAATAAGGTAATTATATAATCGGAATGTTTCAAGTGATTGTCTAAGCAATTTCATTAAATTAATATTTTCTGGCTTAACGGCATTAAAACATTGTTTATTTAACCTTTTACATTTTTCATTTTATCATTCAGTTATTTCTTGGGCTGTTGCTGCATCGTAACCAAAACGTCGAACAAAAAAAGTAAATAGTTAAACAATTCGCGTTTAAAAATTAAGTCCGTGTAAATGCGTAGTTATGTTCATTGCTTTTATAGTTTTACTGACTTTAATATTGATAATAAGTATGAAAATATTATGCAGATTTAAAAATTGAAAATAGTGACAAATGAGGTTAAAAATATGCATACTCGCATTTTTGACCTTTTTTTAAATAGAATCTTGGGTGGTGCGTCGAAAACAACAGACATTTATAGAAATTGCATTAACTGGATCTAAACTAATTGTAATTGTAAATAAAATCAATTAAGCAGATAAGTAATGGTAAGTGCTCAAATATACACTTAACATCATTACAAAGTTATTACGAATATTGTTATTTATAAGCAATTAATTATTAAAACAAAATTATAGAACTGCAAAAGGATAAAAACATGGAATTCATTGTTTTTTGTCGGTAGTAGCGTATAACAAAATCGTGACAATCATCTAGAGGCAAAACTGTAACCTTGTAATAATCCAAGACCGCCTTAATTCAAAACGAAATCTCGAATACGTCTTCAAAAAACGCACGAGGAACAGCGTGAGAAACATCCTTAGATGCGGCAGTGACTTGATATCATATGATATATTACACTAAACGTGCCATTTAACGCTTACGCATCCATCCTAAGTATAGTGGGGTAAATTAGAAAAAAAATGTAAACACAACATTGTACGAATTCAATAATTAGATTAAGTTTCATAATAAGGGGGTTGCGGGCTCGCGGCGACGTCGGGTCGCGCGCCCGTCGCCGCCCCGTGGCGCCTCGGGCGGTTATTTTTTGACCCTATTTGTTTTAATTACCAATGATCTTAAGGACAACACGAGCCCTTTGTGCTAGCCGAAAATTGGCCTTAATTGGCGGTAGGCCGTATATAATCGGGCCGACAAAGTTAGGGGTGGCGAAGTCGAGCCTCTCGCCGATGCGGCTAATGATTATTTTAAGATGCGAAATGGATTTAAGATTAAACAACGAAGTTAAAATATCATTAATACTTTTAAGCTTAATACGATTTAAGTCACGTTTTTGGCTTAGTTTGTATAGTACCTTTAATTTAGAATACTTGTACTTGTGTTGTAAAAGTATGCAAATAAGCCATCGTGTTTGTTATGAATCGAATGTATAACAGGAAGTTCTTATTTATTTTTTGTACTAAGATAAAGCATTTCAAGATAAATAAATAAACAAGATAACTAACATTTTCATATTTTAATACTATCTAGAAAAAATATTCAATCAGTTATAGATAGTGAAAGAACTAAACCTTGTGAAACCAGTAGGTCCATAATTTACCAACAATTACCATAGCTTCACAAATTTCATTCCTACATACTTATAAATAATGAGTTCTGAAGAATGTTAATAAGTTTTGTGGTATTCATATCAGTTAGCTCTATCATTACCATAACTTGCTTAAACACTATATTTACACTGAGAAATTTCTCTAAAGCGTAAGTCCAGACGAAATTCACCACAGCTGACGATCCTATGGGATTCCTTAAATATCATCCCAGTTCTTCCCAATATTACCGATCGATCGATTACTGAATTATTCGGTAAACGCTTGTAATCACCTCTGCTTTAGTATCGTTATTACCGTGAATGCAGCTATTACGGAGAACCGGTATTATGTTTTACTTTTTCTTAACTTTTCTGTCTGGTGAGAGAAGACACTTATGCAAGTATTTTTCATTCGAATTGCTCGCAATTTCAATTATATCTGTTTATAAAAAAAATCAGATTAGATTAAAATTGATTAAGTAAGTAGAAAGTAAAACTGAATGTTATATAAAATCTATTAAAATACTATTGGTTACAAGTGTAACTCAATTAAAACAACCTTTCCGGTAGGATGTTTTTATTCGTATTTGATTTATTTAATTAAATATTATTAGTATTTGATTAAATATTAAAATAAAAGTAAATTTGAAAGACATATCTAAGTACGGGTTTGATACAAAAAATTCACTTATCATTACCAAAATCTCGAATCCGTTCCACTAAAATCCCACGGTCATAAAAGTCGAAGGTGAGAACCAAAATCTAGCCCGGAGCAAACGGTAGACCCACTGCAGCAGCAACGGCGACTGTTTGTGGTCACCCACACAACGCTACATCGTCATTAGCAAAGCCACAGGCAAACTAATATCCATATCGTACATTGAAATACTGGTGATGTAAAATTTGAGGATATACTTGTATGTGTGGTTGGTGTTTATACGTGCTCGTAGTGTGTACGAGAATGGTTGGTAGACGAAGTCGCACGCAATCCGAGCATTCAGGGCACGTGGGAAAGGCTTAAGCTGAGGCGGAGAGCCCTGGGGCAAGCCGCCACGGTTGACGATCGCCGCGATAAATATGGCCGACATTAGTGGGCACAGAGCAGCTAGCCTGTGGGCGGATTTATGTGGTCATCATGGGTTTGGTTCCGTGTGAATCTGAGACTAGGTTTCGAAATAAATAGTCAATATGGCAAGAGAATGCAGTATTGGACATTGGAAGCAACCCGAATTCGGCAATATAATTTTTAAGTTATCATCATGGTTCCTTGTCCTAACATACAAAAAATAATGTAATAAAACAATATGCCATTATTTATAACACGTGTAGTTCTTCTGCTAAATTGTTACTTACAAATTCAACGATATGTATTTTCTTGACAAATATGTACTTTCTTGACTAATATGTAGGTACTTTCTTTATTTTAGAATTACCATCTACTCTGTACACTCTCCAAGGCGCCTCAGTCGGGACCACGACAACCTGAGGGCAAATTCCCCAAAAAAGTTGCTCCACGGGGTCAAATGTCGAACAATTTATTGCCTCCACAGTAAAGGCCCAACCGTTTCGGCCTTTGGGAAGATCTGCAAACCTCTAATTAGGAGGATTATGAAAATATTCACACAGGTGCGCGGTACATCCCTAATAAGCGACTAGCTTGAGGCAAAAGTCGTGCAGGACTTTGGGTTAATATTTTGGGTGTTACTTCAGCAGGTGATCGTTTTGGGTCGGTAGGGTAATCTAGGACCGGCCTTTTTGCTTCGAGGCTGAGCGTAAATCTTTGTCTTATTACTTTATTTGTTTGACGTGTATTTGAAGATACAATTTTGTTCGAGTGATCGATGCATTTATAATTATGCCAGCAAACTAAATGTTAATGGAATTTGCGTTAGCATTAATTAACTTTATGATGTAAAAATTGTTTAGTCTTAGAGTAAATTGACCATACATTACAATGAGGACAATCCATCTGGTTAGAGGATTGCACTGAATTGAGTGAATTGAGTTTACGCCCATTAGCGGATATCTCACTACTGATACGATGATAATAACAATTCATCCAATGCCCAATACCTACTCATCTCTAAAAAACAAATAACTCGTTCTTTAAAATAAAATCATAAGTAGGACAAAGAGGCCTTTAGATACATTATAGAAATATGTGTAACATAAACTAATGTTTACTTATATAACTTCGTACAACCTTAGAGATTGTATTAATAGCAAAACTGCTTGGGATTTCATTAAGTTGCTTTAACTTTTACTTTGAAGTCAACGGTTTGTTTGACGCCTGTAAGTGTCTTAATATCACCTTCTAGGTGTTAATAGGACTTTAATCTTGCAGGGCACCATTGTTTTGTATATGTCGTTCTAGTGGCAATGAACTTGCTATTTGTTGACTGTTGAGTTGTTTAGACCCGTCTAGTGCCGGCAGACTAGTTTTAAAGTAGGTCACTGATCGACTTATTTGCTCAAATGTCTTTAACGAGTATAACCGCATAAGGTCAGCAGATCATCGGTCATTTGAGTTATTAATTTTGACTGACTGACCTATATTTACAGCAAAAATGTTGTTAGATTGACTATTTAAAAGTGCCTATAAGGCCTATTTAAGTAAAGACACTTTACATTTGAAAATGAACGACAAGGGAGAGATGCTAACAAAATAAAACGTTTTGCTTTGTAGATTTTTTTCCATTATTATTGTATCACGAGTTTTCCAGGACATTAATAGATACAAAACAACAGCACGTGTCTTTCTCATTAAAATTTTATCTCAAGCAGATACTGCTTTGAACGGTAGTTTAGACCACCTATGGATGTAATCTTGACTATTTATCTGACGCATTCAGTCTGTATATCTCTTCATATAAAGTTTATATATGAGTAGCTTGAGCCGATGACATCTTCTGATATCGGGGACCGCATAATTTTGTATTCGTGAGGCTATTAAAAATATCACTGATCGAGATGTTAGGCAACGGGTAAAGCTTCTTTTCATTTAGTTGAAAAACGGCAGTTAAAATTCGAATAGGAAAACGGAGAATAACTAAGCATGATATTTTATAACTTTTTAACCCTTTGATGTATACGATATACATTCTAGTTATTGCTTTTTATTAAAACAATATTAATATAATGTTTTGGAATGCCTGAATACATTACAGATACATTTTAAAACCATTTTTAAATATGTAATATCCAAAATATCAAGCGGATGTTGTCATATTGGCAGTCAGCCATGAAAAAGAAATTGAAACCTGTGTATTAACGTTACACAAAACCACAATAAGACCGTTACAATTATGTCGACATCAGTTTTCGGGTTTCCATTGCCGTACCTCAAATTAAATCCGAATTCGCAACACTAAATTTCATTCACTAAATAGCACAAAAACGAATATCGTTCTCTCAGTAATAATAGGCGGGCAGCCGACATGGTTCGCGCAAATAAAGGACGCCATAATTCCTGACATGTCGAACGTAAACACCTCATAATTTTGACATAGAGCAGCCGGTTGTTAGAAGAGAAATTTGCTTCAATTTGGTAATTTTTCGCATTTTATTACACTTACATTATTAAATTAATACACTGCCGTACTATTAATTTTTTTTATTAAGAATTTTTAGTGTTTATAATAACAATAAAAAATATACTCGCGTTTCTTATCTCATCTTACACTCGAAATATGATTTTAATTATCACGCAAATAGATATACAATGCTCAAAAATATCACTTAAGCATTCATCAAACTACAGCAAACAATAATAATAATAATAAGTTTATTCAACAACAAAAAGGAAACTTTAACTAAAATACATTTTGATACTTAAAGTACCTAAACTAGGTCTAGCCTGTTCTTATAGGCACTAAAACAATGCTTAAAACATTAGCATACAAGCCTCTCAGAAGAATCTACAAATTAGGTAATTTACTATCGAAGCTCGGTTATCTCCCGCAACTTTCTCGTTTCCATCTCCTATCCCGGATCGTTTCCGAAAATGACGGTATAATGACCAGCTATTTGATTAGTTTGCGGTTGGTCAATGGAACCGGGACAACCGCAGTGGCGCCTCAAAATTAGTCACTGGGTATTGCCTACTGAAGATACGACGCCTATCCATTTTTGCTAATATAAAATTATTAGTTGGGTGTGTTCTGAATTAAATATCTGGATAGATATCTGATACAGACAATATTTTTAAGAATAGGTACTGTATCAGAGCAATCTTTAAGGATAATGGGGCTTATCTGCAAAATTAAAGTAGTAAATTGCAATTTTTTTGCTTATATTCAATGAACAAATAAGGCTAATATTTGTGATGTATATATACGAATATTCCTTACTATGTCTCTTTTAATTGAAATAAATGTTTTTGAAATAACAGTTAATTGTATTCTTTATATTGAAATGTAGTAAAAGTTAATTGTATTCTTTATATAGTACAAATATTTTGTGCCTTTTCACAAGAAAGCCGTAGCTTTGAAATTTTTATAAAGGAGAAAGAATGTGTGTTTGGATATTTTTTAATACAAAGTGCACTATATTTATATATATATATAAATATAATTAAAATAAACATTTCATATTCCACTTTTTGAATGAGACAACAAATATAGGTAACATTCGTTTTCAATAGGCTTTAATGATTATATTTATATATGTAAACTTTTTATTGGCTGTAAGCTTCGACAATATATATATATATTGCTATATATATTGTATTTTAATTTAGAATATAAGAGCTGTAGATTTTAAATAAATAAAAAAAACAGTGCCATTGAAAGTCCACTGCTGTGCAAAGGCCTCTCCAAGAAAGGAGGTGTTTTATCCATAACTGCCGCGCTGGGCAAGCGTGTTAGTAATCGCATTTCGCAACGGGTATACTGCTGCTTATACCAGCTCTGTGCATTGCACAGCTGCTGCACTGTTCCGGATGGATATACCGCTATCTGTCGGGTCTGGTACCTTAGTCACCTCTTACGACACCTAGTGCAGTGTTAGATACTATTCTACACTGCCGGTACCTCACGGTAATAATAGTAACAAGATATAAAACAAAGTTCGAACTTAAACATTTACTAAATTGTGGTCGAATTTCGACAACTGAGCGACCCCGAATCCTTTTTTGAATGGGCAAATCTTTATTAGTCTCGGTCAAAAACTTTGAAGAGAATTCTCATTGTTTTTTTTTCTAAAATGCACGTTTATAAGGTTGTTTACGATCGATTCAATATTTATTGGTTACAATTGTTTTTCGACTTTATTTGACCTGAGATTTCCAAAAAGCAAAATTTCAGAGCTTATCCGTTTCTATAAATAAAAAACATCTTATAAATTAGGGTTTTTTTATCTACCATGTAAAGAAAGATTTTTGGCCATGATTGCCGTGCTGGGCAGGCGTAGTGGCAATCGCAGAGCGAAGCATTGTGATGCTGCCGGCCATTCCCACCCTGTTGTATTTGAGCTGCGCTGAGTCAAATTAATATACCGCCATCTGTCGCGTTCTGTTACCACAGTCATCCCTTACGACACTGTACAGAGGAACGTGCTATTCTATTTCGACAAAAATCCACAGCATGCATAGGATGGAGCAAAATGGCTGGATGAAAAAAAATGGCTTTATATGATTAAGCTGCTATTCAAATTTATTTTCTGTATCTGTGTTTCTTATTTATAATTATAAAGTATGTTAATAAATGTTGTTCAATCCCCACCTTTTTTGTGAGCTATGTACCACCCTGCAGTTAAATGATGCAGGCTCGTGATGGACTCACCGGCTCTTCAACCGACGCCTACCGCCTTAAAACCCGCTTTAACAATCGCACTGCGATTTGGACTGGGCACCTAGAGCTGCGTAGCATGTCATCACGGTGCCCAGTCTGTAGCGGCCCCTTTCACGGCATCATAGCCTAGTTTCTCCTTGGAGGTTATGCACGCATCTGTGCCTTTTGTAGACCTTCGAACCTCTAAGGAGCGTGTTGAGCGGAGGTGCGCTGCTCTTAAATTCAATCTCTACCTAGGACAACAGTTTTGGAACACAGTATGCTTTATCTATCGATCTCATGTGCATTGATGTTGTATGAATGTATTATTATTTTTTATTGTATCTTTTTTCGTATTTTGGCATGCAAAAGAATAATATAGACAAATACGCGAATTTATAACCAGGTTTTGATTTAAAATTTTAATAATCATAAAGAGAAAAAAAAATTGTCTAAATCTCGAAGTAACCGGTAACAAACGGCTAGGAAATTAAGTAGGTATATAGAAATGCTCTGCAATAATGCTTTGCAATAATGATCAGATGATCGCAGATTTGTCATCTTCGCTCCCAAAAATTGGTCATAAATCTCTATTCTCACATCAAAAGTGTCACAGACCATTCATTATGGGAATTAAATCGTCGGTTGGGATGTTTCCTATTACTTGCAAAATAACATAGTAGGCGACGGAAGGCACGTCCAGAATAAAATGGAGTAACCCCGACTTACCCAAAAATGGTCACTGATTATAGTTAATCTTACCATCCTCCAATTTATCATTCTCAATTTTTTCCGCTTAAAAAAAATAAACAGGTCGTTTCTGTTTTTTTTTTTAATTCTTAAAAACATGTTATCGTATAAAATTTTATATAGAGTCACATAACAGTAGCATAGCTTAAAAATATCTTTAATGAACTTCGTTTTTATATATGAAATAGATTAAACTTTGAAAATTACTAGTAATAGCGCTTTAAACAACTGTTTGTGTTGGCACACATATAGAACCATACAAATATGTCAGAAAACCTCAACCAATTGTGGACTTAATATACAATTTTTAAAGTTCACTAAAATAAGATAGCAGTTGGGTACCGGCAGAGTAGAACAGTACCTCTCTCTGTAAGAGGTGTCATAAAATGTGACTGAGGTACCAGAACTGACAGATGGCGGTATATTCATCCGAAACAGCGTGGTGGATGGAATTTAATACAGGGTGATGATAGACAGCAGCATCTCCGTAGCGAAGTTGCGCCTTGCGATTGCCATAATGGCTGTCTACAGCGGTAATTATGGGCAAAACTATATTGGGGAGGCCTGTGTCCAACAGTGAACTTTAGATGGCTGAAATGATGATGATAAAAGTTCATTACTAACATTGTCACCGTGATAGTTTATAATGAAACTTAAATTGCTTAAAATTTATTTTTTATAGGAAAAATTACCTTTACTATAGTATTAGAAAACCGCTAGTATTTAAAATAAATACATAAATTTGTGTTAAAATATTAATATCACATATCCTGACATACTTGAATACTTTTTATTACATGACTGACTAATAAGCGCTGCCTATCTCTTCTTAGCTTCCATAAATGTTGAACATTTAACCTACAAAAATGTAAGAGGATGGCAACACATCACACAAACTAAAATCTCCTAATCTCATGTCATTCGGACCGCGTAGAGAACTATTATAACCACATTTGCGGCCGACATTTAATAACAGTTCCAACCGTGCAACTTACAATTTGATCTTTTATAATTATACCTTTATTCCTAAACATCGATTCTCCATTTTTTGAGTTTACCTGGTTCTATCGGGAAGGCACCGTGACGTTTGATGAAGAGATTGCACTGCACCTAAAAAACTTAATTGTTGACTATTATTTATTTAATTGTTGTGTTCAGAGTTGGTTGGTACGTTTGGACTGGTGATTGCAACAAATGTGAAATAATTATTTTGGTATACCACCTGTTTTGAACAATACCTATATTTTATTTGACAACCAAAAAAAAGTAAAGTCAAAATATATTTTAAAAGTAAAAAGAGTTTTAGAATATTAATTATCTTTAATGTAGAACATATTAGTTAATTATTATACCTCTGTTTGTCCTTTAAATGATTTGCCGACTAGGCCACACGTTTCAGTATAAGAATTTTAGTAGTCTTAAATAATAATTATTCATAAATAATTTGAGGTGAAATAATGGCGATTTATGTATATTTATTATTAATTCGATTTGTTTCCGACACCCGATACCTCTTCTTAAGCCTCCGCCGTTTCGCGCCGTTCAGCTGACTGCTTAATGACATGTACCAACATTTTGACGTCGATGTTTGTTCCATATCGCTGAGTGTGTATGTGATTATACGTATTATATCTGTAGCACCTGAAACAGTAAAGAGTGACAAAATAACCACGCGCATCCAATATTTTCAACTAACAACCGTAACAGATTACGCAAACAAAAAACGTCTAATTCGATACACAAAATTAAATGTTAAATAATTTTGTACCAACACCTTGGGCTTTGGAATGGAATACCCTGTCAAACATACTCCGAGATTGACAAGCGGGCGTTTGGGATTAGTACTATCATAGAAGATTATAACCAACCAGTCATTAACTCATATTCCATGCTATTATGAACCTTAAGTCTTAAGGTTAAGTATCTAAAGGTTTTGATGAAACAAATATTAGGATTTGTTATTATAGTAACGATTTTCACTGCCGACACAGGCATGTCAAACAAAAATTAAAAAGGGTAAGGCTAAGTAATTGTTAGGAATATAGTAAGATGTGGTTAAAACTTTTACATTTTCAAAAACGTGAGTTAATTTTTTTTTTACACATGTCAAAACGACAGATAACGACAAAACACGTAGATTCCTTTAGAATATATAATAATACATAACAAGAAGCTAACTGGACGGACGCTATCCTGCCTTAGCTATATAATTACGAGTATGTTTAGAATGAAAACAAATTGAGAATATACATTGAGATATACTAAACTCTTTCTCCCGAGTGAATCTAACTGTACAATAAACAAACACTGTATAATTGGTATAGTTGTTTAGAAGTTCAACAAACTCTGTGACCCTAAATCTATATATATAAAAGAAGGAGCTGACTGACTGACTGACCGACATACTAATGGAGGGCTTAAACAATAAGCGTTAGAAAATTGAAATGTGACGCAAAGATTTCTTTTGTAATGTAGGGGAGCAATAAAAAAGATTTTTAAAAATTCACAGTATGAACCGATGCTGTTTTAGAAGTTATTCGGAAGAAATTATTATTATTAGGTGCCTATAAGAACAGGCTAGACCTAGTTTAAGTACCGAAGTATCAAAATGTATTTTAGTTTAAGTTTCCTTTTGTTGTTGAATAAAGTTATTACTATTATTAATTTAGTATGAAAGTTCATGAAACAGATGTAAAATATTTTTTCTAAAATAATCCTTTAAGAGAGTATAAGGGGGTGGGTTCAAGGTTAGTACGACATTACTCAATTTAAAAAAATGATTTTTAAAGTTATTTATTACACGGATATAAACAAAGTTGATGTGTATAATCAAAATAACAGCTATTTAAAATGTGCATAAAAATATGTGATGAACTCATAACAAAACTAAGGTCTTTTTAAAATGTTTATCTGTTTTGTTTTCATCTGTCTGTATACTGAAGTTAACTTCGAAACGGCTGGACTGTTTTTAATGGCAGATATCTGATGTTATATGAAGTAAATTAGGATTTTATTATTTATTATTTTCACGGAAACTGGAAATACTTGGGAAATAAATAAAAATAACGTATTTAATATTATATTCTACTTAAAATGAAAAGCGATTATTATCAATTTTCGTTCAATATTTATTCCACATGTAGCACAGTTTAATTAACGCAGGCTTCAGAATTGCAATTGAAATACACATGTAACTGATTTTAAATAAATTTATTATTATAATTCTAGACAACAAAGTGTTAATACACCTAATTATAAATATAAAAACAAAGAATACCGTTGAACGAAGCGCAAATTTGTATCTTTTCACTTTTAAATCGACTACAAGGTCAGGTTAAATTGCATTTAACAAAAAAATAATAAAGGAGTATCTACTTAAGATGGTACTAAGTAATCTTAATATCCTAAGTTGTCTGGGTGATTAACGAGAATCGGCAAAGTGAAATATCAACCTAAAAACACTTCTTTATTAAATATTCTTGTGGTCTTCGTCGACAACTTATACTGCATAATCGTAATGATGCTCCTGCCCGCGTTTTAATGTATCTGTGAATAAAAAAACAAGCGCTGTTAGACAATTTTAAAGGTTTGTGGGAAAAGCAAAGACTAAACAAACGATTAACTTAACATATCATACATTATTATACGCATTAACCTGACTCGGTGATAAGTGGATAAAGCACTTGTGTTACGGATATCGGACAACACAAGACTCTCAAACATATATTACTAGCAGTGCCCCGCGGTTCCATCCACATTAAATTGTAGAACTTTCATTTTGACTTTCGAAAAAAAAATATTCAAATAACTCCGAAAACAATAAATTTCCACACTAACTTTAAACACCGTTTTACCCTCCTAGAAAATATACATCCAAAAATCGTTTTACGTCTATAAGTGTGATATACGTATCATGTCTGGGGTAAATGGACCCGTAAATGCTTGAATAATTGTATGTACTATTGCAAAAAGTCAAAATTAAATTTTGCTTAAACATATTTTAGCCTCATGGAATAAGGCTTCCTTTAATTTCGGAAATACTGCCAACACCAAAAGGTTGGCCATCACTGATGAGATGTTTAGTTCTTTCAACTCAATCAGTGTCTCTGATGATGAGTCATAAACGTTTACACTAAAAGCCGTGTCGGAAAAGTAAATTTCGAAACCTTCTATCATTTATTGCATATTAGCGTTTGTAAAACCGTTTCAAAGTATCAACGCCGTGGGTGCGTTTCCCCCCTCTAATTGGCCGAAATGAAACCTATTATGTTCGATGATTTGTGATGATTGACAGCTGTCAGTTAGTGTTGCGTGAGGGTGCTGCCAGGTGGCGCGTGCGGTAATACTCGTGGTTTATGGATATATATATTTTTTTTACCATAATTATACGATATTAAATTTATATCTAAACTTTTTTGTGCCAAATATCTATGACATTATGTATAATCAGCAACTTGCGTTTTTTTGTTATTATTATTTTTATACTAGTGTTACTGATTATTCTGTAAAATATATGAATAAACCACCAGATTAGAATATAGTACATTTAAAAACTATTAGTAAAACTGCGTAAAGGTCTAAATATTTCTAGTTACTCCCTGCCCGCGGAGAAGAGCGCCAAATTTTGCATTAGAGGCCTCCCATTGGAAACTGACTCAGGTGAGATTAAAGGGGAACTCCGATCCCTGGGCTTTATACCCGAGTTTGCGCGTCAGATACGCGCACGACAAGGCAGGCCGGGCTTCATCGACTTCGCCCAAATGCAGCGCACACCAGACCTCACCCCGCGAACTACAAAATTACCGAGCTTCTGTGCATGCCCGGGGTGAAGATCGAGGCCTGGCGAGGAAAGAAAGGGCCTGCCCAATGCCACAGGTGCCAACAATTCCGGCACTTCTCACATGGCTGCCACAGACAACAAGCGTGTATGAGATGCGGGGATGCACATGCCGCCAGCGACTGCTCCCGCCCACGCGAGGAGCCCCCTACATGCGCGAATTGTGGGGGACCGCACCCAGCAAACTCAGTGGGCTGCTCGGTCTTCCAGCAGGAAGCCAGGATAAAAAGGGCCAGCATAACAGCGTTGGACGGGCGGCCTTCGGTACGCACTGGCAGCGTACCAGTGCAACCAACAACACCGCATCTAATGGCTGAGTCCAACGACGGGGTGAAAATCCCCCGTCGGAAACGCAAGGGCACGAACCAGAGGGGAGCCCCTGCGAAGAAAGACCCCAATAAGAAGGCAGTCACCGTCCCAGCGCCGCAGCAGGAACCGAAGGCGAAGCCAAAGCCGCGCTCAACTCAGAGCCGGCTCATGGACATCGAGCGAGCCATCTGGGTCCTACAAGACGTACTCGGAGCTATTAGGTCCGGGGAGAACGCTGTACCAATTATCCTCGGCGGTGTAGCACAGCTACTGCAAACCAATGGCGCAACATAAACCGCTAAGAATAATACACTGGAATGCCAACGGGCTCAGATCGAAGATAGGACTACTGCGGGTCCTACTTCAAGAACAGGCCATTGACGTGTGCCTAATTTCTGAGACCCTACTGAAACCCATAGACTCAATCAAGATGCCCAATTACCACCTGTATCGGAAGGATGAGGTGTCAGATTGCAACGTTGCACATCGCGGACTTGCTGTCTTGGTGCGTCGTAGGGTGATCCATCAACCTACCAGTTCCGAGCCCCACCTTTGACCCCAAGTCCTTCTACGCCCTCGGAGTAGAACTCGCCAAAGACTCGCTTAATTGCCAGCGAAATGATCCAATAAATGGCAGACCCCACACCCACTTTGGTGGCGGGGGACTTCAATAGCAAACACACGGCATTGAACTCTGTGCGCTGCTGCATAGATAGACGCTGCTCCGAGCTGCGGAGGACCACGGCTTCACCGTGAGTGGTCCGGAGGTACCCACGCACTACTCCATCCACCCTGCCCATACACCCGACGTAATCGATATCGCGATCCATAAAGGCCCGGACAGCGTGTTGACGCAGGAGACCCTCCTCGAGAACCTCCAATCTGATCACCTCCCGGTGCTGGTGGTCATCGCCAAACCATAGACTGGAAGGCGTTCAGTTCTGCCATGCATTCGAATACCCCTACGCTACCAATTACCACCTCTGAGGACGTTGAGCAGCTCGCCAATGCACTCCCCACCTGCATTCAAGATGCCGCAAAGTCATCATCGCGCACCATGCCCAGCAGCAGCAGGCTTCCACCGCTGCCCAAAGACATCAGGGACCTACTAGCGAAAAAGCGATATCTAAGAAAAAGATGGCAACAGACACGCTGCCCAACCCTCAAGCGTTAGCTCAACGCCCTCATCAAACAGGTGAGACACGAACTGAGGTCGCATGAAGCAGAAAGCTGGGATCGATACATAGAGAACGCAGGCGAAGATTGGAACAGCGTCCATCGCCTATGTCGCCAGATCTCTAAGAAACCGGCTCCAATCAGACCCCTCCTCGGACCAGATGGCCACCCGAGATACTGCGTGGAGGACCGCGCTGAGATTTTCGCCGAACACCTAGAACGCCAATTCTGCCCACACCCCTGTGACAACGTAGAACACGTCGAGACGGTTACCCGGCGTCTTCGAGAGTATTTCACCGTCCCCATAGCGGCAGATGAAGACCCAATCATCTACACGCCCGGGCAGGTCAGCAGGACGATAAACAAACTAAAACCAAGGAAGGCACCTGGCCCTGAAAACATCACCGGCAACATGCTGCGACACCTGCCACCTAAAAGCATCACAGCTCTGACTCACCTCTTCAACGGCATCAACCGCACAGGCCACTTCCCACAAAAGTGGAAAACGGGAGGAGTAACCATGCTGCCCAAGCTTGTGAAGAATATACTCAAGTCCGAGAGTTACCGTCCTATCACACTGCTACCTACGATATCCAAGGTGTATGAGAAGTTGCTGCTTCTACACCTGGAACCACACATAAGACCGAGGGAGGAGCAGTACGGATTTCGGACAGAGCACTCCACCTCGCTGCAACTGACGAGAGTGCTGCACCATATGACGATGGCTTTCAACAAGAAGGAATACACCACCACAGTACTCCTCGACATGGAGAAGGCGTTTGATAAGGTGTGGCACCAGGGTCTGCCTAATAAATTATCAATGTCACAGGCACCCCGTCGAATCACACGAGTGGTAGCTTCCTTCCTCGATAAAAGATATTTTCGAGTGAAAGTGAAAAACGTTCTATCAACAGAACGAGCCGCTGAGGCCGGTGTACCTCAGGGCAGCTGCATCTCGCCCGTGCTGTACAGCTTGTACACGGACGATATTCCGGTAGGAGAAGGCACACACCTAGCACAATACGCAGACGACGCCGCCTACTATGCCACCTCGATCAATCTAAAACACGCAGCTAAGAAACTACAGAACACCTTCGACCTACTACCCGAGTGGCTAAGCAGATGGAGACTGCAGGTGAGCGTAACCAAGACACAGGCTGCAGTCATTGGCTGCCACTTCCTTCTCCCAAAACCACTAAAGCTAATGAGGCAAGAAGTCACGTGGTCCCGTACGGTCTATTACCTAGGAATCACAATAGACAGCCGCCTTAGCACGAAGCACCACACTGAACAAGTGATCAAAAAGACCAGGTCGGTCACGCATCTACTCCGCCCGGTATTCGCCCCCAAACTCCCGCTCAGAACGAAGCTGGGAGTTTACAAAACATACGTTACTACAACAATACATAGTACATACAACACTAACCAGCCGGACCAACAGAGGCCGCCTACAATCCCAACAATCCCGCGTTCTATGCACAATCGTCGGAGCACCGTGTATAGTACGAAACGCGACGATACACCGTGACCTGAAAACAGAATACATCGAAGATTTCATTAGCAGATTGTCGAGCGCAATGTTCGCGCGCGCCGACAAAGCCTCTCTGGCGAACCTGCACCTGCGCAACATAGCGCCGCTGCACGCCAGACCACCGGACTCCAAGGCCTACCAGCGAGAACTCACAGCCGGTGAGGTCGAACATAACTCGGGCACAAGACCGCAACCCCCTGAAGGGCAACGATAAACTGTTGTTCACCGCAACCCAATGATCCGCTGATATTAATCGGCGGCGTTTGATACTGCGACAAAGGCGCAGAGCGCCGTAGTCGCCTCCGCGCAGCCTACGGCTTTTTTTTTATTTTTTTTCGGACGAACCTAGTGCTGGACTACTCAGACGTAAATTCCAGCGCCACCGAAAAAAGAGGGCGGGGCCTCTCATAGATGAGAGGACCGATGCCCGTAATAATCCTGCGTGCCCCGCGGCAGCGACCGCGCGTTTAGCGCGGTCGCGCCCGCAATGGCTCGCGAGATATGAGCGGGACTGTCGGCGAGACCGAGGGCGCCTCTAGAGGCTCGACCTAGGCTCGGTCGCCGTCGTTGGGGTTAAATTTACTATGAATGAATTGAATTAAAATAAGAGAGGACGGACAGATTGAGCCCGACAGCCCTAGGGCTGTCGGTTATCGCTCGTAGGGGCAGGGACTTCACGCGTTCGCCGGCGAACGCGGTGTACTGCTCTGTTATACGAGTGCATGGGGAGTGTCAGTGGTTGAGTTGTGCCAGTGAGAGGGCGAGAAAGGGCTGCGAGTTTCGCGGTTATTTTGTCGGGAGGGTCGTCTAAGACGTGACGCGGTCTACGAGATCGGACGTGAGCCTACGGCTGCGCGTCGACGACCGCCTGTATCACGGCAAACAGTACAGTATTGTATGTCACATGTCCATATCTTAAGGATCACCCACATTAACCATTTTACTATCACAAGCAAAAATTTCTTTGTATATATGTAATGGTCAAAAACCATAGTCCGATATCAAAAAATATTATATAAATACGACTATTAGAAAGCTACATCTTTTCCAAAAAGCTATCCCTATCTAAAATGGAGCTTTATAAGCAAGATTTAAATTTGTTACTAATAAATTCTAATACTACTGGATTTATTTAATAAGAATCACTAGTAAAAAGCTACATTATCAACAATTAGCATAAGTTATATTACGTCCTCACATTTTTACAGTAATAAGATTGCAGGGAAGGAAACAACCAAGCGCTGTAAATAAAAAAATAAAAGCATTCCAATGTAAACTGTAAAAAACATAAAAAGTACGTAAAGTAAATTTTTTTGGATTGCTGATTTTTTTCCAAGTGAATAATAGAAAAACAAAAGTTTCTACCTATTGCAAAAAGTTTAAAAAACACTATTTTGTGTGTTTGTGTTCTTTTTATGCAAACTGAAATTACACATTGTAAACAATGACTATTATTTTTCGTCGTAAAAAGTACAAAACAATTTATTATTATGTCGGCTTGTGATTCCTGGTAGGCGGACAGACAATATTTCGGTTTCACTTTTTTAGGCACGTGGCTATTATTTTTATTTGCTTTAAATCAAATTGTTAAAAAATGCACATGATTCACATTTAACAAGTAGACCAAAATATTGAAATAAAAACTTGTACACTTCATAAAACACGCTAAGTAGTTGATTCGAACTTGCTCATCAAAAATTTTATCAGATTTGCTTCTGCGACTGTGCGATGACTTTGCTTTGTTTTATATATCAATAAAGTGTAGCGTGTTCTTCCCTAAAATTCAAGCTAAACCACTAGTCAAAATAAATGGACATAAACAGTTATACATTTACAATCATCATCATCATCACACCAGTCATTGACCACTGCTGCACGTAAGCCTCCCCAAGAAAGGTAAGCGTATTGGCAATCACAGAGTGTTCACCATCTGTCCATTCTGGTATCTTAGTTGCCTCTTACGATACCTGGTACAGGGCGGGTACTATTCTACTCCGCCGGTACCTCACGGCTCACATTTATATCAGTATAGATCCCAGCAGTCACGCGTTCTACGCACAATCGTCGGAGCACCGCGCATGGTACGAAACTCGACGATACACCGCTACCTGAGAACAGAATACATCGAAGATTTCATTAGCAGACTGTCGAGCGCAATGTTCGCACGCAAAGTGTAACTTAACTTGTAAAGTAAGTGTAAATTAACTTTCAAAACTATAGATTATAAATAGGTTTAGAATTCGAATTGATGAAATCATTTAGTGTTCGGTAACTATTTTAGACGAAAAATTAACATAATAAGCATACAAGAAATGAAAAGACCAAATACATCCTAACTTAACTGAAATTTTGTTCAAGTCTATGACCAACCACCACCAAAGGGTGTATACAAACTGCGCAAAACAGGTCGCCGTCCTTTGTGGCTAAACCAGTTCATCATAACTAATCCGTAGCAATCAAATATCCACTGCTGGACATTTGAATTGGGAAGAATTTGGGAATTTACCCATAAAAGCTGCGTTGAGCAATCGTAGTGGCGATCGTTAAGCATAGCTTCGCGACGGAAATGCTGCTGCCCATCCCCGTCCTGCAGTTTTTGAGCTACACTGTTACGGGTGGATATACTGCTATTTGTCGATTCCGGTACCTCAGTCGCCTTTTACGACACCTGGTATTGGGGAAGGTACTAATATACTTTGCCGATACTCCACGGCCAACCAATAAACATACACATATCCATATTTTTATAAAAACACCTTTGTCAGCTATAAATCAAATATAAAAACCCCGGCTTTTGTTTCAAATCCGTAAATCGCTCAGAGCCATAACATAAATCACAATCATAGAACACAATTATATCATCTAAGTAGTAATAAATCTCGAAATAATGCTTCCAAGATCTGTGGGCTACTTCAGGTGGTCGTTACGTGGGTAAAGCCTGGGGCTAAATGCAATCTTCATTAACTAACTCTATTGTTCGCCCACGCTATACTTTATAAGCACGAAATTTGGCAGAAGTTTTTTAAGAAATAATCTATATACTCTGACAGTTATCTCAATACTTTAAATGATAAATTATATGACGGGCCCGATGGCGCAGATGGTAGTGATCCTGTCTTGTGCACCAGGGGTCGTGGGTTCGATTCCCACCCAGAGCAAATATTTATATGATGATATTTGTGTTTGCTCTGTGTATGGGTGTAAAATATATGTATTTAAGTAGTATATTTGTGATTCCTCTGTTGTCTGGCATCCGTAACACAAGTGCTTTAAGCGACTTACCACGGAGTCAGGTCAATGTATGAGATGTTGTGGGAATTTATTATTATTATATGATAATTTCTCAATACTTTTAATACATTCATCTGATTCTGAGACAACATAAAAACCACCAGTATAATACTTAAATACTATATATTTAAAAAATAGAGTAAAGAAATCATCAATTCAATCTTTGCGCAGAACTATAGAGAAAGATGGAACCCCAGTAAAAACCACCCTGCCATCATGGTAGTTGGTGATCCTATCTAGTGCGCCATTTTAATTGGTAAGAATTTGGGAATTTTCCCATAACTGCTGCGCTAGACAAGGGAAGGGGCATTCGCAGAGCGTAGCTTCGCAACGGGAATACCGCTGCCCATCCCCGCCCTGTTGCTTTTGTTCTACACTGTTTTGGGATATACCGCCAGCTGCCGCCGCAGTGCTGGTACATCAGTCGCCTCATATAAAACTTCTTACTGTTCTACTCTGCCGTAACCACACGTGCAAAGAAGAATCGCAAACATAATTCTTAGATACAAATCTGAACACCTAAACATATGACAAACCCAAAAATTATCATATAAATGTTCATCCTGAAAAGGGGGTCGAACTCACGACCCTCCCGAATGTTTAATATGTGTAAGAAATAACCGTAGTGTTCTGATTTTCATTGTAAGTTGTATTTCATTGATTCACAGGAAGGATTTTATACATAACCTTGCAGGTGATATATGAAATCCGTAAATCGAAGTGAGATTTAATAACTTATTAGTAAAAGGTCGTAAGCGTCTCCTAAGTGGAAATTAAGCCTACCTTGTTTTTTTCTTTATCCAACATAAAATACGAGTATACGATGATGGTAAGTGATCAAGTTAGTCTTGGGGTACTTGCAAAGTAAAATAGCACTTCCTCCTGTACCAGGTATCGTAAGAGTCGACTGATGAACTGGAACCGACAGATAGCGGTATATGAATTCGGTATGGGCAGCAGCACCCTCAGGCAAATTCTCCTTTTTTGGGGAGGCCTATATCAATCAGTCGACGTCATACAGCTGTTAAGATAAGGTGATCATCGTCGTTTATGCAAGACTAGCCTAGTCTAGACTAGCGCATGCCGGTTTGTAAGATAAGTTAGACTTTGCTCTTGTAGGACTCTAAGTAGTAAGTTGCTAGGCCTTTATAGGTCATTTATTTAATTGGAGTACAACACACATAAAAAAATATTAAACTGCGTTAATAGAACAAAAACTTGTTTGATAATGTTTATAAAATTTAATCTATTTGGAGACTTAGGTTTAGTTTGAGGAACTAACAATTAACGTATTTATTCTTATATGTAATTAGAAATATGGCTTAATTGTTGTGTTGTTATTGCTTGAAAATATTTAATCTGCCTGTTTTAGTTTAAATACATACATACATCACGCCTGTGTCCCATCGGAGTAAGCAGAGGCTATGTATCTCCACTTGTTACGATCTTGGCATACTTCTGTCGATTTCCTTACTCGGTTTATTCCTTTCATACACGCTCGTTTATTCTTGATACTTTTGACCTGGTTCTTCTTTAATACCTCTCCTATTTGGTTGAGATATGTTCGCCTAGGTCGTCCTATACAAACTCTTCCATTTACTTCCGCTTTATATATTTGTGCAGTCATTCTACTTTCATCCATCCTTTCTACTTGTCCAAACCGTCTCAACATTCCTTTCTCCATTGTTATTACAACATCATCTTTCACAATACATCTATCACATATCACACTATTATTTAATATTTCTCTCAAACTATACTTACTTCGAAGTGCATTTTAACAGAATTTATTCTACTCGCGTGCTTCTTCTGCCACACCCAACATTCACTACTATATGTCAGTGTTGGAACAAACACACCTCTATGAACAGCTAGTCATGCCATTTTTGACACATTGGGTGAATATAAAAGCAAATTAAGTAATAGACCTAATTTTACTAGGAGAATTTTATGGATTATCTGAATCTGATATTTATTCAATTCTGATGCGTCAAATTTAAGTCTGTCTACATTTTTGACACAAACAAATAGGACTTAACAATTACATAAATTTTTCACTATAATCGTATAAATACTTTCGCTAATGAATAATTTATTAAATAAGAAAAGTTAATTCATAGATTACATCAAATCTGTAATGGCATTTATTACTCTGCCTGCCTGGAGTACATTACTTTCATTTTATAATTATTCAAACCGTAAATTATGCTTTCTCATGATTTATTAATCCGTTATCGAATCTAATAACAAAATGGTTTACTACACCAACCATAACCTTTCCCAAAAATTAACGGTATAGATCACCGCTAATTGAATAGAACTGCCTGAATTAATATCGATAAATCAAATCGATTCTATAATAAATCATAACAGTTGGTACCGACAAGGCGCCTGGCAGTCAGAATCGCTTGAAATATGGCGGTGCTTCGTCCAATTTCGACCTGATTCCGCCAGAATTGCTTTTAATTGGAACAAAAGGCAACAAAAGACGATCGGGACGGTTAACTCGAGAATAGTGCTGGGAATTCGGCGATCTTACAAGTAAATCTGCGATTAGTGCAATCAAATAAAATTGTTGCAATTTTCATTGACTGCCAAATTGCACCTCAACTTCAATCATCAATCAGAAAAAAGAATTTGGAGTAAAATCGACGAATTGGTTAGATTCTCGAGTCATTTTTCTGTCTGAATTAAACACTACAATTAAAGTAAACGCCTATACATTATTATGATTGTAATTGGTTGAATGTTTTGGTAAATGTTACGAACAAACACAATTATTAAGAGAAACATCGATTAGTTGATTACAAAACTCTCCTGTTAAACAATTTCTGGGCATCCATTTTCGTTAACTTCTTATACACAATAATTTTCCTTATAAATTAAACCAAAAAAATCGTTTTATTCAAACATTTTTTATAAAATAATTAATATATAAACGGCGGCCTATAACCAATTTATTAAATAAGTTTGTCTAGAATACACTAAAAGTATAAAAAGAAAATCTGTAGCAATATATATAAAATTAATACAAATCACATAATATTCTACTACAAGGAATGCAAATCACAGTACGAGTAGCGACATCGTGTTGCGACAAATGACATTTCGTAGTTCAAGCATCGCCAACTAGATGGCGCTGCCAGAAAATCCTTGAATAATTCAGAGTTAAATTCACAACAATTGAAATTATTTTCATTTATTGTGCCTTATTATCGATATAAATAATTAATACTTTATTATTAACCTTTTGAGTATTGTAAAGATTGTATTGACGATTAACTAAGCTTGCTCCAAATACATTATATTTGGAATACGAAGCAACAAACTAAATCTTTTGGTCCTTATTCTATCCTAACATTTGATGCACATGATTATATAGTATATAAAATATAATTGTAGAATATATAGAGTATATTAAAAAATAAATTGTACATTATAATGATTTATTCATCTCATATATCACAATATTATTCAGTTTTCATTCGATAAATATAGTCTTTCGCCCTTATTTGCTGTTCACTAGTCCGAAAAATCTCTGACTAAGTCGGACATACAACTGCAAGCCGCAGTTGTATAATAAAGAAATTTTAATAAATTTACGTATTCAAGTATTTGTAGAAAACGAGTTACTTTTAAAATATATTAAACAAAATCTGTCAGGTTTTTTACAAATATGTATAGTTATCAAAAATATAATTTGCAAAAATATTTTTTATTTAATATTGAGACACTTAGCTCAAGTTGTATTTTCATCTCGTGGATTATCAAAATTTGTGGATTATAAAAGATATCATAATGTTTTTAACATGTTATAGGTATGTGATGCGTAACAATAGATCATAAATCTGCAAACCTGATATTTTTAATTGATATCTATTAATTAAATTAAAGACTTACAAATTTATTGATTATAGTTGGCTCATAAAAACGATGATAAATTCCGGCTCTTATAAATTGCAAAAACTGTTTTTTTTAAACAAACCTACCATACTAATTATAATTTTATGACCTCATCGCACGCTAAAACAAGTCCAAAATAACTTCAAAATGGCTGGCATCATCGGACCCTATAATTATAATTAATTTTGTGTGTTACATTATCTCCATAATGTTCATGCTAGTATTGCACGGACTATGACGACGTATTTGGCCTAAAACCACTTTCATAAGATAAAATGGACCTACAATAAGCGATCGTTATTTTGTGCGGCCATGGATAAATGTAAGTGTACCCTATAGCCGCACGAACATCAAAATGTGTTGATGAGTTAGATTTGAATGAATGACAGGAATAAAGAGTCTGTATCGTTAAACATTTACCAATTGTTTTCTATTATTATAATCACAATATTATTATAACCTCAGCCATTGGAAGTCCTCTGCTGGACATAGGCCTCCCCAACTTTACAAAATGTATTATTTACTATTACTGTGCAGATATAAAGAAACATTCACTTTTTTTGTTGTTGGAAGTTATTTAAATATATTTTCAATAATATCACAGCATAATGTTTTGCTAATAATTACGGTGTAAAAGTTAATTGTTTTGCTTAACTAACATATATTATACGACATTTTTATGATATTCATGTAATAATGTATGAGTTTACAGTAGGACCCCACGATATTTTTTTTCATTAAAGAGTGGAGAGGAGAGAGAGTGAGTGAGAGGTGTTATATTAAATGTGGTAGGTGGAGAGCAATAAAACCACTATTTTATATTCACTTCACTAGTATTTTCTTTTAATTTTTATAAGTAGCCTCGAAGACTTACTAACTATTGACCTAAACATATTTACAGGAATGTACAAGATAATTACAACTATCTATGTAGATCAATTGTTCTATATACTTAACATTTAAATAAGTAGTTACATCTAAATTGAAACATGCCCTCAATTAAATCATAACCACATAATTTGGATCAGGAATACTTAAAATAAAAGTAATACTTTTCGGTAACTTTAGTTAACCACAAATTTAGGCCTAAATAAAAATCTATAACAATAAATAAATCTCTGAAAATATAACAATAATAATAATAAAAAAATAAGTCAGTCTTTTTTGTCTTCAGCATTAATTTTGAGGTAGGTATTCCAAATTTGGCAAAAAACGGATATTAAATATAATCATAAATTAAGTATGTATGATATCAAAATGAACTATAACAAGAATGAGAAGTAATCATTCGTTAATAAGAACATATCTTTGGTTAATTATATTTTTCTTCCAATTCGCTAAGAACAAGTCAATCTGTCTATAGCTCAAATATATCATAATCATCATAATAACTTGCTTAAAATAAGAAATAAGAAGTAAAACTAAGGAAATATTTGCAAAAGTCTCATTGGCATTATAGTAAAAGATCTAAAGTAACAATAGATTAATCTACCGTTTCATTATGTCCTCTATTGAAAATCCTAAGTTTCTTTTAGGTGCTTCTACGGGCGACTGATGAGGGCTCGCAAGGATTTGATGTTGATGGGGCACGGGTGGAGGCGTAGGTTTCTGAGAAAGGTCCAGTAATGAACTTTCTGGAACCTGGCTAGTCGATGATACTTCTTGGCATCCCTCAAGGTGGTCCAAATGGTGTTTGCTAACATCACTATGCGTTAACAAATGGGTCTTCAGATTTGATCTTTGGTTAAAACTCTTGTTGCATACTGGACACTTGTGGGGAGATTCTTCCATGTGCAAAATTTTGTGCACCGCTAATGTTCGCGACTGGCAGAATCCTTTCCCGCATTCGGTGCATTTAAAAGGTTTCTCTTTCGAGTGGATATATCTGGAAAATAGAGAGTCAACTTTAAATAAAGCCTAACTTTCACTATTCAACACGAACGAGTTCAATGTAAATAAAGGCTAAACGTGTCTTTACGTCTCAATAAGGCGTCGAAATAATAACCGTTTCGAATGAAAATCAAAGTAATTCTACATTAGACTGGTAATATATACGGCCGTGATGTGAGAAAAAAAAAAGTAAGTTTGTCTCGTAAAAGCGAAGAAATATAACGTGTAATTTGTTCGCCGGCGGAGCAAGACAGATATGGTGATCGTAAAGAATCAAACCGGTTGAGGAGCGCGTGCGGCCGCCGCCTCGCGACCTCACAAAAAGGTATACACTTTTAATTTATTTTTTTCTTTCTTATCGTCAACAAAACCTCGATGAAACACGTCTTAAATCACGTTGTTGATATTAGAGAGGGACCATTAAATAAAAATTGAAGTCTTCAAGATAATTATTGATTGTTAATGGCAGCTTACTTATCGGATGGATCTAAAACACTCAATCTTTGAAATAACCATAGGCAGGTGTTACTAATAATAACGCAAGGAAAAGATGTTTACCTGTGATCTCTGAGATGATCTTGTCTTCTGAAAGCCTTTCCACAAATGTCGCAGGAGTAGGGTCTCTCATCGGTGTGAGTTCGCTCATGGATGAGCAAATTGTAGGATTTGGTGAATTGACGATTGCAGTATTTGCAAATGAACTGCTTCTTAGGCCTGGTACCAGGGACGCCGGGTGCTCTCAACGGTGGCGGGTTTCTTCCAGGCATCCTTTGGGACATTACTCCGGGATATCTTAGGGAGTGGTGATAAATAGCGGCGTTTCTGATCCATTGATTAACCAGCATCGCGTGGTAAGGGGCTGAGGGAGGTAGCGTTGCGACTTGAGCTTGTACGTATGCGGACATTGCTGGGTGCGCGTAGCCTTGAACTGGCACTTTTTCGTAAGGGTAAGGCGATTGCATGGCTGGCCGGGGGTAGGAGGGGTAGGGTTGGGGTGCCGGTGGGCTCCACCCGGGTTGGTGGCGGGAGATCACGACCGCTGGAGGCGTGTCGTCGGTGGGCGTGTGCGGAGGGGTCGGTAAAGGGGGAGACGAGCGCTCGAGCTTTACCAAGGCCTCAATGGGGAAGTCTGGAGGGTAACCTGGTAGGGAAAAAATAACTATTGATTACAACGTTTTACTAATTAATAGATTTTAATTTCCAATAAACATGTAAGTAAATGTTGTTAAATTACATTTCTAAAATAGGCAAAATTTAATTATTATACTGTAAATTAAATATCTACTGTTACTAAAATATCTATTTCTTTCTCGAATTTTATATAATAAAAATAAATAGAGACCTAAACCAAAAAACTGTTTTTTTTAAATGACTAAGTGATAAAAATCCGAACATGTAGATACTAAAAGAATTGTATTATTCGTGGAAATACTCAGTTTGTTTACAAAAGATGAACTTATAGCTTAATTATTAATACTACTAACACATCACTAAAAGCAGTACAGATTTCGATAAACATAAGATAAAGACAAAATCCAAAAGACACGGAAAAATAAAAAAACAAAATAACGTAAGTGTCAATAATCTCACAGTTGTTATCGTCAATATGCTCTTCCTCTTCTTCAATATTGATATCATCCGAAGAATCAACACTGTACGGCTTGTCTTCCATTTCCACTGAGTAACAATCCATTCAAACACTAGGACACTAGTCAGCACTTTGGTATCAACACTATGTCGTCACTGACAAACCGGTTTCAAAACTGACAACCGGCTCGAGAGAGCGCGCGGAGCGTTATGAGTTTGTGTGCGTTGGTTATCATGGTCTGCGCTTGCGTCGCGAGGAGGGAGAAGATCAAAGACGCCGCATAACCCGGCGCCTATATCAGCTCCCTAAGCAACTGCGCGCCTCCCAGTAGGCGGAGCTTACTGGGCACTGCCTTCGGAATTGATCGGCAACTATCGCAAATTGCCGTAACAAAGCCTCAGCTTAAAATGACAAAGTTCTACAAGGCTGATACAACCACTGTGGTTGGAACTTTGTCATTCCAGTTTCCTGAGTATTTGTTACGTTTCGATGTTGTGCTGTATTAGCTAACTCAATGCAAATTTTTGGTGACACAGCGTCCCCTAGTGAAGCTATTAGGTGAGCGAATTGCTCTCGTAATTTCGTTTCGTAGGCAAGTCTTTGTATTGCAGATGCCTTTGTTCAGCCTCTTTGTAAATTGTCTTTATACTGTACGTATAGGTTATACCTTTGTAATTCACAATGTCGCAGTGAAAGCTAAATTGGTGATTATTTGCTCTGAACACGATGTTGTCAGAGTTCATATCACCTTTTGGAAAGCACGCTTATATACGTTTATACGATCTAAATTAGTTATTTATTAGCTGACTGCTACGGTAATTATTATAATTAAACCATTTTTATATTCAATCATTATCATTAACAGCAATTAATTATTAAATGTTAGTAGTTAGTTGTTTTTTCATTTCACTGTAGTATTACACACACACTGTAGTATTACAGGGAACAATGCCGTCACTAATGAATTTGTTTTAAGAAAAAAATTACGTAGATACTATTTTCAATTATGACACTGGTATACTAAAGCAATAGAGACTGAGTTATTATTAAGTAAAAAAAGGTAAAAAATGCAATCTTTACTTTTTCGATGTATTTAATATATCAATGAATAATATGTTAAGAAAGTAACTAAACACCTTGGTTTCGTTACAAATATAGGTAAATTGAGGTATGAATTAACGATAGAGGAGATTGTATTTAGTAAAAAAATGTTATTTAGAAAAAAAGTAGGTATTAGATATAGGTATTAGCTCAAATATTGGTCATAAATTAATTGCTCATACAACTCTTCATTGAACATAATTGAAATATAAGGATAGCCATTACCAAAATGGTCGTCGTTGTTAATTGCAGTTGTTTATATAAAATACTTATAGTAATATTAAAAAGGAATTAAACAAATAATACCGATAACAGAATTATACCAACATTTGTACATAGTATGGCATGGATAAAACCATTACCTAATTTACTTTAAAGCCATCAAATATGATGAAAATGATGATCAGAAACACGTTAAACTTAAAAAAATATTAGCAAATGATTTTATTTTGATAATAGTCAATAGAGTCGCAGAAAGTTTCAATCTATTCTGACACAAATTCCGCTTAGTTAAGTATTGACACTGAGGTCACACTAAAACATATATTATACGTTCAAAAATCTCAAATCTAATAAATTAACATGTAACACTAAATCCTCGCATCCAATGAGATCATTAGTGTCAAAGGCGAGCCATCACCAAATAAAATTTCAAAGCCAACATATGGTCATGTCACCTCGTATCATGTCAATGCGCATACGCAAACATAGCTCAGGTGGGCGACGGGTATTCGACGCCGCGGCACCCTTTGTGTGGACATCAAAAGAACCGACGCAAACATCAGTCTTCCATTGCAATTTAGCTTCTAACAATCCACTATCAGCTCTATTCCTGACAGCTAAAGATCATAATCAACTGCACCAATTGTTGTTGTTGGGACATGAGGTTTTCTAAGGGTCATATGCCACTAGACTGTTGAGACCAACAATGAGCTGGTTAGATGAGGTAATGATTGAAATTTACACGTCTTGAACGTGTCTTTTATTACGGCTGTTGCCAATTTGTGAAAATAATGGAATTTCGTGACTGTTTAGCAAACTCCTTTTCTCTGTTGGTTTTGACAATGTGCATTGATTCCGTCGCATCATTATTTTGGGTTAAACTTTGCCATTTTTTCGTTAGTTATATGAAACGGCATAAAATAGTTCTGTTTTTTAACAAATTTACTTTTGATAAATTATTTTGAAAGCCATTTATCCCTAACATAAGACTGATTTAGGCAATCTTGTAAAAACTTGGAGAAGTTGATGCATTAATAGTAAAGTAACTTTTTGAAGTAATAGAAAGCATTAAAAGGATGACATGAGTTGATACTTAACCTACAAAGAGGTAATTTTAGTAGATTAGGATTTAAAAAATCAAGAACGTGTTAAATGTAACATAAAAATTATATTCCTAGAGCTCTCAAGGCCTTAAGAATAGCAATTTGAATCATAAATTATAATCTTTAAATTGAGTTGACATCAAGTTTACCATATAAAGTACTTGTAACTGATAAAAAGACAATTATTTTATGTCTGTGACAATGTTTAGCTTTAGGTAATAGTTTTTTATGGCAACATAAATGGGGATACCTGCAAAGGAACTTCTCTGGCGCTTCTTTGTTTATTTTCACCAAATTCTGGGTATCTCAAAGACAAAAAGTAGTACGTTCAATAGAAGGTAATATTATAAATAATAACTACATAGCAATGATTAAATAAAAAATAAAGTAATAAGTATCTAAATAAAGTACACAAGTAAAGAAGGCAAGATTGGAACTTCATAGATTACTCAATAATTTAAAAAAAAGTGATATGATTATTTTAAAGTAAAATCTTTTTGGGCTTCTTGTATATTATATAACTTTGCCCTTATTAAGTATCTATCTTTAAGTAAACACATATTAATTATGTACATATTTGTAAAAGTTTTATTTATTTACTTATTCCTCGTTTTAGTACTATTTTGAGTACAAAAGTAGCTTATATGACATAAGCTACTTTTACTTCCAGGTATTTAGGTATTTTAATTCCAAATACCTTTATAGTAAGTTAGCCGTGAAGGCGTATCAAACAAAGTGACATTAATCACATCTGATTTATTGTAACCTAGTGTGAATAAGACATCAACGAAATAAAGCCTTAGTACAAAATATAGATAACAAGAAATAATAATACAAATGAACATGACCATAAAATAATAAAAAACATGCATGCCCCACTTATCCCATTTGCCCTTCACATATCATATATCCCGTAACTAGTTCAGCTAAATATTATTTATCCTTTCTTATCATATGTTTACACTGGGCTTCTGTTTCAAAGCCGCTATTGTTTATAAAACGATTTACCAAGATTAATGCGTCATTGTGCCCACAATAATTTATATATGAGGCGAGAGATAAACATAGTTGATTATTTTATTAACTATCATGGAAGTTTTACGTTCAATTCTACGTATCATATCAGCCATTGGAAGTCTACTGGGCGCTGGGCATGCGTGTTGCAAATCGCAGAGCGTAGCTATCGCCTTGTACATTTGAGCTACACTGTTTCTGGTGTATATACCTGCATCTATCGGTCCCGGTACCTTAGTCGCAGCTTAAGATACCTGGTACAAAGAGAGGTACTATTCTACTCTGCCGGTATCCCACAGCCCTGTCGGTACCAATTCTACTATTATTATGAACTAATCGTGATGGGATTTTAACATTTAAAGGATCTTCCCTTTCAACAGACGCCGACCGCGCTAACGCGCGGCCGCGGCCGCGGGGCACGCGAGATTGTTTTACGGGCATCGGACCTCTCATCTATGAGAGGCCCCGCCCTTTTGTTCGGTGGCGCTGGAATTGACGTCTGAGTAGTCCAGCACTAGGTTCATCCGAAAAAAAAAAAAAAAAAAAACAGACGCCGATATTGCATTCGGTTGTGTCTCACAAAAAAAGGTTCGATACCCTAATAAATATATTTAATATAATATGTTCCGTACATTTGTGTATATTACACCCGGATAACACAAGTCAACAAAAAAAATTTTTTTCTTTGAGTCTGTTATTTAGTAAATATTTTCTGATTATATACATCGAAAAAAAAGCAAAAACTCCATTTATAAAAAATAAAGTTTGCTTTTGTACCTTTACATAATGTAAAACGAATATTATAGTATTTTAGCAGTTTTTTTAGGAGCCGTTGCATATAAGATACAGGAGAGGGGTAGGGGGGGCTGTAGGTGTGAAGCGGGAGTGACATACTGTCAACGGCAGTGTGCGCGTGCGCTTTGCAAAGGAATAACGTATTTATGTGTCGTGAGGCCTAAAATGTCTTCCAAAAAGTGCAAAAATTCCGTGGACTCTTTTTGTTATATTTGCGGCGAATTCATTAAAGTGAGAGCCAAAAAAATTTGTTTGTCATCAAATACGAGACTTTGTGAAGCCTATGAAGCTTATTTTAATTTACCCGTACGAAGTCAAGATAAAGCATGGGCACCTCATTTCTCATGTAGTAGCTGCAAAAACACTTTAGAGGGTAAGAAAATACATCATACTTTTCATTAAAATTTATATATATAACTATACCTATTCTGACACATACATTAGATGTGTCATTCGTTATTGAATAATGTTATTTTTTTCCAGCCTGGTACCGAGAAGAAAAAAAAAATTTGAAGTTTGCAGTACCAAGAATATGGAGGGAACCAACTGACCATATCCATGATTGCTATTTTTGTGTAGTAAATCCAAGTAAGCGTCGCGCTGGTAAAAATGCTAAAAAGATTGAATACCCAAACCTACCATCAACGTTTGCTCCAGTACCCCACAGTGAAAATTTCCCTGTGCCTTCGAACCCAAAGCAGAAGGCAGAAGAGCAGTTACCGCTATCACAAATATCTAGTAATAGCGGAGACAGCGAGTTCGTGATCACATCACCGTCTGTTGAACCACATCTTATTAATTCAGAAGAGTTTGATGACTTAGTAAGAGATTTAAATCTACCTAAACTTAAAGCAGAAATATTAGCTTCACGACTAAAACAGTGGAATTTGCTCAAGAACGATGTTAAAATAAGTGACCAAAGAAAACGTCATAAAACATTTTCTGGATTCTTTACAAAAGAAGACGGACTTTGTTATTGCAATGATGTGAAAGGTTTGTTTGAAGCAATCGGAATCCCTTGCATGTCTTCTGAATGGCGTCTTTTCATCGACAGCTCTACAAGAAGCTTAAAGGCAGTTCTTCTACATAATGGAAATATATTTCCATCTCTTCCCCTTGCTCATTCTGTAATGCTAAAAGAAAATTACGAGAGCGTTAAAATGGTGCTTCAAGTTTTAAAATATGAAGAGTACGCCTGGCCAGTGATAGGGGATTTTAAAATAGTTGGATTTCTGATGGGAATGCAAGGCGGGTACACTAAATATCCGTGTTACATTTGCTTATGGGATAGTAGAGCCGATGCACTTCACTACCAGCAGCACTCATGGACACAACGGAGCGAGTTTCAAATAGGACAACATAATGTCAAAAATGAACCAATCGTGAAGCCCGATCATATTTTAATGCCTCCATTGCACATTAAATTAGGTCTGATCAAGCAGTTCGTAAAGGCTCTGCGTCAAGACTCTGAGGCCTTTCAATATTTAAAATCATTTTTCCCGAAATTGTCAGAGGCTAAAATTAAAGCTGGTATTTTCATCGGTCCACAAATAAAGAAAATAATGGCCAGTGAACAATTCCTACAGCTCCTCAGTACGCACGAAAAACAAGCGTGGCTCAGCCTTAAAGCAGTGATTCATGGCTTTCTTGGCAATAGAAAGGCAGAAAATTACACGGAGCTTATTACTGATATGCTTCACAACTTCAAAGTTATGGGTTGCAGAATGTCTTTGAAAGTCCACATGCTACATGCTCATTTGGATAGATTTAAAGACAACTTAGGTGCATATTCAGAAGAGCAAGGGGGAACGTTTCCACCAGGATATAATGAACTTCGAAAAGCGTTATCAAGGACAATATAATGAAAATATGATGGGTGACTACATTTGGGGGCTCATACGAAAAAGTCCCAACTTACACAGAAGAAATACCAAATCTGTTCATTTTTAAAGTCTTTTTTGTATTCTTTTTTGTATTTGTGGGTTTATTTATGCCGTCTTTTATAATTAAAGTCAATAAAAATAGGGTAAACCAGATAGCTATTGCCCACTTAAGGATTTCAAACACATCGACATCAAAAATTTAAGAAAGTATTTTAATTATCAACCATTTATGACTATTTTCTTATACCTCAATAAACTGTTAAACAGAATATTAACAGTTTTTAGTTAAAACTTACATAACTTAGAAAATAATTAAATAAATTTAAAATCCCCCAAAAAGTACAGTCATTGCCCATTACTTATACTAATTGCCCACATCACAGCGCAGTCATTGCCCAGTATCTTAAAACAAAATAAACTCCTACCAACAAGTAATCAATCTAAAAATGACAAAATAGACTTTAAATAAACTAAACAAAACAAAACAAAACATAAAACTTAAATTGTAATAGTACAGTCTTTTCAAAATAAATTGCGTTTGGCTTTATTAACTATATCAAATATTTCTTTAGCTGATGTTGATGAGTCAGAATCACCAGAGACAGAATCATCCACTTTAAAACAAAGATGACACAAAAATAAATGTAAATCAGAGCTATCAGGTATGTGTTCCTTATGTTTTCGTGGAATGCAACGCACATGAAAGATTTTTGAGCAAACGCTGCAAGGCAATTCATTTTTTATCACATTTAAATGACAAACTCCACAAGTAGGGCTTGCTACAAAGTTAGCAGGTTGTACTACAATATTACTTAAAACAGTTATCTTTTTAGATGCTCGTATTTCTTCCGCTCCCTTATTTTTTATATGCATTTCTTTTTTTATCTTCTTTGATATCGGTTCAAGTGATTCTTCAGAATGTTCAATAATTTGTTGGCTATTCTTCCTTAAAGTTTCCTTAGAATTAGCATTTTCACTAGTTGATATCAACGTATGATTTTCATTTTTTGTATTTGCGTTTGAATTTTTATCATTTTTTTTAATCTTTGCGTTTGTTTTTTCAGCCTTTTTCTTTTCTTTGATCAACTTCTTATCTTCTTTTACTTTTAACAGATTTTCTTTTTCTTTTTGTTTTGAATGTAATGCTGCTTTAAAATTTTGGGAGCTAATGGCATAAGGCTGTCGTTCAGTTTGCCGTTTTCCTTTCCTTATTGGTGTTTCTGGGTAAGCTAAGAATTCTCCCAAAGAACATTTCTTTTTAACAATTATAGGACTTGGCAACTGAACTGTGGCACCACTAACGAGTGACTCAACAGATGATGTAACTTGCGGACAGCAGACATTACCTGCAGCCGAAAAGGTGAACAAAACCGTAATGGACTCTTTTGCTTGAGATTGTTCAACATTATAGACATTTTTTGCACCTTTTTCTGCTAACACTTGGCCACTTTTAACGCAAATTTGGAAATTTGTTTCATCTGCATTAAAAATGCGATGTGGTGCATTTAAAATAGAAGTCAAGTCTTTTTCGGTAGTATATTTTTGAATTTCAGTAAACCATCCTCTTATATCTTTTTCCGAAACACAAGAACTTGCTTTTGTCACTCCTTCTGATGTTCTTATTGATAACTTCGGATGTCTCTTCAAAAATGCCTTCCACCAACCATCTCCTGGTCTATTATGTAAAAATGAATTAGGCCGCGGGTTTTCTTCCAGAAACTTTTGCACGGTGTCCAAAATGTCTTCTTTGCTTCGGGGAAATCCTTTTCTTGCTGAAATTATTATCCAATCTTCTAAATTACTTTCTTCAGACACTGTTAATATAGGTGATGGCCCTAAGCTGGTTTTATGTCCGGGATTTTTTATGTGGTAACGGAGACTGGACCTTGGAACACCATATTTTTCAGCAATTTGTCTTGTAGATAAATTGTTGGATACATCTTGCACAGCTTCGATCGCTTTTTGCAAATTTTCTTTGCTATATTGAACTTTTGGTGTCTTTGGCATACTGAAAATGAAACAATAAGAGAAATTTCAATATTTATGCCTGTAAATTGCGAAACAAGTCCAGCAATGAGCAATTAAAACACTGCTGCATATAGTGGCAACACTCGTTGTTCAAAAACTTTTGTCATGACAATAATTGCCCTGGGCGATAACTATAGACATTAACATATGGCAATAACTAAAATGATGGTGGGCAATAACTAGAAATATGCCGATTTACGTGCAGTGATTGCCCACCGCTAAAATGACCGTTAAAAATCAAATTTTATCAGATATTTTCATTGAAAATGGAGAAAACACTTATGATTTCATCATGACTACACACCAATAGTTGAATATTAAATAAATTGCAAAAAAAAATTACCTCTAAGCAAGTAATTCCTTAAGAAAATTGTTAAATTCTTTACCTGTTTGAGTAACACGTTCATCCGTCTTGACAAAATCCGCTATTACTGTTTCTTTTTTTTTTTAGTGTTGCCAATTGTCAATTTTAAATCTACTATACATTGATCTCAGAGCCATCTAGTAAATTCAAATCTAACTAGAATGATTCAAAGTCAGCACCAGACAACATTATTCTTAAAGCGGGCAATCACTAGTAGTGGGCAATTACTCTCTGGTTTACCCTATGTGAATTCAAAACTGTTTTCCTTTTACATATAATTGAAATTAAGAAATAGAGCTTTTTCATAAAAATTAAAATTTCGTTTTAGTAACTACAAAAGCAAACTTTATTAGATAAAATTTTTTTTTCTTTAATTAGTTAGGCATAAGTAATCAAAATCAGAGGTACAGAACTCAGACTCAAAATTCGTGTTGACTTGTGTAATCGATCCCCATTATGCAAATTTAAGAATATTTGTATTATGTCTGCTGTATATAAGTTGTTGTATGAAAAAAGCAAATCTTATAACACAGCGTTGCATCTTAAGTGTAGGGGAGAGTGGGGAATTGTGGACGCGGCGTAAATACGGACTAGCAAGTATCTACTCATTCCCTTCCCTGTTTGTTTCCGCCATTTTAGTGCCATGCATTTATCGGACCCGCTCAAATCTCGCGAGCCATCTGCGGGGCACGCAGGATTATTACGGGCATCGGTCCTCTCATCTATGAGAGGCCCCGCCCTCTTTTTCGGTGGCGCTGGAATTGACGTCTGAGTAGTCCAGCACTAGGTTCGTCCGAAAAAAAAAAAAGTGCCATGCAAAAACTTACGGCTAGCGGTTGTGCACAGTTTGAAAGGTAGGTAAAATTAAAAACAAAAATGTATATTGAGCGATATTTTAGTTTTTTTTATTTCGAGGGATAAGACTGTATACTAAGTGATGGTAATAAGTGATATTTTCTATGGGTAGCTTTGTCAAAGGAGTTTGAATAGCCTATGTTTTTTTTACGTAACATCTTTATAAACATAATAAAAATATGGTATTCCTAGACGTTTAGAGAAAATACAGCATTTGATATTGTTGATCTTTATACAAAAGCTTTTAACCGATGCTCGTCTATTGATAAAGCTAACAAAGGCACTTTCGAAAGTTTCGGTGATATAATTACATCAGAAACTCAATGTGATACCAGCTATGTGGGTCCTGATCATAAAGAGAGTTTCATATCGAATCTTAAATTAGTGATGCAGCTAATAACAGCATTCCTAGTGAAGTAAGACATCAACATATGTCTCAGCCCTCTTACGACTTAAACATTATCAATAAGTCCGTTCTCAATGTACCTGATCTAGACGAAATAAATGAGAATAAATCTATAACTAAAGCTGATTTAAACCAAAGTACGACAAGTCAAATAAGTTGATAGATCTCGTTTAATAATCATAATTGTTTTTTTAAGATGTATAACTAAAGATTAATAATTAATATAGACAGACTGATTATTAATACGAATGTTGTGCGTTATTTCCCTTCAGCGTCCGTAATTCCCTATCATCATCGGTATATTTATTTTTGCCCAAAGTAAACGTTCTCGACATTATGTTTCAGCTTGGAGAGGCAGAGTAAAACAGTAATGACATCATATTATCAGGTCTATAAGTTAGCAACCTTGTAATCCTTATTTGCTTAGGTTGTAACTAGGGTTGCTAGATTTCGGCAAGCTCTCACCATACCTGGCTGAATGCTGGATTGTCTACGAGACAATCTAGCATTCAACAAGCAAAAACAAACAGTTCCGTTCACGACGCGTTATAGTAGACAATGCTTTCGATTCTATAAGATTTGAATGCATTCTGATGACAGGCCCGATGGCGCAAATGCTAGTGATCCTATCTTGTGCGCCAGGGGTCGTGGGTTCGATTCCCACCCAGAGCAAATATTTATATGATGATATTTCTGTTAGTTCTGTGTCTGGGTGTATTTAAGTAGTATATTTGTGATTCATCTTTTGTCTGCAGTCTGTAACACAAGTGCTTTAAGTGACTTACCACGGAGTTAGGTCAATATATGAGATGTTGTGGGGTTTTTTAATTATTCTGGCAAACCCTTAAATTCTATTTGTATTGTTCACAGAAATTTTTTTAGCCTTATTTTACTTACTTTCTTTACATAAGTTACTTAATATGATAATAATATATATTATTTTTAGTGAATCTGTTTCTCATAAATGATAATAATTGTTTTTATCAAGAAACTAAGTGGCAAGAAATGAAAAATATCGATTAAATAACTATTCATTTATGCATAATATTGCAACGACTTAATTTTTTCGCATCAAAGGGCAGTTGGTACAATGCTAACAGAGTTAGCGATACAATCTCAATGAAGCAAGGGTTTACGCACAAAGTAATAGATTTCTAAAAGTTTATTTTACATTATACAACAGATGGCGTATTTATCCGGGATGAAGTTTTAAACAACTGTACCGACTTTTAATTTTTTTTACTTAGATACTGCGTCTAGTTTGATACAACTTGTGAAATATGATATTTTATATCTCAATTTATTTATCATATATATTATTTTATAGTTGTAATTTTTTTTTCATGATAAACATCCCTACTAATATTATAAATGCAAAAGTAACTCTGTCTGTCTGTCTGTTACGCTTTCTCTCTTCAACACTCTCGACCGATTTTGATGATTGATTTGACACCGATGACCGATTTAGACCCTGAAATAGGACATAAAATATTTTTTATTTCGAAATAAGGATTGTAAGGGGTCGTAAGGGGGGAAGATGGAGAAGGAAAGAAGAACAAGTAACGCTATTTTTAGAGTTAGAAACTAGAAATTTATTTTACAGGCCTTTGATTCTATATAAATAAACATGACATTCAAAGTTTATATAAATTAAGGTAAAGAGGTATGTTACCCAAAAAAACTATTCCAGGCGGACGAAGTCGCAAGCACAACTAGTAGGTATATACATAGTTCAGGCAGGACAACGTCTGTTAGATCAGCTAGTTATAATCTATAGACTGCATACAACTATTATTTAAAACTAAAAAAAATGTCTGAGTTGAGATTGTGAACAAAAAAGCGACTTCAATCTTTTTATTAACAATAAAGGCACAACTGAGCCTACAAAAGTTTAATTTCGAATTGAGTAACAGCTGCTCATGTAATGCTTATAACATTTACTTACTTTTCATTGGACATAATAATAAACTATTTGAGCAAAAGTCCGTGGAATCCATTTATAACTCGAAAGAATTAGGTAATGTCGTTTATGGCAATTATCATGATATAAAGATACCCCATACTAACTTAAACTACGATGATACGACATTTTTGTGAGATATTTCCTAGATATTATTATTTCTTAGCTACAATACTGAACACTGTCAATTTCCTGACGATAAACTATAAATCTAGTCGTAGGCAGAGAGCCGTAAGGTACCGGCAGAGAGCCGTGAGGTACCGGCAGAGAACCTTGAGATACCGGCAGAGAACCTTGAGGTACCGGCAGGGAACCTTGAGGTTCCGGCAGAGAGCCGTTCTATGGCTGTTGTGATGATGACACCAAAAAAAACTGTACACCAAATTTGTTCCGTAGTTTTTATAAAAAAAAAAGCGATCTAACAGGAAAATACTCTGAGGTATAATCTTTTATAAAATTCTATAAACTATCACCGCCCTGACGCCCGCCCGGATATAATATATAGCTTATGTTGTATGTATGCTGATATTTGGACTTTCTATTAATGAAAGAATTTCAAAAATCAGCTAAGTAGTTTGTCAACCTATTCGTTGCAAAGAAAAATAAAAATCTTTTTACAATATTAGTAAAGAAGAATCCTATCGACATTAACAAACCAGATTCGATGTTAGTTCGGGATATACATCAAGCCTACCGGTTAATCTGAAAAATAATTTATATAAAAATGTATGACAAACAAAGATTTAATTATACCCTCAATTCACTCCTTAATTTACTTTAAGATAAGTGGTGATTTAACAAAAAATACGTCGTTGTTTAAACGCCCCGCTCAGGGTTATTACGAAACTGTGATAATTTAGACATTTGTCAACATGGCAATACCTAATTGAAGAGATTATGAAGACCTTCGCTTATATGGCTTTATTGAGCTGGTTTTGTGCTGTAAAATATAACAAGAAATAGTAGAATTAACATACTGTCTAGATGTATTAATAGTATCATTAGGATCGATTTTTATGATGAGTGCATTATCCCTGAATAAAAAGTAATTTATTTCATTTTAGCGTTCACTATACGGGATTGTTTTGAAATCCGTGCCTCAATTAAGCTGTTCACCAGGATGTGCTGCATCAGTTTATTTACTTTACTTTTGGTTTGCGACTGTTACCTTGTCGGTTTCTATTTATATTGCATTCTGTAGGAATCATTCTGAAACCAAATCGAACTTATGTAGGTACTTGCCTAGCTAAGCTATCCATACTCTAAGGTTCAGATTCATTCAGCTATAAAAACTGTTGAAGTATTACAAACAGACAGACTTACACATTCATAATAATAGCAGGTACATATTTGATTCATATGTAAAAGTGTTAAATAAAAATGTAATGGAATAGTACTCATAAACGGGAACAAATTTACTTTATTTATTTAGTTTGTCTACGAAAATACATAAAAACACATTGCGATTGGAATTTGTTTTTTACATTACAAGATAATAAAATGAACACAGTAACGTCGTCATAATGATAAAAAAACAACCAACTTTTTGCAATGGACCACTGGACCAGGTAATAATAACTCGTAGCCAATGTTTATTTAGTCTAAGCCATTCCTATCGCTATAATTTCCTACAGTTTAAAGCGCCGACAATTGTATTATGAAAAAACAATGGACAATGCGAGGGCCGTTTTGAACAACAATAATGCTTACACTATGAACAAATAGCAATAAGGTGCCTAAGTTGCCACTGTTTCCTTTTCGTACGCCGATTTATTTTTGTATTCCTGCTACACATTATTACCTCCAGTATGGTATTTACCGATCACAAAAGTATTGTTGTAGTGAAGTTGTAATGAAATAAACATATATTCTCCGCCTTAAATGCCATTAAAGGTTATATACAAAGGGATTCTTTTATCAATTCGACTTTAACTTTGTTTAAATCAAGGACGCAGAACATACATTTTAGTGATCTTTTCTATGAACTCTATGATAATGTAGGCTATTGGCGAAAAAGTATTCATTTGCAATCTTGATTTTAAATAAGTGCAACAAAAGTATAGATAATATAAAATAGAAGTATAGAATAATTGTTTTTTAAAATGTTGTGGAAATAAATTAAATGGAATAAAATTAATATTAAGAAGCCATTGCTTTATTTTGGGAGAAAATTTGACTATTATTACTTGTAATAAAAGAGCTACAAAATATATATGCACCTTTACCTTGAAATGTATTAGAAGATATTCCATAGCAAGTTATGTTTATTTTAATTATCACCTATATTTTTCATGATGAGAATGGGATGCAGCATCTTCGCTCTGCCACTCGCAATGGACTTTCTATGGCTAATATGATGATGATATGATATATAACTGAAGTTCAAAGCGCCGAAAAATAATATTTTGGATGATAGCTAGTGAATGATAATTCGTTGCAAGAACACATCGATAGCGTTTAGATAGAGTTTATGTAAAATAATGCACCATCGTAAGATTAATATTAGATTAATGAAACTGAAAAGCCTGGAGCCACGTTTTGCTTGATACCTTTTTTTTAATACATTTAAAATCCACACATCAACGCAGACATTGACCTGACTCTGAAATAATCGCTTTGTGTTATGGTCAAACAACAGTAGAATCACAAATATAGCACACTAACAGAGCCCCGCAGTTTTACCCGCATAATTCTTGTTACTATCGGAATACAGGTTGAGTCAATATAGCTTATATTATTTCATGATAATGCAACTTTCCTTACAATCGCACAATAGTATAAATATTGCCTCATTACATTTTATTTTACGTATAAAGTTTGATTGTATTGGATATAACTTGGAACCATATCCAGCAGTGGTCGTCCTATGGCTGATATGATGATAAAGATAAAAACTAATATCACACCTGAAGATTATTTGCCGCTTTAAAAGTAGTTTATATTTTCAACTTTATTTAAACTATTTTTATTTGTAACTATTCTAAATCTAATGTTTTATCTGTAAATAGCTGATATAAATTCTAATATTGTCCTACTGTTTAAGATAAGATTTACACGAGTATAGAAGTTATTGTATACTGTGGAGTTTAGATATCACTTTTTATAGGTCGACTGAAATTTTACTATATTAATAAAGAGTTTAAAAAATCTACGAGATATTTTTATAAGATTTACCAACTTCAATATGAGCCGTTATTACTGGTCGTCAACATATTGCATGCACAGACCAATATCACATTAATTTGCGTATCACTACCAGCCATTGGAAGTTCGCTGCTGGACATGGGCCTTCCCCAATAGGGGAATTCTGCCGATAATTGCTGTGCTGGGCAATCGCAGAGTGTAGCTTTCGTGTCGGGGATGCTGCTGCCTGTCCTGCAATGCATTTATACTGCACCGTTCTGGATGGACACCTGGTACAGAGGGAGGTACTATTCTACTCTGCCGTTACCTCACGGCCTGCTTTTAATTAATAGTACATATATATATATGGTCTCACGGCACAGTGATCCTATATTATGCGCCAAATGTCGTAGGTTCGATCCTTATCTAGGTCAAATATTTATATGATGATGTTGATGTTTTTTCGGTGAATCAGTATTAAAAATAAAAATTATATTTGTGATTCCTCTGTTGTCTGATGTCCGTAACACAAGTGCTTTAATTGACTTAACTCCAAAGCAGGTCAAAATTTTAGATTTGAAGTAAATATTATTTATAACAGGTATTATATTAAAAAAATATGAAATTCCTGTATTTCGCATTATTTAGCTAAGGTACATGAAAGAAAGTTTTTTGTATCAACTTTAATACATCAACTTCAAATGAATATTACTTAACAAAACATCGTGATAGAAATATAATTAAAACGTAAAAAAAAGAGAGATGGCTAACTCAATAAACAGAACCGCACTGTACATTGGACCCTGTGATTTGAGTAATGATCCTTTAAAATAATATGTTCCTCCAAAACAATAGACCTAATATTTAATTACTTTCGATTAATGATGCTGTATGCATGTTTACGACTAAAGTTTTACGTATATTAAGATTGTCATATTGAGAAGCAGTTTTTACTTCCATCACGCATCACACTAATATCAAACGTCAATCCATATGAAGTTAAAAAATTAAAAATAAATAAATCATTAAACAATAGTATAACTTATTTCGATCGCACAGTGCAAGCTTTGGTTGAAGGTCAAATTTAATGAAATAGGAATAATTACCTTTTATAAAGGACAAAAAATAAAGGGTTGAGTAGAGTTATTGTTCTCTTTGTACTTTGTAGATATAGTAAAGTGCGACTGAGGTACCGGACCCGACAGATACCCATATTTTTTTCGGACGGCCCAAATAAGGATTACTCAGACGCCAATTACAGTGCCACCGTAAAAAGAGGGTAGGGCTTCTCATTACTGAGGGGCTCGATGGCCGTTTTTATCCTGCGTAACCGGCTACGACCGCGATCTCGATGCCTTCCACGCGTTCGGAAACACGCAGTTGGCATCTCCACGTTGAAAATAGCTACGAACAGGAAAATGAGATTAGCAGGAAGAATTTTTAAGACACGATTGCTAATCGCGTCTAAAACGGGGGCCTTTTGGGCTTGAGACCTCGAACGACATCACGTACCTCATCGGAGGTAACCGGGTCAAGCGGCAGCGCCTATTATCGCGCTATTGAGGTTTTCAACCTCTTTGTCTACATATTCTACGAACGACGGGTCGCAGGGGAGTGTGCTAGGCGAGCACTGAAACTTTAAACTAACAGCCAAGCATTTGGCGTTTTCCTCGTCAATAAACGCGACGCAATGGACGATGTGTCGTGTTGACAGAGAGCGGCCGTCTGGTCCGACTTTAGGTATCTCGACAGCTTTCAATAGGTCTGGTGAATAGATAGAGAGAGTTCCTCGAGTAAATCTCGCCACGGTGATGGCGCACCTCGTTGATGCGCGCCCTTATGCATAGGGGCTTCCTTATCTCTGATGAGGGCAGGATCAGACGGCGATGTTTCACTGCCATAACCTGCTTGGACGCACCCCTGACGGCCAAGTGGCTGTGTCCTGACTGGAGACTATCGTTTCCGGGATCGAGTTCAATAGGGGAGCATCAGCAGCTGCGAATGTCTTCCAGAGCTTCTTCAAATCCACCATTGTCACTGTTTCCAAAACGGGGTCTACGGGGGGGCCTAACTGCAGTTTGACCGGCCTGTGATCGGATGACAGGTCATGGATCGTTTCTACAGAATGTAGTGTCAAAAATATATTCTTCAGAAGCGCCATGTCGAGTAGGTCCACTTATGGTCGATCTGAGAGGGCAAATGCATAGGCGACAGGGGAGCCAACACGACGAAGTTGAGCTTATCGGGAAGGTTGCTCATCCTCGTACCGTTAAGAGTAGAGGATACGCACACGAACCGTATATAGTTGCTATTGAAGTCGGCTACAAAAATGGCGGCTTCGTCAAAAGCAAATAGCGCTGCGAGGTCCGCCTCTGTTAGCTTCCCCGTCTGGGGCAAAAAAACTGACGCTATCGTAATCGGGCGATGACCGGTCATTGCCAAACGGCAAATCAAGACCTCGAGGTCTGAGAGCGCGGTCGCGTCATCTTCGGGTAACACTACAAAGTACG
>JACJUM010005601.1:6196179-6223445 GCA_020976665.1 Heortia vitessoides | reverse complement strand
TTGAGTGCGCTGCGTGGTAATTTTGCGCTCTAAGTCACTATTGCACGCGAACGAAGTCGCAGGCATAGTCAGTAATCAATAAGAATGGTCTGCAAGTTGAAATTCATTTATTTTCCTCAAACAGGATTATTAAGATCTTAACGAAATTAAACATTTATAGTAAAACACAGCAGTCAATAAAGACAGGCTAAAACTAATTAATAAATTATATTTGCCAATAATTAACGTAATTGTGTCACAACTGAGTACATTCAAAATTATCTCAGATAAGGTATTATTACTTGTCAAAACTGAATTATAAATATAAACAAATGAGAAAGTCAATAAAAAATATTTCTAGGTAATTATATTAGCCATAGAAAGTCTCCTGTTGACTGTAGGCCTCCCCATGAAAGTAGGCTTTTGCCTATAATTGCCGCGCTGGGCAGGCGTGGTGGAAATCGCAACTTCGCGACGAGGATACTGCTACACTTCTCCACCCAGTAGTATTTAAGCTGTTTCGGATGGGTATCTCATTTCCGCCGTTCAAGCCCGCCCACCCTCCTCAAGGGTTGAGAAAAACCAGTAGGTCGCGGCTCACGTGGCCTTGGAGGACTCCTGGTCTCGCCTGGTCTATAAATCACCCAACGAGTCTGACTACGGTACTGGTAACGGCGCGCAGATTGGCGGGAACGCACAGCGTATAGAGGGCGGACAGCAAGCAGCGCAGCAAGCAGAGCAGCAGAGTACGACTTCTCTCGACGGCGACGCAAGCGGAATGAACGTCGCAGTATTTACATGCCGCCGATTAATATCGGCGGGTCTCACGTCCGATCTCGTAGACCGCGTCACGTCTTAGACGATCCTCCCGACAAAATAACCGCGAAACTCGCAGCCCTTTCTCGCCCTCTCACTGGCACAACTCAACCACTGACACTCCACATGCACTCGTATAACAGAGCAGTACACCGCGTTCGCCGGCGAACGCGTGAAGTCCCTGCCCCTACGAGCGATAACCGACAGCCCTAAGGCTGTCGGGCTCAATCTGTCCGTCCTCTCTTGTTTTAATTCAATTCATTCATAGTAAATTCAACCCCAACGACAGCGACCGAGCCTAGGTCGAGCCTCTAGAGGCGCCCTCGGTCTCGCCGTCGGTCCCGCTCAAATCTCGCGAGCCATTGCGGGCGCGACCGCGCTAAACGCGCGGTCGCGGCGGCGGGGCACGCAGGGCTATTACGGGCATCGGTCCTCTCATCTATGAGAGGCCCCGCCCTCTTTTTTCGGTGGCGCTGGAATTGACGTCTGAGTAGTCCAGCACTAGGTTCGTCCGAAAAAAAAAAAATAAAAAAAAATATCGGCGGGTCATCGGGTTGCGGGGGAAAACTATTTTTCGTTCCCTCCCGCATTTTTATTTGTTTTTTTAAGCGGTTTCTTTCTTCGTATAAATAAATAATAATATTTTATTCCTTTTTCTTCTTGGTTTCTTCGTGTAGTTATTACAAATTGTATTATTGTGTTGTGAGATACGATACGATTTGCATTGATTACATTTTGTATAGGCGTTTTTGGTGTATGTTTGGAACGCGCTATACAGGCTTCTAGTGATGGTTTTGTGGGAGGTTTTTTACGGACCTACCGCTCTTGGCTAGGGTCTTCCAAATCCTAGTAGGGTTGTCCACATCAGGGAATAGATGAGATTTTTCGATGCCCGTCAGGGGCTTACGGTCCCGGACTTATGCCTGGGTCATGTTCGACCTCAGCGGCCGCGAGTTCTCGCTGGTAGACCTTGGAGTCCGGTGGTCTGTCGTGCAGCGGCGCTATGTTGCGCAGGTGCGGGTTCGCCAGGGACGCTTTGTCAGCGCGCGCGAACATTGCGCTCGACAATCTGCGAATGAAGTCTTCAATGTATTCTGTTTTCAGGTCCCAGTGTATCGTCGAGTTTTGTACCATGTGTGATGCCCCGACGATTGTGCGTAGAACACGGGACTGCTGGGATTGAAGGCGGCCTTTGTTGGTCCGGCTGGTTAGTGCATACCCTGCCGGGGCTGCATATGTAAGGTGAGGTCGAACGTATGTCTTATAAACTTCAGGAGTTTGAAGGCGAATACTGGGCGGAGTAGATGCGCGACTGACCTGGTCTTTTTGATCACTTGTTTGGTGTGGTGCTTTATGATTAGGTGGCTGTCTATTGTGATCCCTAGGTGACCGTGTGGGACCACGTGACTTCTTGCCCCATTAGCTTTAGTGGTTTCGGGAGAGGGGTGTGGCGGCCAATGACTGTAGCTTGTGTCTTGGTTACGCTCATTTGCAGTCTCCATCTGCTTAGCCACTCGGGCAGTAGGTCGAGGGTGTTCTGTAACTTTTTAGCTGCGTATTTTAGGTTGACCGAGGTTGTGTAGTAGGCGGTGTCGTCTGCGTATAATGCTAGATGTGTGCCTTCTCCTACCGGAATATCTTCCGTGTACAAGCTGTACCGCATAGGCGAGATGCAGCTGCCCTGAGGTACACCGGCCTCAGCGGCTCGTTCTGTTGTTATAACGTTTTCCACTTACACTCCACTCGAAAATATCTCTTATCGAGGAAGGAAGCTACCACTCGTCTGATTTGACTGGGTGTATTTGACATCGATAATTTTCCTCCCACATGCGCGAACTGTGGGGGACCGCATCCAGCAAACTCGGTGGGCTGCCCGGTCTTCCAGCAGGAAGCCAGGATTAAGATAGCCGGCACAACAGCGTTGGCCGGGTGGCCTTCGGTACGCACTAGCAGCGTACCAGCTAGCCAAGCAACACCGCACCTAATGGCTGAGTCCAACGACGGGGTGAATATCCCCCGTCGGAAACGCAAGGGCACGAACAAGTGGGTAGCCCCTGCGTTGAGAGACCCCAATAAGAAGGCAGTCGCCGTCCCAGTGCCGCAGCAGGAACCGAAGGCGGAGCCAAAACCGCGCTCGATCCAGAGCCAGTTAAAGGACACCGAGGAAGCTATCTGCGTCCTTCAGGACGTACTCGGGGCCATCAGGTCCGGCGAGAACGCCGTGCCAATTATCCTCGGCAGAGTAGCACAGCTGCTTCAGTCAAATGGCGCAATATAAGCCGCTGAGGATAGTGCATTGGAATGCCAATGGGCTCAGATCGAAGCTAGGACCGCTGCGGGTCTTGCTTCGAGAACAGGACATAGATGTGTGTCTAATATCTGAGACCCTACTTAACGGCAAAGACAAAATCAAGATGCCCAATTATTACCTGTACCGGAAGGGAGGAGTCAGATCGCAACATTGCATACCGCGGACTCGCTGTCCTGGTGCGTCGGAGGCTGATACACCAGCCGTTGCTACCGCAGAGCACGACCACCGATCTCAAATCCTTCATCGCCCTCGGGGTAGAAGACCACGCCGGCTATCCCATCCATTTCTTTGTTACATACAGACCGCCGACTACCCGCTTCAATATCATCGAAATGATCCAGATGATGGCACGCCCACGCCCACCTTGGTGGCGGGGGACTTAAATAGCACGGTATGGAACTCTGCGCATTGTTGCAGAGAAGGCAGGACGCTATTCCGAGCTGCGGAGGATCACGGCTTCACCGTGAGCGGCCCGGAGGTGTCTACGCACTACCCAGTCAACCCTTTGCACGCCTATTGCATTTTCACCTATTTCCTGATGAGGACAACCCTGCCAAGACCTGGATGTCCCTAGCCAAGAGCGGTGTGTTAACAAATACAAGCCAGCCCCCACGAAACCGTCACCAGAAGCCTGCATAGTGCATAGCGCCCTCATACATACGCCAAGTAACGCCCAAAAGTTCTATGCAGGCAACGAAAAGAAGCCGCTTAAAATCCAAACAATACAAATTGTATAGTTAAATACAATACAATTTGTTTTGCATTTAAATCAACAAACCTCAAGAATTTCTGCGCAGAAAATGTTAGAATATATGGCGGTAGAGAAAAATTCTCTCGTAACCTGATGACCCGCCGATATTTATCGGCGGCGCGTATATATCGCGACAGAGGCGCCGAGCGCCGTAGTCGCCTCCGCGCAGCCTGCGGCTGCGCGTCGACGAACAAACAATTGTCCATTCAATGCGAATGAAAGCAAAGCCACTACCGGTGTTTTACATCCCTGTCGTGATATCACTACGTTGACGTTACGGATTAACTATCAGTGTCTCGCATTTTAAATCTAAAACTGTCCATTTCAAGGACACCGGTGTAGATGCTAAATAGCACAAACCGAACACTATCAGTAGTGATTACACTGACAAACATTATCACCTGCGATTATCCATAATGTACGGACCGAACAATGCACTGGTAGTCATATCGATTCAAAGTATCCGATAACAGATCAAAGGAGGCCGACGTGTGATATCGGAGATCTAAAATGCCGCCGATCGTTACGGTAGCCGGCGCGAGGCGGACAATATTTTTATTGTGCCCCTTTGATCTTGCCGGCTCACGATAATAAATATATGAAATTAGTGCATTTAGGTCACAATTTTTGGACTAACGATTACATGTCACTTGGTTTTGTTACATTGTTTGATTAAAGTCCGAACGATATTTGTAGGTTAAAGTAAGCATTACTTGAGCAACTCTTTCGTTAAAAATATATTTGTTTGAATAGGGAATAAATTTTACATGAGGTTGACCTCATACTAAAGTTCGTCAGCACTCTCATCTATTTCTACCGCCAAATAGCAGTGATCGCATTCTTGTGTGCCCAGCGCGGAAATTATGTGCAACATTCCCCCTTTCTTGGGGTATAATAATGATTATATACTTGGGGTGTATTCTATCCACAAGCATCGCGTACTTACGGTCTGCGATAACTGCTTCACCACACCGGTCTAAGATGGAAAAAATCGACTATAATATAAATTCTCGGAGACGCTGCCAATCAGCATTAGACTCCTTTCGGTGAATAAGTCGAATCATTATAAATTTTAAAGCAATGGTCTTGTCTTTACGACTTATGTAAAAAAATCATTTTAAAATAAAATCCGTGGAATGAAAAGTCTTTAGAAAATAGAACTGAAAACGTTGGACTAGTTGTGCTTTTTTCTTTTATTGTTATTTTTTTGACTTGTATTACGGACAGCAGATAATAGAGCAATCACAAATATAATACCTGAATACATATTAAACAACTAGACGAAGAATAAATACGGATATTCATCATATAAATATTTGTATGTATGTGGGGATCGAACCCACAATCCTAGAAACACCTCCACTTGCGCTATCGAATATAAAATATGCACATAAATCTATATATGGGGCATTTCACGTCAAGCGGACAACCAAAAAAAATGAGGTCGTGAATTTTGTTAATACTCTGGTCAGTTATACTTCTAGTAGAAGTGGATGTGTACACACGATATTTTTTATGTGTTATGGTTTATTGCTGAATTATGAGCTTTTAAAATTTTACTAAGAATGAAGTTATGAATCTAAGGATGCTTTTTTCCGTGTCAATTAATTTGTAACAAAAAACTCAATGTCAATTAATTTGTTACAAATTAAATATAATAAACATCTAAAAAATCATGACTTCATTCTTAGTGAATTTTTAAAAGCTCATAATTCAGCAATAAACCATCACACGAAATAAATATCGTGTGTACACATCCATGTCTACTAGAAGTATAACTGACCAGAGAATTAACAAAATTCACGACCTCATTTTTTTTGGTTGTTCGCTTGACGTGAAATGCCCCATATATATCGTCCATTATTGAACAAGTACCTAATTTAATATCAATATTAATAATCTGCGTTTATTAACTTTAATAATTCAGTATTTAATAATTGAATCCATAATATTAATAAAGGCATGTCACCAATAATTAATTAAAAGTGTCAATTGATTGTTATTTTAAGTTAAAGACTTGCAATCAATAAGCAATAATGATAATAACTAATCCATCGGCTATCGACAAGACATTTCACAAATACGAAACAAGCTGATTAACGCCAAACAAGCAGCTTAAATATAGAACAAAAGTTTTCCCGGAATACCTAATTATCAACAAATCCTTTACAGTTTTATCGTATAAAGGTTAGTACGAGTAGTAGCCATCACGGGTGCATTATAATAAGGGTTATCGTGTGTCTATCAAATTCATATCACTTTAGTGGTGTGTGTGAGATAAAAGCGGACGGCGAGTTGATGCAAACGAAATCCAACGCTTCTATAAAATTTGTCTAAACCTCATTACATAGTTAAAATTTACTTCCCGTTGTCTATCTGCCCCTATGTATACCTAGATCTTTAAAACATTGCAACGGATTTTGATGCTGTTTTTAAAAAAGATAGAGTGACTCAAGAGCCGTGTAGTACTGCCATAGTGGAATAGTACCTCCCCCCCTCATCAGCGGCGACGAAGGTACCAAAACCGACCGTAGCCAGCATCCGAGTGTATCTCAAATATACCGGGTGGGGTTGGGCAGAAGCATCCCCGTCGCGAAAGCTGCGCTCTGCAATTGCCGACACGCTTGCCCAGCGCGATAATTATTGACTTCCAATAGCTCTAATGATAATAAAGATGATGGTTCAAGACTATGGTTATGGTATGTATAAAACATGCAAACCATACTAGAAAAACACAGACAATTTTCTAATATGATGAGATAACCGTGTTGGTAATCGTAGAGCGCATCTTTCGCAACGGGGATGTTGCTGACCATCTGCACCATTTTGCATTTGAGCAGAACTGTTTCGGATGGATATACCGCCATCTGTCGGTTCTGGTACCTTGGTCGACTTTTACGGCAGCTGTTACAAGAGGAAGTACTATACTATACACTCCCCCTGCTTGTTACTTGATACCATAGTGCAAAACGCAGCATTAATCGCACCGTTAATGTAATGGAAGCGGCCGCTTAATCAGTTAATGAGGTCTTTCAATACTGCCGCCATTTTAACGGTCAGTGACAAACTGTCAAACATGTCATGGCGGGCTTTTGATATAGAAACATTAAATACGTACAGATAACTTTCAACCAGCCAACCGAGAATGAATTCATCAGAAAACTATAATTTTTTTTTAATTTTTTTTTTTTATTTTAATAAATTCTCACAACATCTCATACATTGACCTGACTCCGTGGTAAGTCGCTTAAAGCACTTGTGTTACGAATGCCAGACAACAGAGGAATCACAAATATACTACTTAAATACATATATTTTACACCCATACACAGAGCAAACACAAATATCATCATATAAATATTTGCTCTGGGTGGGAATCGAACCCACGACCCCTGGTGCACAAGACAGGATCACTACCGTCTGCGCCATCGGGCCCGTCATTATGCATTCTTAGACAGTTCATCTGTACTGATTAGCTTTATTTTAGGAGGCAATTTGGTGACAGGCGATTGAAAAGCATCTTCAATTTGCGTAGTTGTTAATAGCCCAAAAATTCACTGTTTGCCTTGCTTGTGCGGCTAGCTCATTGCCCGAATATAATTGGTAAAATAAAGAGTCTCTTATGTAATGCTTAATTTTAAATTTGAGTAATGTTTGTCAGAGAGAATTGGTATGCTGTTAAGTGTATGCATCTAAACACGACATGGTAACGTATGATATGGTTAATAATTCTTAAATTTGTAGATGGAAATGCGCGCGTTCTGTGAGTCTATGCTGATCATGGAATCAAAAGTTTTCGCTTTCGCTAAATGACCAAAGCATTAAAAAATGTAGCGCCACCTCTAACCCATTAAAACATAAAACCGGACACTAAAACCATGCTATGTTGATTCATCAGTTTGTCTACAATACCATTTCTTGTTGGCAACTACAAACATTCTGTCGTTTGGAAATTTCATTCATAAAGACAGTCGAAAGCAAATATTTACTTACTATACTGTGTCAATACATAGACATCGGTTACGCTAGTTTAGTCTTTACTGCTCTTAGAATACTGTTTATTTTCTTTAACTATTGCAAAGGTTGGATAAAGTACACAAAACCAAAATGTTGCATGCTTTGACGCCACTTAAGACCACCCAAGTTGACCTTTTTGCACATTATGGATTAGCTGACAGTTTTTTTTAAGTAAAAAATATATAAAACAAAACACCAAAATAAATAAATCGATCTGGACATATTGATTTTGACTATATAGTTAATTATTTATACCGTGTATTTAGGGATAAAAATTAAATAGATGAAATGGAGCCCTAAAATTTGTAGTATACAATATAAGTACAGATTAAGCAAAACTGAAAAAATCTTTAGCGATGCCTGCAGGTAGGTAGAAAAAAAAACAGATTGATGATAGTTTCAAAATAAAGTTAACAGGAAAGTATATTTTTAAACAACTTTCGACCGTGTCTCTTACGGGATCAGAACTTTATCAAAAATTTATCATAAAAACCCAATCATAAATGATTCAACATTATCAGCAATATCTTAAATGTTCATTTATAAAAATGATCTATAGCGCAATTCGTTTCTTATTATAAGCAACGACATATGGATGCTATAAAGTCGACGCCCAGCAAAATATATTGAAACCCATATCACGTATTTGAATGGGCTTAAAAAGTAACATAAAAACACAATACACTACATGCGCGGTTGCACTCAGGAGTATATCGACACAGTCATTGAAAGCAATCGTCACTTCAAACCGCATTCACACTCAACATTCACTTTAAGTATTAGCGATAACGTGACGCAATTTCACGCAATTTTGACTTCAATTGTCGCGCTAAGACCACACAACGTTTGGTATTGTAGTATTTACGCAGTTCATTAGTTCAAAAATGCGAATGTAACCTCCAGTTTTATCACGCATCAACTGGAGCTCTTTTTAGCGTTGATAGATGTCAATCACAGCGCGTTTTGAGTTTAATGAAAAAAAAAATGTACAATGAAAATAATTAAAAATGAACATAATTTCAGTTGGTGACATAACGACAGACAATTTAATTACTGTTATTTTTGACTATTTTATATGTGTACTACTAAGGAAAACAAGTTTAAATAAATAAATTTTCTGTTACTTGCTTGTATTCATGACACACAAAAACATCATAATCGAATCCATATTATTTCAATTGAAATTAATCCTGAACATAAAGCAAAAATCACGACATGGATTTGCACCATATGTATTCCTTTGACGTCAACAAAGATTTGAAAACGATAATTGCTTTCGATACGTGTCAAATAGATGTCCTGTAGTTTTGGGTTACAGTTATACTACAACGCTTAAACTTGAAATACAAATAATTTTGAACTGTATTGATAAAACGATAAGAGCTGCCACGAAATATTAACATGAAAGGACTCAGTTGGACGCATCTAAGCGTCTATAGATGTTTGTATACAGAGGAACCCCTGTTTGAACAACAAATTAGTTCTATTATACGCTTATGAGCTGGGAGGAAGTTACAAAGTCACATTATCCTTGGGGTTTTCATGGATTTAATTAATGTCAGCCAAAATTTGTTACTTTTACTAACAAATTAAAATACGAACTTTGTTTCGTGTCTTATTGCGCAGTAATTATCCCTACAGTCTCAAAGGCAAGATTAGAGGACCATTATTATTCCACAAGTATTCCCATAGTTAAAAAGATAACCTTAAGTAATGTTTGCATAGCTTTAAAAATTGCTAAAAGACCAGGGCGCATGTAAAAAATAAATAAAAGACAAGTCATGCCGATCAGCACCTTGAAACAAATTCAAAAGGAAAAATAGAATGGAGTTACAATGAAGAGTTTTAAACATCCAATTTTCTCTACAATAAAGTAATTAAGTCCTACTGGTCTATTCCATTGTATACTTCTGAATAATTGTATTGCTGGGACCGTTGGCGGCCTTTCGCAAAGGCTTTGCAATGGAAACGCATAAATTTAGTCTTTAGTTATGTTATTGTAAGAGTCAGTAATTGTGATAAAAAAATTTGGTGCCAGCAAAAAGGTCTGCTTGGAGAAATTTTATTGCGCAATAATGCTAAAGCTGGGAGAAAGTTCAATAAAAAATGGAAATGTAAAAAATATTTGTTAATTTAAAAAAAAGGTAGACGTTTGTTACAAAGCAGCAGTGATAAAGTATTGAGAATTGCAAAATAATTTTGTTTGTGATATATATTACTTATACATTTTCATGAAGAGCAGAAGGGTATATTTGTTTGGTTGTATGTACTGATTTATGAATCTATTGGTTCTAATTGAAATAGCCATTTTTTTGAGCTAGTTCAATTATCGAGGAAGACTTTATTAAATCACGCTGCGAGCAATTGAAGCGAAACAACAATGGAAAATGTTGTTAAATGTAAAAAAGAGGTAAAAGGAGAGGAGGGCTTTTTAGGAGGTTTTGTTTTATGTCGTAAATAGGTTATGCAAAGAATATGTATAATGGGATTAATAACTCTGAAGTAAGTATAATTGCCATTTTTCTTTAACCATAATGTTAATTATGAAATCGTGATATTGTACCACCTAATATATTGCATGTCATGGTAGCCTGATATTAAGAAATGTATACTACACAATTGTTATTATAATTGATAGGTTAATTAATGTCTTGTTGGCAGTCCTTGAAAAAATAAATAGTAAAAATTAAACGCATAGTACCTAGATGTCTATCTTTTAAGATAGATTTATAACCTTTTTTATGGTATTAACAACTAATCGAAATTTGTTCATTATTTGCGTAAGTGACAGAATTAAATTTTATTGTTAATTAATTGTGTAATAATATTTCCCTTAACATAAATTAATTTCAATCAAATTCTAGGGAGGATCAAAACCCCGCCACATTATAGTGCAAGGGAAGCGACGCTAGTCAGCAGGTAAGCTTGCTTAAGGAAGAACATTTGAGTAGCAATCTTTTTTATCGAAACAAAATTCACGAGGACAAAGTCACGAGCAACTGCTAGTCTTAATAAAATAGGATCTTTTAGCTTAGATTTGTATTTTATTATAATAATAATACAACTTTGCGATATTGCTATTGCAGTGATTACATTAGTTACTTATCGTTAACAAATCTTTAACTTGGAGTTCAGCTTAACTTCCTATGAACCTTAATATTGGTTTGCCATATTTGGTAATACTATTATATTCCATTTATTTTACCAAGAAAACTCACCACATTTTTCAATCATAATATAAATAAATTGTTACTTAAAACCACTGATATTCATTTTCAAAACATACTTTACACATTGTAAATGTCCCCACTGCGCTATTTAAAAAACTCAAACAAATTGCCTTTCGCAGCAAACCATTTTACCTCCATTGTTTCCATTTGCAAATTATTTAGAAAATACTGTTTCAAATTAGCATGACCTTATTTTTTCACCGATGTAATTTCCATTACATTTATAGTTAAACAACTTTTCATTGGTACAATATTGTACCATTCCTTTTTTCTTCTTCACTATAGCACATGTTTTTGGGACCGGACAGTTAGTGAAGTTACGGTAAATAAAAAGAAACTTTATTGTTGAACACGGAATAATTTTATGACCGGCTTCTATTTTCCGTTATACCAATTTATTCTTTTAAAACGCCGACAATGTTACCGTCTCATGCAATAGAGTGAAAACTAAGGGTCCGTTAGTAAACAGGTTGTCACTGATGGCTGTGACGAATTGAGGGGAACGCTGAAATGCAAATTGTATGAAATTGGTCCTAAATTGAAGCCTTGAACATATATAGGGAAGAGTGAGGTAAAGCCGGCACGCTAAGGCAAACTTGATATAAAATAGAAAGTACTAGAAATATAAATCAACTTTTATTTAATAATCAACAATTGACTGTATTATATTTATTTACTTTTCTCTTAAACATAAGTAAAAAAAAGTCTATAATAGTTGTGTTTTTCCAGTTTTGCCCCTACCTTACCTCCCAATACCTCAATCTTGTACCAAGATTTTCCCCGGAACTTGATGTTGTTAACAACGGAAACAATGAATGATCATCATCGAGTTTGTTCTTTTCCCAGCCTGTACAACCTTCATGCGGCGCCCATTTTTTACACTTAATGCATTCCACCCATTTGTCGCTTCTTCGTGTATTTCCGTAAATTTCTGAACAGTAGATACACATATCATCTGAATTCTTTTTCTTTTTAGGATTAGAAATATTAGCTTTGAGTTGAAGAATTTTCTTCTTGGTTGTCTCTTTGGCGTTGTTATCTTCCAATTCTGTTTTATAAGGTGACGACGTGATGACTGCAGTTTTACCACTGCGAGCATTTGAATTGGTTTTCTTTATAACATGAGGCTTTGGTGAAATATCAGCCGGAGAAACTGCTGCAGGCGTTGACGCGGCTTGCAGTGCATGTTTGAATGTGGACTAATTTAATTGCTTAACAGTGTCTGGATGCGAGTTTTCCACTCCTACTTTGGGCAGAAATACATTCTTCTCAATATTTGTGTCATTACCGGTGTTTATGTCTCGTCTGTGTCGTGTCTCTGGAAACGGTAGGACTTCATTATTTGTTGTATCAGCAGCTACAAAATCATGATCCGAAAGATATTGGGATTCAACGGACAAATTCCTGTTTTTGTAAACGCACGTTGCTACTTTGGCATACGCAATACCTATTAGGATTTCTATTAAAACTTAATACACTTAATTGCTCACAAGCGAATCGTACAAAATTTTTCTGAGAGAGAGAGAGCGCCAATAGTGGCAGAAAACTTAAGCTTTTTTATTTACGAAGACAGCCCGAAACGAAATTTTTACAGAGATAGTTATAACTACTTTCTAAATTAGTTATTTATTCAACAATACCAAACAAATGTCCCAGTTGAAATTGAGTCACTACACGGCCTGGATTATTACGCAGCCATGTCACTACTTCTTGGCTATAAAATGTGCTAATTGGTCCCATGATACTGACATCAAGAGGCGATGTGTGCAATGAGGAGGGATACTGACGATGATGACCCCGTTGGCGCGTGCTTTTTCTATCAAAGGAAGATTCTTGGTATGGGTCGAGTGGCCATCTAATAAAAGCAGCACGAGATTGTTCTTTGTGGGTTTAACGTTTGCGATGAAGTGGTCCAACCAATGAACGAAAACTTCGCTTTTAATCCATCCACTAGGATGGCAAATTGCAATGGTTCCAGGTGGCGCACCATCTAACAACTCGGCCTTTATTCGTACCCGTGGGAATATTAAGAGCAGTGGCACGTAAGAACCTGCAGCAGATACGCATAAAACTGTGGTAGTCAGTTGGCCTCTTTCAGCTGAGGAGATAATCCCCACTTGTTTTTTGTCTTTCAAAAAAAAACTTTAGATTTTTTTTGGGAACTGTAGTGATCTCAGTCTCATCTACGTTAAAAATCTTGGTTGCCTCAAATTGGTGTTTATCTTGCAATTCAATTAGTAGAGAGAAAAAATTTGTATTATTGACTTGATTAAAATCTATTGCACGTGCTACCGAAGTTGGCTCTGGCAGACGTAGTGATAACTCTGGATGGTGACGTAGAAATCCATAAAGCCAATTCATTCCAGCCAATTCTGTATTTTTGTTAAAGTTGTGATCTATACCATTTTTCCTGCCATTTGAAAAGCAAGATGTCGAAAATCTCTATATGAAAGTCCAAATAATTGAGTTTCAAGATCTTTTATGTGCTGGCACATAGAACTCTCTTGCTCATTAGTAAAAAATAGTCTTAAAACGACCTAACCCTTATTTTTAAGCATTTGTGTTATCATTACTGATTCGATACTTTTTTACTCTATCTTTAAGTGTCGATTGTGGCACCGAAAATTTCCGAGAAGCCAGCCGATATCCACTTCTGCCTTTTTTTGACTTCCATAATGGCAAATTTCATTTGTTATTCGCTCCATGATTGCCAGTTCGTGGTCCGGAATCTTAATATACGGTTTTACCCCCATACCCGGTTTCAGACTAATCTCCCTAAGCAGTGGAGTACCGGCTGAGTAGTATAGTACCTCACTCTTTACTAAGTATCATAAAAGTCGACTGAGGTACCAGAATCGACAGATGACGGTATATCAATCCGAAACAGTGTAGCTCAAATGCACAGGGTCGGTATGGATAGCAGCACCCCCGTCCCAAAAAAACTGCGCTCTGCGATTGCTAACACGTTTGCACAGCGCGGCAATTACTGACTAAATTCTCCATTCATTGTAGTTTATATCCAGTAGTTTACTTCCAATGGTTGTAATGATGATGATGATTATAAGTCATATTGTACCATTGAATATGTATTTTTTTTATTTTAAGGTAAAATAAAAAAAGGCACGTGAAATTAGTCTAATTAGTGTAATGGCCACTGCCTTGTTTTTGCTGTTGTTAAACGTCTATTTTCGAATATATATCATATTCAATTATATTATGCATATTTGCCAATTTCTATTAAAAACAAGGTAATATATAAAATAATATCGTTTCTTCTTCACTATTAAGATTGTTAACTAAATTATATGTATTTGAATAAAAAAAAGAAATAAGTTTTGTATTAACTTGATAATATTACTTAATGAATAATTAGCTTTTACTCGCTCTTTCACCTGTATTGTCTTAAAAATCTAAATTGACAAGACAAAAAAAGCTACTAAAAGTTACAAGAAAAACAGTTGCTTATTTTATAATTCAATCATTTTTTTTCTTGACTTACTAGTAATAATAACTATACTTAATACTGTAAGTAGTGTATGTGTTGTTTATAGTGAAGCTTATTTAAATAAGGAGTAGTATCGTTAACATAATATGCATGTATTTTTAATTTCCTGATAATTTTGCCATAAAAAATCATCTTATTGTCCTTGAAAGTAAAGGCTATTCATGTCTAACGCAATACTTTTTACGACTTTTTTTCCAGAAACTGCAAAAAGGTTAATTGTACAACCCTTTTTGCAATCCTTTCGCTAATTTTCCATCACTAAAACGTCAATAAAGCTAACATTAGCAACCAAACAAACCGTTAAATGAGACATTTAAAAACTGACAAAAAATAACGACACTTTAGAAATTTCTTTTTTAACAAACCAAAGGGTTTACTATGCAACTCGCGATCGCCAAATTGTGTGCAATAAATGGGAAATAAAAATTAAGAATCGCACAATGGCAATATTTGACAACAAAAAATACATTCCGACTTCAAACCTTCAGCAATCGAGAAGTCTTTAACTGCTACGCGTGATTATTTACTCTTTTGCTCCACCATTACCATTTACGGTAAGTAAATGAGAACGTTTAGTCGAACGGTTTACAGAGACAATTAAAAAAGACCGCTAGCTGGTTCAAAGGAGAAGAGGTTGCATTTATTTGGACCAACATTGGACAACTGTTTGTCACAACTATTGTTTGCGTGAAACAGTGTTACCATAAATTTTATTTTATGACCATAAATGGGTTGTCAATAAAAAATGGGTAATAAGGGCGTAAAAGTGAAAAATCCTTAGCATTGTAGCATTTGCGATGCTCTATTAAGGGAACGTCAAGGAATCGTTTGCTACTTACTTTCGATGAGACCATTTTTATTATTGTCTTTCTCTTTGATTTTTGTTAGAGTTAAATGTTTACGGTCATATATTTTAATTTGAAGAAAATTTTACCTAAAATAATGCACATACACTTTAATGTTTCCAACATGGGTTTCCAACATGATTTGTATTGTCAAACCCCCCAAAACTTAGAATACTACATACATTATTTCCTATTTTATTATAGGCGTTAAAAATATTTTTTTTTTATATTGAGTACATACTAGATTTTGCTTTATTATTAAGGTACTCATATATCAGAATAGTTAGGTGTATTTATTGTCAAGACTTGATTATGATTATGAAATCATAATATTTTTACGGGTTAAGTGTCAGATCATTACTAATACTAAACTTTTTTACTTTACTTTACATTCTTATATACTAAACTTTTAGTTTGCAAATTAATTTTCAGTTCTCAAATCCAATGTTGTTGGCTATGATGATGTGAGTCGCCGTATGGTCTTTCTCTTACTTAACTTTGTTGTACCACCATTGACCCACATTATCAATTTCTCCCTACAACATGGCTCCTTTGCCAGTATATGTCGCAAAGCTTATGTTATCCCGGTTCCTAAAACACCTAACCCTACTTCTTCCCATCAATTACGTCCCATTTCTACATTGCCATATCTCTCTAAAATTATCGAGGCAGCTGTACACAAACTGCCCTTACAAAATGCCCTTATAAGTCCCTTTCAATCTGGTTTTTGTACAGAACATAGAACTACAACAGCTCTACAAAATATCCTGGATGATGTAAGAGTTGGAATGGAATACTCCCGCCTAACGGTCTTAACTTTGATTGATTTCTCCAACGCCTTCAACTCTATCAATCACGAAGTTCTCTATTCTCTATTCTCTCTTACGTCGGAATCTCTGATTCGGTTCGGGAATGGTTCGCATCCTACCTTCGAGAACGCCAGCAAGCGGTGCGCCTGGGAGATGATTTGTCCCCGTAGGTGACAATCGATGCTGGTGTGCCACCTTGTGGCATTCTCTCTCCGTTATTATTTTCCCTTTTTATAGACCTTGTCACCAAATCTATTGGCTGATCTTACCATCTATACGCTAATGACCTGCAACTATACACCTAGGCAGAGTACAATGACCTGGATATTGCCATTACTCGGATTAATGCTGATTTGACCAACATCACAAACTGGTCACAAAAGTTTGGTGTCTCTGTAAACCCGTCCAAGACTCAAGCCGTTATCTTGGGCAGCAAACGGCAATTATTCCGTTCAAAAAATGTTCCTGTAATTATTTTTAATTACGTGGTAGTGCCCTACAGCTCATGCGTTAAGAATCTTGGCCTATTTATCGACTCTTCTTTAACCTGGGATACACATGTTAATGAAATCAGCAGTAAGGTTATATTGCGTTTATTTATACAAATATGTATGCCACGTTTATTTATTTTGTATATATATTGCCTGCACCTTTATATATATATATATTTCACTTTTGTGTAATGGTTGACTGGGAGATAATGCCACCTGACATTAAGTCCGCCATTTGTACATTTTGTAACATTTTGTGCAATAAAGTTAAATAAAAAAAAAATCTCTAAAAGCGAAACTGTTTCTGAGGTCACAAATAAAAGCACATCCAGTCCGCATAATAGCGTAAGTGTTCCGTTGAAAGTAAGAACAGTTATTGACTACTATAGAAGTTTGGTCCAATAATTTGCTTTAGTTTTGAAATATTTATTGTTTCTCATAAAAGTTGCATACAAAAAAACGTAACTGTCAGCAGGCGTGCCTTAAGGACCAAATGTGCAACGGGCCCTGAAATCGGCGGCATACAGAACATTCTGAGAAATGTTAACCAAAATTGTGACAAACTGTGGTGTTAGAGCGTGTAACAATGACGCGTGTTCTATAAGCGTGTCTGGATGTTTTTACCATTTGAATAAAGCGTAGAAAAGATCTTCACCAAAATAATTATTGGAGGTAGAGTCGTAACTGTAGCCTAGTGGGGAGGCTGGCGTTGACAATGTGAGAACTGATACGCATGAACTGGACAATTCTAGTTTCAAATAAGAATGCATTAGAACATAAAGAGAGTAGACGTGACAGACACGAGATAACAGATTGCTTACTCAAATCGATTTCAAATGTACTAAATGAATTGTGGTAAGTATATCAATACAGATAGACATATAATTCCTTTAAAAAAAATCTGTATACTTGTAACGTTATTTAAAAGAAGTAAATCTGTAAAGTTACTTAAAGCATTTTTCGATTAACGGAGACTAAATTTGTAGTTGAGTTTTTATTAATCACACGCTTAATTAGATAAAGACAACTTAAATCTGTCCAGAGTTTTTAAGTCAAATCCCAAGTTAATACATGACACATGTCAATGTTTGGTGTATCTCAGTAGCTAGCGAAATCTGTGTCAAAAATTATCTGTAAAAAAATATCTTAGATCCAAGAACACACGCATGACATTGGAAAAAATTACAAACACATGTGACAGCTTGAAATTTGAGTCGATCGGCTCCTGAGTAGTCAAAAAACATGCGTTTTGATAATTGCGACCAAATTCAGCGAAATTCAGGTTGAGATGATCCCAGTATGGAAATAGGTCGTGAAATTGGCTCGGCGCAAAAAATTTTAATTTTGTAAGCAATTTCACTTCTAATGAGGCAACAAGAACAAATTTGTTCTATAGAAATTGGGATTACTTGATGTATGGATAGAAAAAATAAATTTTATTAAAATTTTATTATTACGAATATGTTAATGTTTAATTATTATTGGACATTGAAATCAACTTTTTTGTTTAGGAACTGTTTGATAATATTTGAGTTGTTGCAAGTATATTTAAACTCTTTAGATCAACTAGTTACTAGTTTATTTTATCTTCGTTTCTAATTTTAGTTTAAGCAAATTATTAAGTTGCAATGTCAAATATGAAAACTCTGCGACAACTAACGACTGTGTATTGTTAGCTCTCAATTTGATAGCATATTTAGACATGTCAGAATTAGAATTTCATTAAAGGAGCATCATTGAAAAAATTCCTAAGTGTGTATGAGCAACTGATTTTAATCATGTGTAACCAATAAATAGTCAATTAAATATGGAAGATATTAGTTTCAAAAAGTGTGTCAATGCCATTGACATAGATTAAATCACTGGGAAACAAGTCCGTAATTTATAAATATGCTATCTGTGGTTGCTCTGTCAGCTAATTTAAAAATCCAAGTGGATAAATTTATTTACAAGTGTCAGGTTGCACGCTTATTGCAAGCTTCGAATGAAACTAAATTAATTTATTAACAAAATGAAATTTATGAAGTTATGAACAATATCCGATCAAATAAGCAAAATTCAATAAAATCACTAGTATATCCTAATATTTAAATATGTACAGTATAATTAGGTAGTAGGCAATAGTACTATCAAAATTATGAATCATACTTAAATACTGTTGTAACTTGATAGGTGGGCGGATGGCGGATCGACTACGGTCAGTTCGAGCATCTGGTTTCTTATCTCGAGCTGCCGCCCCAGTGTATGCTGGTTGCGTGTTGTTCAGGTCCTCTATACATTTAAAAATCTAACGCAATATTGCATTTTTTTTAGTTTTTAATAAACATTAATAATATTTTTTCTATAGCCTAAATTATATTTATTATTTTTGGTTATAAAAATTTAGATCTGCTAAGATTGTAGTAAGTAGAATCCATAGTCTCTACCTACCCCACTGGGACACAAACGTCATATTCCTTTGAGTTAAGTTTGGCTGATTACGTTAAAAACATCCAAAAACTTTATGTTCATAATAATTTGTCGACCTAATTAATAACAGTGCTATGACACTATACAATTCTATTAACTGTGTAATATCAATAACTTTTCAAATATATATGTATATATATATGTATGTATATATATATATATATTCATGAGAAAAAAATATTATCACATTTTACTCGACCACAGGCATCAAAAACTGCAACCACATTTAATACCTTTTAAAAATTAGTAATCTAAAAAACTTGTAACAGAGATAAGCTTAAAACCACACTCAATTTTATCGTAAAATATAAAAATAGCGTCAACTTAAATCTTACCCCAGAGTTTCTGAAGTGTTAAAAATAACCACTTTAAAGACCAAACACCTACCCTGTGAACATTTTCACTCCTTTATCGATGATGATATAGAAAGAGGAATGACGTAGCAAAAAAGGTAAAATGGATACGTGTATGTTAAATATGGAGTGGGTTAGTAAATAAAAAGTTTTCACAATCCTTGATCATTATCATCATTATCGTAGTAGCCGAAAGTCCACTACTGGACATAGGCTTCCTCAATAAAGTGGGAATTCTGCCCGTAATTGCCAAGCTGTTCAAGCGTGGTGGCAATCGCAGAACTTAAAAACTTTATAGCTTCACATCAAGAATGCTGCTGCCCATCCTCGGCGTGTTTCATTCTATTTACGCTGTTTTAGATTAACCGTCGAGGACGGTAACGGTACCTCAGTCGCTTCTTAAGATAACTGATACAGGGAGGTACTTTTTCACTCAGCCGGACCCCCGCGACTAAATCCACCCTTCTAACTAAAATTTGTGTTCTTTAAGCATATTGATTTTTTTATTGTCTACATGCCTGTTGAGCAGATCTGAAAAAAATTTGGTTTAAAAATTTTATTTTTAGGGTGGAATTGGGCAACACTACTTTTTATTACAGAAAATTGTTCGGCTTCCCTTGAGAAGATATATTTGGTCAATCGTATTGGTAAAATATGGTTTAAAATTGACAAAATATGGTGTTAAACTCTGTGTTTATTATAGCTATAATATATATTTATTGAATCCTTACTTTATTATAAAAGTAATTATTTGTGTTTATGTTTGTTACTTTTCCAGAACAGATCTGGATAAAGTTAGGCACAGAGATTTATTGATGGTCTGTAAATAACTCGTAGACTACTTTTTATCTTAAAAAATATAGTTCTGTAGGATAAACCTGGCTTTTAATTTTCTATATGAAGTCGGCACAAGTTTGCACAGTTTAGCTATCAAAGTTCCACCGAAATAAAGGGCACGAGGACAATAATAAATAAATAAATTCCCACAATATACCAAAGGTACATTGACTTGATTCCGAGATAAGTCGCTTAAAGCACTTGTATTGTGGATATCAGACAACAAAGGAATCACAAATATATTACTTAAATACATATATTTAACACCCAGGCACAGTAAATATGAATATTATCATATAATTTTTTTTTCTTGGGTGGGGTTCGAACCCGCGACCCCTGGCGCATAAGACAGGATGACTACGGAATGCGCAGTCGGGCCCGTCAATATCGCGGGAAGCTGGCTTATAATATATTGTTATATATTAATCAATTGTTATATATTCCTTAGTATAAATTTTAAAACAGATAATCTTAAGAAAAACAACAATCAGTTCAACAATCACATAATAAATAATAATCATCATAATAGGGCGTTTATTCAAATTTATCTGCATTTAATAAAATGTTTTCTCTTTAGAGTAACACTTAAAATTTTTCTCATCAATATTGTTTTTATTAAAAACGACTATTTTAAGCGTTCTTTGAAGTATTCAGCAAAACGCCTTTATCTGGCTGTAAGTGAGGTCACACAAGATAAGCGTTATGTCGAGATGCCTCTCAACATGTGTTATTTTTGGAGAATTTTAAGTAGTCCATGATTGGGTTGTGATGCTACTTGGAGAGGCTACGCTTTTTACTGCACAGCTTTAAAAAATGTGCTTTTAAAATATGGCCAATCAAAAAATATCTAAAGAGCGAACGATTTAAATTTCGATGTATACAACAATACAACACCGAATCGTTGGTTTTAAATAGATTATTCTTAATAGGTTTTTAATAATATTTAAAATCTTGCGCATGCATAAACTCAGGCAGTATTAGCCAGGGTAAAGTAATATTGCATTGTACTTGCATGGATTTTGAAGATACTTGTTTCCTCAGGATTCACTAAACTCAAACACAAAAGCTGTTTGAAACTGATCTGTATCAAAAGTACAGTACAACTAATCTTTGTAAGTATATACAATGACAGGAAATGCTCACAGACTATCCTCTTAAATGTAGAAATATTGGATGGAAATATAATGACTGCACAATTATATAGATTGTGCAAATGAATGGAAATGCGAGAAGAGTGAGTGAAAGAATAGGGTAACTTAGGCAAACATACCATAACCAGGTAGAAGAGGTGTTAAAGGTGGGCTAGGTCAGAAGAACCAGGAATAAACGAGCGTGTATGAAAGGCCTAATGCGAGTAAAGAAAGCCAAAGATGTGTGCTAAAATCTTAGCAAGTGGAGATCTATAGTCTCTGCCGACCCCGACAAAACACTGGCGTGATGTATGTGTGTACGTTATTTATTCTATGTAACTAAATAAATATTATATACTTTATAAAAATAACATTTTCAATATTGAAAACATAAGTACATATTATATTCTGCTACCGTAAAGCTAGTGTTTTAACGAAACCATATTTGCTGAAGCATTATCTCTAATCTTTGACTAGGAAATGCACTATTCCACACTTTCATATCGTCCCCCGACACAATGGACTTATTGATGCAATTCACTGCATTACCACTTGTTATCAGCCGCCATAGCTGTCATCTGTCGCGCGATTGGAAAATTAAAAAAATGCGTCATAAAACGCCTACATAAAGGGTTTACGAAGGAAACGACGTTCCGCGAATTTGGTATGCTATAAATTTTGTTTTAGAGTCGCGCCATAAAATGTCAATCATGTGAACACCCCGTTTTGTCTCATATAAAACTTTATTTGTACTCGAATAAACAGTTCTGACTTTTATAACAACTGTTTAAAGTTCAAAATTTGGTGGACGAATTCAAAAGTAGAAGTAGTTCTGTTTTTAGAATCAAAGGGTAGCGTAGTGACAAAACGTGTTTAGGTAAATCGGGCTATAAAATCTTTTATTTTCTTAAGCAAAAACATCAAGAACTAATTGTTGGATTTGGTTATAAAACCGAAGTGAGTAGGATTTCGTTAACAATAAATATTGACAGGGTGGCACGATAATAAAAACGGTAGGTCAAATTTTTTAATAATAAATTATTCGTCATACATTACTTCCAGCTGCTTTACTCAAAACACCTGCAGAAGTGCATTTCAATATGTTAATTTTTTTCTATATATAAAAAATACATATCGTTTGAATGAAAACGCATGAGAGGTGAGCCAGTAAGAAATTGATACAGTATCCTTATAGTCTAAGATCCCGCTATAAAACGACCTTCACCGAGCTGGTTAATGGATGAAAAGTATTTTGTATTCAGTTAAATATGTCAATAAATAAATTGCAAACGGGTTGCCTCAAAAATTTCAGTCCAGAATATTGTTTATTAACAATATTTTTTTTGCAGTCCCGCGTTCTGCGCACAATCATCGAGGCACGACGCATGGTGCAAAACTCGACGATACACCGGCACCTGAGAACAGAATATGTAGAGGAATTCATCCGCAGACTGTCGAGCGCGATGTTCGCGCGCACCGACGGCGCCTCCCTGGCGAATGCCAGGCCGCACCTGCGAAGCATAGCGCCGCTGCACGCCAGACCACTGGACACCAAGGCCTATCAGCGGGAATTTGCGGCCGGTGAGGTCGAGCTAGATCCGGGCACAAGCCCGAGACCGCAACCCCCTGAAGGGCATCGATGATAAACATCTATTCTCTGATGAAGACAACCCTATTAAGACTTGGATGACCCTAGCCAAGAACGGTGGGTCAGCATGAACAAGCCAGTCCCCACGAAACCGTCACCCTAACCCTGCATAGCGCGTCCAAACATACGCCAAGTAACGCTCAAAAGTTCTATGCAGGCAACGAAAAAAAGCCGCTTAAAATGTAAACAATGCAAATTGTATTGTTACATACAATACAATTGTATTGCATTCAAATCAACACCTTAAGAATTTCTGCTCAGAAAATGTAAGAATAGATGGCGGTAGAGAGAAAAAAAATTTCTCCCGCAACCCGATGATCCGCCGATTTTATCGGCGGCTTGATATATCGCAACAGAGGCGCCGAGCGCCGTAGTCGCCTCGGCGCAGCCTGCGGCTGCGCGTCGACGATCTAACCGTTGGATTATTTAATTACGAACATGGTAGTATGAGGTTGCCTGCGAAAACTCAGCCCTGAATTCCGGTTGTCGAGTTTTAAAAAGTGAAATATTGCTGCGAGTGAATACGTGCGACAGAGAGGTCCCAGCAAACCAACCCATGCGATATAAAAGTACGCAGCATTGCAACTGTGGGTAGTTCGTCCATTGGAAGAAAGAGAGAGCGCATGTTTTTTGTCCTTGTAAATGAAAATGATAGCGATAGACGCGTGCATGCTGTGCATCATTTTGAAGTAGGTTGTCGCTATCGTTACAACTGTAATACGTGATACTATTTGTTATCGTAATAAAATGGTCAAAAAGTGTTTTTGTGTAATTTGGATGATAGTGTAATTGATCTTAATGATGAAACTTTTAAAAACTGTTCATTAAAGTAAGCTTTTCGTAAAATAAAAAACTATAAATAGAATATTGTTGAGTGAACCAGTGCGTCACTCACATTTGTGGGTTATCATTCTGCGATTTACAAAAAAGTGACGGCTTTGAGTAACAAATATAATGAAGAATTATATATTTTTATGCTAAAAATACAGTAAATTCATAATAATTGAATCTTCAAGATTATATATAGACTATGAAAAAATATAGAAGATGTATTATTGATAATACATCTTCTATATTTTTTCATTGTGAAACAATTGTTAGTAAAGTTCACCTATGATTTTGTTAATTTTCTACACGCATAAACACTAAACAAAAGAGATCTTTTCTTTTTAAAACTTTTGGAGGAAACAGATGATTCTATGTTTGTATATGTTGATATTCATTAAGAAACTGCATTCCACTCCATATAGATACTCATCCGCTTCCTCGCAACGTAACTGCTGATGACATCATTCGAGGAGAATGTGACATTCCTGACAGATTAATTGATTTTATCACAATTCGGACAAACTGAAAGTGAATATCACGTCAATATGTAGTGATATTATTTATACTATGACTAAGGGTACATGTAAGCCAGCCAAAATTTTAACCCTTGGATTGGCAATAAAATCTTTAACCAACTCTCGGCAAGTAATCACGATACTCATTAGGTATGGCCATACGATTGGATATAATTTGGCTGAAGAACTGGAAACTGAAATGACTTATGATATGAAGATTCAAGATAACAAAGTTATACCAAAAGGCATCACTGCAGCAAATGGACACAGCACTCACGTAGCGTACGACAATTTCGAACGCTTCGTTGACACAACTTCTGGAAAGGTCACAACGCATGACACAGTTGGAATTATTTATCAATTCTCTAGTGATGAAGCTGATAATTTTGTTGATGGTGAAGCTACAACTTCTTCAAAATGGAGAAGGACCTACCCGTAAGATAAGGCGTTTCAATATAATATCACGAGAATTTAGACCACATTACTCTAAACCAAAGACGAGTATGCAGCTGATTACTGTCGATTCGTTTACACAGTAATACGTAATACAATGGAGTTATGCAAAGGTGCTACAAAAATAGCAACAGATAAGGATTTGTTATAGATAATGTCGTTATCAAAAATAGATTCCGTTCCTATGTGGTTGGGTTATAACTACATGATGTCAATTGATCACAGTGAAAAGCAAAATATTGAGTATTCGTCTCCCGTAAATTCTTCTCCAACGTCTTACGCAATAGTCAATGAAATATTAAGCATGGCTAAAGAAATCGCTGACAAATGTCAACAAGCAGAAATTATTGTGATATATGATTTAGTGATAGCAAAAGTGGCAATGCAAATCCAAGAACAAGAAAGACCGCAATACAATAATATTTTTATTCATTTGCGAGCGTTCCACACAGAGATGACATTCTTTAAAGCGGTTGGAAAATATATAGACTGTAATGATTGGTTGAAAGACTGGTGCAAGCAGAAGTATTAGCTAGTAGCTCCATGAATAGTTAGCTTTTTAGACAGCAAGCATTTTAACCGTTGCAGGCATGCACGTTTGTATCTGCTAACCGCAGCTGTATTGCAAATGTTACAATTTTAACAGTATTTATCAACAACTAATGTAACTCCTGAGGCGATGGATGAACTGCTGCAAACGCACACACAGAATGCATCAAATCAGGCTGCGTATGACGTCAAAAAAATAATCGAGTTACCAGATTTATTGAGTCGTATTTTGAACGGATATAAAGAATTCTGCAATCAGACTTTGATGGGAGAAAAAGGGAAAACTGCTCAATTTTACTATCAGTACTGTGAATTACTTAATTTATACTATCGGTTTTCCAGAAGTACCAGTAACTTTGAGCTGTACATGGACTCGATTTTCAACATATCTGATTTATTTTTTGCGTTAATACAGCCCAATTATACCATATGGTCCTTATTATATTTGAGTAATTTAATCAATTTGTATACTAACAATTCACCTTTGGTAGCTAACTTTCGCCGAGGCACCTCCGGAATCAGATGAACTACAGCAAATTTTGTTCAATCACCGGTAGACTTGACGCTAGAGCAGACCATCAATGCTGTTGCTAGTAATCAATTGGCTGATAACCTTGCCGCAGACTCAATATCTGCACGTCAGAGATGGGCGCTCAGTTACAACATGAGGACGAAGATATTAACTACTATCAAACGAAATATTGAATTAACGAAAAAAGATCTTCTCAGTCATTAAAAAATAAGAAGTTGAAGATTACATCTATATGTCTGATGACACCGATCCTGAATAATTGGAAAAATTTAAAAACTTTTGTATTTATATTTTATTGCAATAAAAATAACATTATATTTTATTATTGTTTTTATTTTGCCCGGTAATAATAGAAATGTAATTTGCGAGATTAGTATTATATATGTATTATTATTACCTTTTTATTCACTAAAGATTTATATACTTTAACGCCACATATAGTATCTACACACATATATAATTAATTTATTTACAAAAAACATTTCTCTATTTTAATACTATGCTTTATATTTTAATACTAGCTGTGCCCGCGACATCGTCCGCATGTTGTTAGTTGAATAGCTGTTTCGGGTACTATACCTCTTTATCTTAACCTTCCACGCTCTTATTCATAAGGTTAACTATATAGTATAATCAATTAATAATCACCAAATGCAGGCATATGTACAAGATTTTTAAAAAGGTAGTAAAAGAAAACTGATGTGTATTAACTTGGTGGTTTCTTAAATTTTGTTACCATAGAACAAGCAAGAATATTATTTTGAGTTTATTATCAAAATATAATCAGAAAATAATTTGTGATTTGGCTATTATACTCACTAGATGTTAGTTGCAATTTACTGAGCTAAGAAAACTGACGAACGATCATGCAAGTGATCTATGTGGGCGATGACGTCTTTGTAAAAACTAAAGCAATCCAGCAATGATTGTATTTTTTTTCAGGATTTCAGTATTCTCTTTGCTATTTTAGTGGCAGCATCATGGAGTGATTCAGTAACAAGATCCAAGCAAATTTACGAATTTGTAAAAAAAAAACTAAGGCCGTGAGTAAAATGCATGAAAATATTTTTTTTATATACTTCCATTCAATTTATTTAGTAGTTTCTCGATATTTCGATCACCGGCTTAAGTGAAAAATTAAATAATGCTTTCTTTCCCTTTTATAACACTAGTATAGATTAAGAATACTAATAGTATA
>JACJUM010005601.1:6127838-6186928 GCA_020976665.1 Heortia vitessoides | reverse complement strand
AGAAATGCACGACTGCACTTTTCTCGGGGTATATTTCGACACGCCACTTGCGAAACCAGTCGCCGAGTACATTGACCACGCGTTGGAGGCGATTGTAACTGAGGGAGGGATCGCGGTTACGGCCCGAATCGTACAGGGCCGTATCGTCCGCGAACAGGGCTAACTCTACGCCCGGAGAGCTGGGCATATCACACGTATAGAGCGCGAAAAGGATCGGAGAGAGCAAGGATCCTTGGGGGACGCCGGCTGACATGGGGTGTCTGCTGGAGTAGGAACCCTCGACTCGATACCTGAACGATCGGTTCGAGAGAAAATCTTTAATACTTAGACAGAGTCTGTCCGGCACTCCCTGAAAATGGAGTTTGAACACAAGGCCATTGTGCCAGACTTTATCGAAAGCTTTCGCGACGTCAAAGAACAACGCCGTCGTCCCTTGCGGTCGGCGTCGTTCGTTGAGTCGCGAAAGTGTCCTTTCCGTGAGACGGTGCAGTTGGTGTACGCACGAGTGTCGGTTGCGAAAGCCGAACTGTTCGTCTGCCATAAGGCCGTTATCGTAGACGAACCCTCGCAAACGCGAAAAAATGAGGCGCTCATATAACTTGGCCAAGGAATTGAGCAAGCTAATGGGCCTGTTAAAAGTGGGGTTTCGTGGGCCTTTACCGGGCTTGTGGATGCCAATGATGACGGCGTCCTTCCACGCGTCGGGAAACACGCAGTTAGACATGGCCGCTTTGAAAATTGTCACAATCAGGCAAATAATATGGGCGGGGAGAATACGCAGGACGCGATTAGTTATTCCGTCCGAGCCGGGGGCTTTGTTTACTTTGAGATCGCGAATGACGTCACGGACCTCAACTGGCGTGACCGGGTCTAACGGCGGCGCTGTCGGCGGCGCGTGTTCTATTTTTTCGACTTCGTCGTCGACATACTGAACGAAGGACAGATTCGTAGGGAGCGAGCTAACCGAGCACTGCGATTCTAAGCTATCCGCTAGACATTCGGCTTTTTCGACGTCTGTGAACGCGACGGCGGTGGCGGCGGCGGCAGCGACGGTCATGGGTGGGATTGCGGGCGCGGGTGCGGGCCCGGGGGCGGTAACGGGCGCGGGAGCGGGCGCAGGCGTAGCGGTACGATTAAGGGCGGGCATGTTCGCCGTCTTGTCTGACTTGAGGTATCTCGCTAGCTTCCAATATGCTTGGTGAGACGGCGAGGGTTACTCGTGTAGATAGCCCCACGGGGAATTCTGCACTTCGTTAATGCGCGCCCTTACAGCGTACTGAAGGGAGCGCATGTGAAGGCGGTTTTCCTCGGTGCGGTAGACGGCGTAGGCCCGCATAGCGGGTTTTTAATCTCTGATGAGTTCCTTGACATCCTCGGGCAAGATCAGACGATGATTTCTCATCGCCGGAACCTGCTTGGACGCACCCCTGACGGCGTCCGTCAAGTGACTCGTTAGAGCTTCGATCGCGGTGTTTGTATCCTGCCTAGTTTCGATCAATTCCGGGATAGATTTCAATAGGGGAGCGTCGGTAGCTGCGAGTGTTTTCCCGAGCTTCCTCCAGTCCACCACTGTCACCGTCTCCGGAGCCGAACCTACGGGGGGACCTAATTTTAGTTTAACCGGCATATGGTCGGACGACAAGTCATAGATCGTTTCTATAGAATGCAGCGTCAATGCCACATTCTTTAGAAGCGCCATGTCGAGTCTGTCCGGCCTGTGATTGGCCTGTTTGGGAACGTGCGTCGGCGCCAGGGGAGCCACCACGACGAAGTCGAGCTTATCGGAAAGGTCGCTCATCCTCGTACCGTTTTGGGTAGAGGATACGCAACCGAACCGTATATGTTTGCTATTGAAGTCACCGGCAATAATGACGGCTTCGTCAAGAGCAAACAGCGCTGCAAGATCCACCTCTGTTAGCTTCCCCGACGAGGACAAATACGCTGACGCTATGGTGACGGGGCGATGACCGGTCATCGCCAAACGGCAAATAGAGACTTCGATGTCTGTGAGCGCGGGCGGTGGGTCGACCGGGCAACATTGTAAGTTACGCTTAAAATAGACTAGAGTCCCACCGCCCGGGCGGCCGACTCTGTCGTTCCTAACGGTCCTGTAATTCGCTATGTTAGGGGTCCGCCTACTGGGCTTTAGGTATGTCTCTTGAACTAGGAAAACGTCCACGTCGTGCTCGGATAGAAATTTCGCGATCTCTGATTTCTTGTCGCTCATACAATTGGCGTTATAGAACGCCAACGTAAGCGAGCGGGGTTTAGATCGCGCTGCTGATAGGGACATCTAATTGGATTTCACGAAGGAGGCCAGGCTCTGAATTAGAGCCGGATGCTCAATCGACGCCTGCATTAGTGCCCACTGCGATTGGGCCACAGATTTAAGGGTTTTCGCTTCGGCGAATTTATTCAGGAGGAGCGGTATCTCCTCGATGAAGGGTGCGATGCCGGCCGAGAAGGCCATTAGCTCGTCTAGGTCCTCTGGCGAGAAACCTAGACCAGCCGTCGGGGGCTTGGTCGGAGGCGGGGCCGAGCGCGGAGTCGAAGTTTGTGTTTTCGCGGCTGACGGTCTCCCTATTGTATTGCCCTTCGCGGGGGGGTTGTTTTTGGCTGAGGAGGCTGGCACTCTCACTACAGTATTGCCCCACGCGGGGAGGTTATTTTTGACGACAGCGGGCGCTGCCAATGTTTCGCGGGTGCGAAGCGCGGGGAACTGTTTGTCACTTTGTAGGTTGGCCACGAATGGGCGCGAGTGATTGGACTCTGAACCGCGAGCTCTGAACCGGCCGACGACCAGGCCTCGGCGCTCTGCGCGGCGCCTTGGGACAACCACGCAGTGTGTCCCGCCTCGCCGCACAAGACGCAGGCCGGGGGCGTCGGGGTTCCTGGCGCGCGGGAGCACTCAGCGGTCCCATGGTCCCCTAAACATTTGACGCACCTCGGTCGTGCGAAGCATCTAAAGGCCGAATGGCCGTAGAGTTGGCAGCGGTGGCACTGTCCTATTTGGCCCCGTTGCCTAGGCGCCTCCACTCTAAGGGAGGTGAGGCCGCAGACCGTGCGGACATCAAATATTTTCTTACCCTCGGGGGTAAGGTCTAAAATAACTAGGACGAGGTCTAGCGGAGACGCTCGTTCACGGCCTAGGTGAAGACGGTGGACCGCCTGAATTGGCAAATTCTGTGACTTTAGGTCAGCAGCTACAACTTCGGTATCCACCTCCTTGGGGATACCGCGGATAATCACTCTTAATTTCCGCTCCTCGGGGAGCGCGTAAGTATGGAAACTTACATTCAAGGTTAAAAGGTAGGCCGTGAGCGCTCGGTGCGCGTCGGCCGTCGGGACTTGCACCCGAATTCCCAACTGGGTGGAAGTAGCCCTAGTATAAGGAATTCTCTTGTCTCTCAACGCGGTTGAGAGGTGGTTCCAGGCCGTTTTGTCCTGGATCACTACCGGCGGCGGGGTTTTTTCGGAGCGCGGCGCGGGTTGAGCGGAGGCGGGTGCGGGTGCGAGGTGGCGCGGGGGACCGTTGTGTCGCTTTGACGCCTTCGGGGGTGGCGGGGGGGAGTCGCGGGTAGGCTTCCTCTTCCTCCTCTTGCCAACGACGGTTGTGAAATCGGCACAATCTGAGTCGGATGCCGACTCGAACCGGCATTCCATTTCGGAGTCGGAGGCCATCATCCTGCGACCCTGATACCTATGAGACTCGGACCTCATCGAAGAAGCCGGTGATCGCGACACGCTGTCGGCGGGCGAGACGCGGCGAGCGGCGGACCAGAGAAGTCGGCGACGGCGTAACGCGGCGGCGCGGGTTCGGACGCGGGCACGGAAAGTCGCGGCGGAACGGCGCCGACGACGAACGCGAGTTATCCTGCGGTCGAGACGCGGTCTTGGACACGGCGGGGCGCGGGGAGCGGGGCGGACGTGGGGAGCGCTAAAGGCCCGGCGAGGGCCTGGCTGAAGGCGAGGCTCCCGCTGAAGATGGGGATGCCGGTGACGACGCGATTCCGGCCGGGGCTGAAGGCTCCGGGCGGAGGAAGTGCGGCGCGACGGTCGCGGGGATCGCGCGAGAGGCGCGCTGCACAGGTACTGCGCGTACAATTCCGGGTTAGCGGCCTTGTACGCGCAGTACCTGCGAACCTAGCGAAGTCCGCGAACCCGGAATCAATATTTGCCATTTCGCCGAGTGTGGGAGTGCACCCGGCGATGTGTTGTGTGGGGTTGTGGTGTGTTTGTGGTGACCTATTTGTCTATAGCGTAATTTTATTAGGGTAAGTCTCCCGCCAGGGGATGAGTTCCTATGCCTAGGCCACTACGGAGCAGCGAGTTTACCGGGTGACGGCGGCGTGACGTGGGTCCTCCGGGTCTTGATCAGACACGTAGGGTGTGTTCCTAGGGCCAAACGCAGGCCACCTAACGCGGGAGCAGCAGACCGGGCGTGACTAGGAGTCCCCCCAAGGCCTCGTGAACCCCGGTCCCTGTACTGCCCAACCCTTGAGGAGGGAGGGCGGGCTTCAACAGGTTGCCCCGGCTTGCTTTCGTTAACACCGCAGGTTATCCAGCAACCGGCCACTAAAGTCGTGGACTTCCAACTCAAGTCGAAACTAAGTCCCCACGGGCCCGCCGCAATGAAAATTGCGTAGGGGGTGGGAACCGAAACGTTATTTTCGCTTTCACTCAACTACGAGCTCCCCGCGATTAAAATCGCGTTAGGCAGGCGGTTGCAGCGATCGCAAAAAACGACAGCAAAAATCTTGATCTTTTCCTTATTCCCTTCCGTCGAAAAAAAGAAAAGGCGATGTAGTGGCACACAGGTGTCGGGAACGCACAGAGTATGGCGGGCGGACAGCAACCAGCGCAGCGGAGCACAACCTCTCTCAACAGCGGAGCAAGCAGGAATGATCGAGAGTGCGCATAGCTATCTCCCGGTTTAATTTTAAATTATTGGGTAATGTGACATAATATTTTCAAGTCGCAAGGTTGGCAACGCACTAGTGATATTCTTTGAGTATTACGTGCGTGTATAGGCTGCGGTGACGCGCTTAATATCACGCGAATTGTGTGTCAACCTGGTCTTGTAAAAAAGTGTTATCAGTTTTGATTATTATCATAGCATTTGAATTAATATTACCTACTTAATAACAATATATGGGGAATTACCTTATCTCGCAAAAGATGGTTATATTTAATACTAAAAAACTAATTGATTTAAAGGAAAATGATGACTTGAGATACGCGCAAAATTATACAAATAGTAACATTATAATGTACACAGACCTTATGTCGTAGAAATCGCGAGGTAATGGAACCTATTGGCTATGTGCAAAGCGAGTAGTGGCGGACAGATAACGACCGCAGCGCACAACACGGCAGAAATTAGAAACAAATGTGGATGATCAGCTGTCAAGTGTCGATGGCAGTACAAAATCCAAATGGGCCATGACTGTTGTTGCGTTGTTAACTGCAAAAATAACGGCCTCAATAACAAATATAAATATTTATTTTCCCAAGAGCGTCCCATGAATGAATTTATTCAACCCCAACAGCTTGTGACCCATAAAGGATGCCAAGCCCATATGTTTTCTGAGTTGATATTAAAAGAAACCACATTTAAATGCAATCGATACATCTATAATGATCATAGTGATGCTGAATTCAAGTAGATGTTGCATCTATTTCGAGAGTCATAGCAACAAATACTTCAAATAATTAAGACAAAAGCTGTTGAACGGACCAAAAAACATATAAGGATTAATCAACATCATTACATGATGAAGAATTTGTTGGTATATTATCAATAAAAGAAGATCAACAACTCTTAGATCTCGCGGGTGTGACATTTAATAACTTCAGGTTCTTGGTAACGAGAGTAGAAAGTAAAAAATTTAAGGTTTCTTTTTCTTAATTTTTTTAATGGAAATGAAAACTGGCTTGACATTTTCAGCATTGAGTGTATTATTTGGTGTTCAAAGAACCATAGTTTCAAGAATATTTCAATGTAATACTATTACATGATTTAACTTCTGCAACTGCTAATTTAGTATTTTGGTAAAGCTACTGTACTGACGAATTACGTAGGCTCGTATTAAGTAGCTCCGGCCATTATGTCACAGTTCTTCCACATTTCTTACATGCTCGGCTAATACTAATTATTGCCTTTTATCTCAGTTTGTGATTGGAAACTAATATTATGAGTAATAGTTTCAAACCCGGTTTTTATTATTATATTCATTTTACAGTAAAACTATTAAATAAATTGCTTTTAAATAATGTCAACAATACTATTTTAATCATTGGTTTTATTTATATTTGCAAAGAAAACTAACAATATTTACATTTTTATTATTTAACAGCTTCTGCAAATGTTGTAAACGTTACGCGTCGCCACAGTCTGTTACTGTAACGCTCTGACTGCAACCCTAGAGGGCATTAGGGGAACATAATTCGGGTTAACATAGGGTACATAGGAACATAGGGTAGATTGATAGAGACGTCGGTAAAAAAAAAGGGCTTGGATGATTTTGAGATGGCTGTGTCCTTTATTGAAAGCTGAACCCGCTCCTGTTCTCTACGCACTATTACCGCCACGCGTGTGGGAGTGGAAGGGGGATATTTATGAGTAGATGTCCTGAGGCTGATATAATGAAAATCAAAACGGTTTGCTCAGTAATGAATATATCAACTATTAGTTTCTTCGTTCATTTCTATATATATTTATAATATAGACAGAATCAGAACATAGAACAGAACAGTTTCCTTTCAGGCAATTGAATAATCTCCTCTTTTTACCAACAATTGTGAAGTAATTTTTGTACATTAATCAACGACAATGCTTGGGTGCATGTTTTTTATTAAATCAAGTGAGACCTGCAGGAGTAGATCAGTCTGGAACTGCACATACGCTACTATTCAACCCAGAAAAATACTAAGGTCTCATGTGATAGGATTTGTTAGGGAATGGTCAATCTTATCTTTCATTCCATACAAACAACCTTAAAAGTAAAATTATAATAATCCTTATCCATCCCAAGGCAATCATTACAAGTTAGGTACAAGGTACCAAAACTAAATAAACTCACACGTCAAATTATCACAAAATTATTACATTATCAACACAAATATTTGGCGAAAATTCATATCTTGACGTATATTTTAATCGTGGGAATTTCGATGAGATAATATTTTTTACGTCACTGTAAATCTGTATAGGATGTCTTATATTGTAAATTATGTTAAAATTTTTTTGCTTATATATATGTTGTGCAAACAAATTTAACGATAAATATGGTTGTATTTAAAATTTTATGAGACTACAATTTGGTGTTAACAATCACGGCTTAATTAAGAGAATAGGGTCCGTAATTGAAAAATAATTAAGATTTGTTATAAGGAAGAAACCATTCTGTATAAATCTTCCGTGTCATTTATTTATTTTTATCATAATTTAAACCTAAGGTGTTATTTCAGGTTTACTTAACGCTGTATACAAAACTAACTAAAATATTATAACAATAATTACAAAAAAACAACAATATGTACCTATTTATGTCTACCCGTGCAGAGCTAATTATCTTGCCGTGGTATACCGGCAGAGCAGAATAGTACCTCTCTCTGTACAAGGTGTCGTAAAAAGCGACTGAGGTACCAAAACCGACAGGCGATATATATAAATATGATGATGATGTCACAGGTAGACGTAACACTTGAGCATTACTTCTCGAATCCTACCAATATAGTCTAAAGTAACTAAAGCATATAATATAATATAATATAATATAACATTCGAGCTTGCATTGTAGATGATATCTGAAAAGCGACTCAATCTAAAGCACACACACGCTACCGGTGCCTGGGAACTAAAACATCCACTATCAGTCAAGTGGATGACCTGCGGAGAAATTGGACACCAGATAAAAGCCGAGCGGTCGGTACCAGCTGATACCGTGAGAATTTCGGTATCATCCTGTCTCTATATTAAGGTATACAAAATAATCGATAGCTATACTAGTTTTACTAGCTCTGCCCGCGACTTCGTTCGCTTGAAATAGTTTTTTTGGGTACTATACTATTTTACCTTAATTTATATAAACTTTGAATGTCATGTTTATTTATAACTATTGGAAGAATGTCAACATCGCCCATAGCCCATAGGCTAAGCAGAATCGTTTGAAATGGGATAGTAAATCACGTACAATGGTGTTCGGAGGCTACTGTGAGAACACAGAAGAATATAGATTCTTTGATCCTGTTTGTGCAAAAATTGTAATTAGTAGAGATGTGACATTCGTCGAAAATGTAATGATAGCATCAAAAATTTCACTCAGAAAATTTCTATATTAGTGTCACAACATGCTACTATTTCTACAGAGAATAATAGATCTGACTCACAGAGTTTGTCAGTAGAAGATGAAAACACAATAAAAATTGATGATAGCTCAGCAAGATATCACTTCATCATTGAGTAGTGATACCTCGTTTGATAGTTGCGTAATTAATAGGAGAACTAATGATGATACATATTATCCTGATACAGATGATTATTATCATGATGATGATAATACTCAAAGAAATATAACACTGAGGTTACATCACAAACAAAACATGCAAGGTAATCATTTCATATGTGTTATGCAGTTTTCAGATCCCCTAACTGTTATAGAAGCATTATCAAGTTCAAATGCTTAGAGAGGAAGAAAAGAGTTATATACTTGGACGAAAAAAAATACATACTAGAGGTATTATAAAAATATGGTATGTCCAATTGTAAGACAGTTAAAATTTCAATGGATTCAATTGTAAAATTGAGTGGAAAAGGAGATTCAAAAGAAACAAAGATCATAGATTTTCCTTATCAAGAGATAATTGGTTGCTTATTATACATTTCACAAGTAACCAGGCCTGAAATTAGTTTTGTTGTTAATATGTTAAGCAAATATAATAGCAAGCCCGAAATGCAGCACTGGATTGCTCTTAAGCACGTCATGCGTTACTTGAAAGGCAATCAAACTGAAGAGAGTATGGCCCATGGCTATTGCGATGCTGACTGGGCTAGTTCAGATGATGATCGTCGTTCCTGCACTGGTTTTTTCGCATTCCTTTTTCAGGGAGGAACGATCACCTGGAACTCAAGGCGACAGCCTACAGTCGCTCTGTCTACAACAGGACCAGAATACATGTCGTAGTCATCTTGTGTACAAGAAGCTTTATGGCTGTAGCAATTTCAAGAACGTTTTTGGCCACCGATGAGGAACGAATCTATGGTCACAGTGATAATCAAGGTTTCATTAAGGTGCCAGGTTCCATATGGTTCCAGGTGATGATGGTTATCATTCCAGGATGAAACACATCGCCATAAGGCACCACTTTATCCGCGATAAAGTACTCGGAGGGACAATTCAAGTTCGCTGTGTACAGACCGATATGATGGTTGCAGATGCCCTCACGAAAGCAACGATATACTCCAAGCTGGCTTATTGTTCATCCAAGATGGGCTTATGTTTATGGGAGGATATTGGAAGAATGTGAACATCGCCCATAGCCAATTAAAATTAAAAAAAAAAATAGTTTACTCATTGGCCACTTCTTGCGCATAGATAAATGTCAAGTCATCATTCCTTTGTAATACTTTATGTGCTATAAACTGAAGTTTAATTTGTTAACTCCTTTAATTGTTTTACTTTCTACAATAACGAATAAATGGCTTGAAAAATAAGTTTCAAGTTTCTAGCTCTAAAAATAGCGATACTTTTCATCGCCCTTTTCGATCCCTTACAACCCTTATTTCGAATATAAAATAACTTGTGTCCTATCTCAGGGTCCAAAAATTGTCTGTGCCATATTTCATCAAAATCGGTTGAGAGTGTTTAAGCGGAAAAGCGTAACAGACAGACAGACAGAGTTACTCGCATTTATAATATTAGTAGGCATAGCAATTGTTATGTTTTACATTCTCGTGCATCAGGTAATGTTTACTTGTACGCCAATGAAAGTAAAAAAATAACATTTATACATACATACTTCACAAGCTATTTAATTTAAGAAGGCTAAGCTAATCTAGTATAAGCTAATGTTTTTAAGCTAAGTCAGAGCTAAATAAAATTGCAGCTGACTCTAATTGCTAGGGTTTATTATTACTATGAGTTTATATTAGTATTTATTATGAAATTTTATCTAAACAAGTACGGTATTTAAAAAATGTATTAATAGAAACGTTTTAATATATATTTCTGTACTATTTCTAATATTCGTCTTTACTTAGAAACAAATACAATCGACACAAGTCATTGTTACAAATACTAAGCGGGCCTATTCTTTCCTTTATATAAAATAAAGAAATGTTTAAAGAGGATAAACAATTTCCTCACAGAAAATTCCCGAAAAAAGTCAACGCTAAAATAACAACCGATATCTGATTTTCGATCTGATCGTAAGTAACATAAAAAATCAATTAAAAACTTGTAATTATCGCATGTTACAAAAAATATATAAAACATTTTCCTTATTAAAATATCGATAAAATCAAACTTCCTGTGAAATAAATAATGAATTGGTACTATCTGTCTTTGTCAACTTCTGTGTAGTAAGCACTTAATCGCAGACGCTATGACTACCGCGTGAGATTATAAAATGACTTATTGTTATTCGGAAATTTGTTTTCCTTTTAGATAAATTTCCTATATTAAGAAATAAGAGTGATGTCAGAATTCAGCATAGTATATATTTCACGATGACGATTAATTAAATAATTACGTTGTTACGTATGGTACGGTCGGCATCGAAAGTAGGTCCACACATTGGAACCTTGTGATAGTCAAGAAACAGCTCACGAGTACTACAGCTAATAGCAAACTTTAATATGACACAGTTCTATAGTGTATCTATGTTCTTATGCCGCTGATTATAGTACTATAAGTATATTATCTTATCTCATTTTGTAGAATTTACTAAACATCGTACTAGTACCTTGTGATCATGATAGAAAGGAAGGTCAGTATCTCTTGTGTACAGTTTGTTTTTCAACAATTTGACCACCAAAGCTGATATCGACTAGCTCTATAACGATAATAGTCTGGGAAAGCTAATAACGATTTGTTGCACGGTGCGATATTTTATTTTAGTTGGTAAAATACGATAGATATATCATCATAGCAACGGTAAAACGCATACTGCTAGACATAGGCTCCCCGACGAAACGGGGAATTTAAAAATCCCATAATAGGCTAGTTGACTAAATTTCAGAAACTTGTTATTACGTTACTCTAGTATCAGATTGACGCTAAAACGATAATATTTCCAGAAAATACACCTATTTTTTAAAGAGGTACTCTGGTTCTTACTTGCGACAGCTTTAGAGACATCAAATTACGGGTTCACCCAACCCTAGATGATTGAGTGCCCACCCCAGGAAGTTAGACTATCGACACGAAATTTTGTACCTACATTAAGTGTGGACTGTATGAGTAAGTGCGTCATGGCATGTCAGGGGCAGGCACCTCTGAAACTTTACCTTAGATACGTCATTGCAACCAATAGCTAAGTAATAATAGCATATCTTCGAAAATAGGTTAAATGAGCTCCACGTACTCGAGAATATCTTTGTAATAATAACTTATATAAATGTGGGAGAAAACTGTGGGAAACTGTTTATAAAGTGTGATATTTGTTTACGATAGTCGTCGGCTTTGACAGCTACTACTTGAACAGATAAATAGCTAATGCTTCTCGCTGTACTGACCTGTCAGGTGTATCTTCAATGTTTGCTTTGAATTAAATTTCGATAGCCGTATCGATTGCTTTATTTACTTATTTGTACAACACACATCCGACCGATGTAGGATATCGTTCCTTAATCTTTGCAGATTCTGACGTAAATGTGTACGTTTTTTTGTTAGTAAATGAGAAAACATTTATTATTTACAAATAAACAAAAAAGGAAATAAAGATAAAAAAAAATTAAGAACACGCTTTTAAAATATATCAAACTAAAAAGTGAAAAATATTTTTTTTAATAAAGTGAAAATAATGATGAACAAAAATTGAAGTAGTATTCTAAAAAAAATCGCGAATTGCTAGGTCTACCAAAAATATGGCACAACGCACCCTACGCTTTGGAATACTTACATATACATATGTACTTTACATTTTTGACTACCTTTCATAAACAATTAAGCAGTTAGTTATTAATATAATATTGCTTGCTATTGTTTCACTATTCTGTCATAGTGGAACTGTCAACCAACTGTCATTGTCAAACTACTAACGTTCCGTTTTAAGTGGTAAAATTGTTATTTCTTTTCCCTTATTTTTGTATTATTAGCTGTATTATTTTTTTTTATACGTGTAATTAGTTCAATGTTTTATGTGCATCTGTATCAGTTCTCAGTTCTAACAGTCACCAAGCAGACAGTATAATTCTAAGCTTATAGTATTCTATTGTATGTTCTGTAATTTATTGCTTTATCAATTGTTAGTAGTTCATCCGATTCATTTGATGACTCACTTTACTCCCAAAGTATTACTTTGTGATTGCCTTAAGTCGGTACTTTCAAGCCCTCTAAACAGATTCGATGTTTGTCACATTAATGCTTAAAGCATTCCTCAGCACTACACGGAACTTCTCACAAACTTTAGCTCTGATGTTGTCTACTTCTTACTTATTTCTGAAAGTTGGCTTAAGCCAGCTCTCCCTTCTACTTCTTATAGCTTTCCTGGATATATTCTTATAAGAAATGATCGCACTGGAAAAGGTGGAGGTGGAGTAGCTATATACCTGCGCAATGATATTAGTTATAAAGTCATATGTATGTCTCCATCTCTGTACACATATTCTGTGGAATATATATTTGTCAAAGTATCAGTTGACATTTTCTCTCCGTTATTATTTTCCCTTTTCATAGACCTTGTCACCAAATCTATTGGCTGCTCTAACCATCTATACGCTGATGACCTGCAACTATACACCCAGGCAGAGTACAATGACCTGGATAATGCCATTGTTCGGAGTAATGCTGATTTGACCAACATCACAAACTGGTCACAAAAGTTTGGTGTCTCTGTAAACCCATCCAAAACTCAAGCCATTATATTGGGCAGCAAACGGCAATTATCCAGCTTAAAAAACGTTCCTGTAATTATTTTTAATTACGTGGTAGTGCCCTACAACACATGCGGTAAGAATCTTGGCCTATTTATCGACTCTTCCTTAACCTGGAATACACATGCTAATGAAATCAGCAGTAAGGTTACTGGGACGCTTCGTGCTCTCTATCGATTAAAACATTTTCTTCCTACTAAAAACAAAACCCTTCTTATTCAATCCTTGATTTTACCCATAATTGACTATGGTGACGTGTGCTGCACTAAAATCTCTCAAGAACTCCTTAATAAATTGGATCGTCTATTAAACAACTGTCTTCGTTTCATTTTCGGTTTGCGTAAATAAGATCATATTTCCAATTACCGTTCTCTTCTCGACTTACTATTCGTGAACGTCGCAAAATTCGAGTTCTAACCATACTATTTTCAATACTTTTTGATCCGTACGCACCAATTTACTTAAAGAACAGATTCCAATTCCTATCTTCCTCTCACGAACGTAGTCTCCGTTCTTCTAATACTTTTACAATGACAGCTATACGACTCTAGAACGACCTTCCGTTGAATATTAAGCAATCCCCAAACAAATTTATCCTGAAACGCTGTCTCCGTACTTTATTTAAATATATATATATATATATATATATATATGCATTTATTGCGTTTATTTATACAAATATGTATGCCACGTTTGTCTATTTTGTATATATATTGTCTGCACCACTATATATATATATTTTTCTGTTTTGTGTAATGATTGACTGGTTGATTGATTTATTTGGTTGACTGGGAGATAATGCTAACTGGCATTAAGTCCGCCATTTGTACATTTTGTAAAGTTTTGTGCAATAAAGTTAAATAAATAAAATACTACTAGCATTTTTGTTTATTATTATTTTGAATTTGTTACAAAAAATATTCTTTATTTTTTAGTTTAATGTATTTTAAAAGCGTGTTTTCTGGGCTATATTTTAGTTTTCACTTTTTAATTCGATTTATTGTTAAATAATATTCACAAGATGTGTACTTACGATGTGTACTTAGTAGGCTGGAATTAACGTAGAGTTTACGCATGCGTTGGCTGCGTGGTCTCACCTGATATTATACAAAGGATTTTTTTTCATTATGAGGAACCTGATCAGGATTATGAGAAGTAATGTAGCTCATCGAAATATTGTATTAGCACTAATCCTTGATATACACAGTGTACACAGTTTCAATTAAAAACGTCGATCTATAGTGGGTCAAAATCGACTTCGAATGAGTCGGATATCAATAGGTATATAGATATACATCAACTGAAGCCAATATTAAACTTTTAAAAACATACTATATTATATATTAACAACTATATTATAATTTTAAATTTTAACTAAAATTTATTGTGACAAGGTTGTTCATTTAATTTAAAGTTGTACAAATAAAAGGTAAATAAATGAGTTTAATGATTTTTTTGTAAAATGTTGACAATCCGTATAGGCTATTCCATAAGTCCTTACGTCCGTGGCACTAATGGACTATGTCTATTTACTTAATCATATATTTTTATATGGTTAAAACTGTACCTAAATAATCCTTTGTAAGTAGCTTGTACCCGTCATGTTTTTGCAACTTAAGGATATATCTAAGGCAAGATTAAAAATTATATAATTGTATTTCATTAGTACAATTATATTATAATAGAAATGTACCATTTGTGAAGGCGGGAAAAGGGCACGTCTCCTTTCGTCAACAGATGCGAATCGCTCGTATCGCTCTCACAGCTTTTATCGCTCTCACTGCTTCTACCGCTTGCACACCTTTTTTAGTTACCGCTGTGACTGCGTCCCACTTTTACATGTTAAAAACTGATGAGCCTTGTTACTTTACATCACGATCAAAAGATGTTAGATGCGATGCGAGAATTAATTCTGGGACTCTTTTCGCAGCTTAAACGGAATGATTCGTACATATAATTTACTGTTTTAGTCCATAGACATAGATTGATAATACTATTCAATTATCTACTTTAATTAATTAGTTTAATTATTAAATTCAAATTTAAAACTGTTCTATAAATCACTTCAATGTTGAGTTTATTTTATTTTTTTTTAGTTTGAGTTATGTTCTGCGTTGTATGCGGTTGAAGCGTAAGTAAGATTTCATGAAAAATAGTTTATGTTAGATACTCTTGGTACTTATTTCTAATATATCTATTGTTGGAGTAATTTACAAAAATAATTAATTCTCCAAGTCTCCTCATAATTAGATACTATTAATTTCAATGATTTTTCAGTTTTATTTATAGCGATTAGAGCCTTACAACCTGGACTTGAACTTTTTTAAAGAGAATATTTTGTTCCATTGCTGATCATAAAAAAGATCTGAAAACTATAAGCTTTCGGCTTTTTAAGTGCCCTGTGAATTTTACTTCCTTTGAGAATATTGAAACATACGGTAGTTGCGGCCGTATTTTTTATTCAGGTAAACTTTTTTTAATAGTTAGTTACTATAGCTTTGAGTTTATGGTTCTAATTTCAACGGGACACTCCTTAGCAAACAGACAGACGGACAAAGAATGACCCTGTTAGCGTTCAGTCTATTTCTTTTGATGTACGGAAACCAAAAAAATATTTTCATGAAACAAAAGTTAAGTTTTTTAAATCCACTCAGTAATAGACTCATTACAAAAATATTAAGACAAAGGGAACAATTCAGTTCACATTTTCAGAATAAAGAAAATCTCTATTTAAATCTTTTTTATTTACTAAAAGAAAAATGGCTGGCGGCTACCAAAACTCATTCACCGGTACAAAATTGTGTTAAACCTCCCCAACAACAACGCCGCTTTCAAGATAAATCAATCTCCGACGAGATTCGAGATGAAAGTTCTCTAATGTCGATTGCAAACCGTAAATTCAACTTTAAAACAATAGATGTAAAAATCTTTTTCGTGAATCCTACGGTTACGGACCTTAGATAGATCGTTGTTGTTACTGATATTGCAAAAGTGAATCTGCAGCCTATGTGTTAATGTTCACTTTTCCTTTGGCAGTGTATCTCTTTTAATACACTTGCCAGTAAGGTAGTTACCAACAGTTACCTTTGAAGTGGCGCTTCTGCATGCAAATTTGTGGGGGACGACAAAAATTGGTAATTCCCATAGCAAAGTTGGATTGAAAAATGTTTGCATAAATAAATCAAAGGCAACGTTCGCTTTGGATGGCAGTTACTAAAAATAATTACGTTAACATTGAATTTGCGTGTACAGTACACGAAATTCACTATCCTAGTATATTGGCTATGTGCAAAGCGATTAGTGGTGGACAGATAACGACCCAAGCGCACAACACGGCAGAAATTGGAAATAAATGCGGATGATCAGCTGTCACGTGTAGATTACAGTACATAATTAGAGCAAAGAAATGGGCCATAGCTGTTGTTTCGTTGTTAACTGCAAAAATAACGACCTCAATAGCAAATATAAATTTTATATTTTCCCAAGAGCGTCCTACAAAATAGAACAACGAATAAAAATAAGTAAAAAAACTTTTTAAATTAAACGGTTTTATGTTAGCTATACATTGCAATGTTTAAGATAAATGTACTAGCAACAGGTACAGGGCAGCACTGTGGATCACGCAGTCGTATACTTAGGTGCGAAACTGTTTGAAGAAGGTCAAGCCTATGTTGCTCTTAGTAGAATGAGATCTTTGCAGGGACTACGTATAGAGGAGTTGGGCTGCAATAAACTAACGGGCAAGAAACCTTGCAATAATGAAGCACTAAATGAATTAAACAGAATGCAAAATAAAAACTATAAAATAAAAATAGGTAAAAAAAACTTTTTAAATTAAACGGTTTAATGTTAAACATACATTGAAATGTTTAAGATAAATATACTAAAAACCGAAAAATAATAAAATAGATACAGTCGTGGGAATTATAAACATAAGCATAGACTAGAGTAAAATAAAACCGTGGGGCACGTATCATTTTTAGCCATCCTAACGCCACACAGTCCTCAACACGATCCAAATTCTTGAAATGGTGGTGGATTTAGGCTGGATTAATCAGATACCTAAATTACAGATTCAATTTCTAAATTTAAATCTTATTATTATACCCCATTTAATGGCTGCGCCCATCTTAAATATTGAGGTTGTATACTGTATTTATTCTTCTTGTCAAGCCCTTTTATTTGATACCCATATTGTTGGGGTTGATAAAAAATTGTTATAAGCCATTTGGTAGCGGCAGCCATCTTAAATTTCAATTTTGCATAGTAAATTGTATTCTACTTGTTGATACCTTTCATTTGATACCTATGTTGATGGGATTGATAAAACCTAAGTTATCCGCCATTTTGTAGAGGCCGCCATCTTGGATTTTAATTTTATATAGTACATTGTATTCTACTGGTTGAGCACTTTCATTTGATACCCATATTGATGGGATTTATAAAACCTACGTTATACGCCATTTTGTAGCGGCCGCCATCTTGGATTAAATTTTTTTATAGTATATTGTATTCTGCTTGTTGAGCCCTTTCATTTGATACCCATATTGATGGGATTAATAAAACATAAATTATCCGCCATTTTAAAGCGGCAGCCATCTTGAATTTATAATGAAATTAATAAACATAATTGTATTGTCACCAATATCCAAAGTGTATACAAAATTCCAGATTAATCGGTTGACAGGAAGGGGGTGAAATTTAAATTACTAAATTTGACCCAAGAATAAATAATAAAACAAACGGGGTAAGCTAAATAAAACCGTTTAATAAATGGATTGCTGCTGTGAAAAGAGAAAACTAGCTTTTTTCTTTTTAAAATGTTATGTCATTCACAGCTCATGACTTAACTTTAAATTATAATATTACTGGAACACTTTTTTGTTCATAATATTTTATGTGACCGTTAACATGTTTTGACGTGACAACGTCTTATAAATTGGTTTGCCGGGTGACACTTCAAGAAACTGCATTTCGCTCCGCTCACGTTATGCGCTCACAATGAGAGCGAGTGAGAGGCACGCGTCCCTCTCACTCGCTCTCATTGGGACGTGTGTTACGCAAATGTATTGCAAGTTATTGTATGTATATTTGTATATAAATACGTATGTATGTGTAAAGGTAAAAATAAAATTTTGTTAATATGAAATTCAGTGCGAGATTCTTTGTATAAATTAATGTTTTAAATATAATTCTTTGTATAAATAAATGTTTTAAATTGTTACTATTATTTCATCCTTATTCCTACTATACGAATGAATATTCACATTAAAATTATTTTACCACTCAGTCGTTGTCACGTAAAAATTTCGCCCTAATACCGACTTTACAGGCAACCAATTTTTTTTATCATTTTATTGTTATGGTACACAATGGTCTTCAAAACCTCACGACAAAATTTGTAGTAAACATTTTATTGGAGGAAAAAATTTGAGGAACAATTAAGTCTAAGCTACCCTTAGCCAATCCCAGGTAAAACGATCACAGTGATGTTGAAATCCAAGTATATATTTCATCTATTGAGAGTCATAGCAACAAATACTTCAAAGAATAAAGACAAAATCTGTTGCACGGACCAAAAAACAAATAAGGATCAATCAACATCAACACATGGTCAAATTTGTTGGTATATTATCAATAAAAGAAGACCAACAACTTTTACCTGATGATGACATTTCATTACTTCGAGTTCTTGATAACCAGAGTAAAAAATGTTAAGTTTCTAGCTTGACATTTGCAGCATTGAGTATATTATTTGGTGTTTATAGAACCACAATTTCAAAATTTATTTTACTGTAAAGCTTTTGAATTAATTGCACTTAAATAATGTCAACAATACTATTTTAATCTTTGGTTTCATTTATATTTGCAAAGAAAACTAACAATGTTTACATTTTTATTTTATGACAGCTTCCGCAAATGTTGTAAACGCTACGCGGCGCCACAGTCGCGCACATGACTAATAAATAAAATTTGACGGAAGGACCTCTATCGACATGGCGATGAAGCTTATTCCGCCTCCCGTCAACACAATATCATATTGAGAAAGCACGTTGCATTAGTTATTGATTCTCGTTCTTAAGTTCTAGATGAAAAACATAGATGGCGCTATAATATGGGCAATCAAAATGTAGTGTATACATATGCTTTGCATGATTTACAAAATGTATAAAACTAATTAACAATAACATTGTTTTTAAGAGGTGCTTTATTCATTTCATCTTATAGAAGAAATAAAACAAATAATTCGATTTTTTGTACCGCCACCTAATGACACTATTGAGCACAAAAAATGGATTGTCCTCAACGAGATACCTACGAATCATGAAATCGGTTCATGATGGCCGTAATACAGAAATAAGTTTCACCAAACTTATTGATGTGTTTCTTATTCTAAAATCAAATTATTTTTATAATAATAATTAAAATATTATATTATTTAGAATAATTAAAAAAAATAATTTGTAAAATGTGTTCAAGAAGTGTATTAATAAAAATATAAAAACATATAGCACAAACTAAATTAGTGAATTGAGATATATAAACTACCTTTTCTGTTTGAATACCTAAATGTGAATGTTATACCGCACCTACTATTTTTTACCGTCTTATCAAGCAAAAATATAACAGAGAGCCAATCAGTAGTCAATAAAATATATTTTTATACCTAGAGTTGTCATTCAGCCAGAACTACTCTTTTGAAGTTTTTTTCATGGAATTTAGTCCCTTTGAGCTTCAACCATCTTATAAGATAGCTTATTACGTAATTACTTAGATTTTCTATAAATTCTATTATTAAGGTTATTTCTTAGAGTTATAGGTCAGTACCTACTTATAAATCAAATAACTTCAGTTGGTTCTCGCATCAAAGTTGAATGACTGCAGCTATATACAAAGTAATGCTTTTAATGGAGTTAATAGATATTTATAATAAATCAAAGGAACCAATTGGTATTGGTCGATAATAATGCGCCACATTGAGCTGAACATGTCTACGAGTGTACAATATTTATCACAAGTCAGACTGGCCTGTCGGCACATCTGATATAAATCCGGTTGACTTCTAAAATTCTCTTCTGTGCCGTGTGGTACCGGCAGTGTAGAATCCTGTCCATGTACCAAGTCTTGTAAGGTACCCGGACCGGCAGATGGCGGTATATCCATCCGAAATTGTGCAGCCCAAATGCACAGGGAGGGGAAGGGCAGCAGCATTTGTTTTATAGTTTGCCCAGCGCGGCAATTAGGAGGGTAACGAGTCACTTGACGGACGCCGTCAGGGGTGCGTCCAAGCAGGTTCCGGCGTTGAGAAATCACTCATTAGAGATAAAAAAAAGCCGCTATGCGGGCCTACGCCGTCTACCGCACCGAGGAAAACCGCCTTCATATGCGCTCCCTTCAGTACGCTGTAAGGGCGCGCATTAACGAAGTGCGGAATTCCCGGTGGGGCGATCTACTCGAGGAACTCTCGCCATCTCACCAAGCATATTGGAAGCTGGCGAGATACCTCAAGTCGGACAAGACGGCGAACATGCCCGCCCTCAATCGTACCGCTATGTCTGCGCCCGCGCCCGCGCCCGCGCCCGCGACCGTCGCCGCCGCCGCTCCCGCCGCCGTCGCGTTCACAGACGTCGAAAAAGCCGAATGCCTAGCGGAAAGTCTAGAATTGCAGTGCTCGGTTAGCACACTCCCCACTAACCAGTCCTTCGTTCAGTATGTCGACGACGAAGTCGAAAAACTAGAACTCGCGCCGCCGACGGCGCCGCCGTTAGACCCGATCACGCCAGTTGCGGTCCGTGACGTCATTCGCGATCTTAAGGTAAACAAAGCCCCCGGTCCGGACGGTTTAACTAACCGCGTCCTGCGTATTCTCCCCGCCCATAATATTTGCCTGCTTGTGACTATCTTTAATGCGGCCATGTCCAACTGCGTGTTTCCCGACGCGTGGAAGGACGCCGCCGTCATTGGCATTCACAAGCCCGGTAAAGACCCACGAAATTCCGCTTCCTACAGGCCCATTAGCTTGCTGAATTCTTTGGCCAAGTTATATGAGCGCCTCATTTGTTCGCGTTTGCGAGGGTTCGTCTACGATAACGGCCTTATGGCAGACGAACAGTTCGGCTTTCGCAACCGACACTCATGTGTCCATCAATTGCACCGTCTCACGGAACATGTCCTTTCGCGCCTCAACGAACGAGGCCGACCGCAAGGGACGACGGCGTTGTTCTTTGACGTCGCGAAAGCTTTCAACAAAGTCTGGCACAACGGCCTTGTGTTCAAACTTCATTTTCAGGGAGTGCCGGACAGACTCTGTCTAATTATTAAAGATTTTCTCTCGAACCGATCGTTCAGGTAACGAGTCGAGGGTTCCTACTCCAGCAGACACCCCATTTCAGCCGGCGTCCCCCAAGGATCCGTGCTCTCTCCGCTCCTATTCGCGCTCTATACGTGCGATATGCCCAGCTCTCCGGGCGTAGAGTTAGCCCTGTTCGCGGACGATACGGCCCTGTACGATGCGGGCCGTAACCGCGATCCCTCCCTAAGTTACAAACGCCTCCAACGCGCAGTGAATGTACTCGGCGAATGGTGTCGAAATAAACCCCGAGAAAAGTGCAGCCGTGCATTTCTCGAGGTCAAGTCGACACGGCGCGAACGGTATGCGCCGCGAAGTGGGGGCGTTTAAACTATTCGATCGACCCATCCCCTGGGTAAATAAAGTGAAGTACCTAGGCGTCACTCTAGATCGTTGCATGACGTTCGGACCTCACTTAAAAACAGTCAGTAATAGGGCCGCCTACATCTTAGGTAGATTGAATTACTACATTGGCCGTGAAAGTAAGATGTCCCTCCGCCACAAGAGGACTATCTACAAGGCCTGTATCCGCACAGTAATGACTTACGCGAGCCCCGTGTTCGCTCACGCGGCCCCGAGTCATATTAATAAAACCCTTCAGGTGGTACAAAACAAATTCATGCGCAGGGCGACCGACGCCCCGTGGTACGTCCGTAACGTGAGCCTACATCACGATCTCGACCTTCCCACGATTCGCGAATACATGAAAGAAGCGTCGCGCCGTTTCTTCGATGGGGCCATAAATTACCCAAACCCCTTAATCTCCAAGGCCGCAAAATACGTCGCTCGGAAAAACGTCCACGCCCGATCTCGCAGACCGCGTCACGTCTTAGATGACCCGCCCGATAGCACAACCGCGAAAATCGCAGTCCTTTCTCGCCCTCTCACTGGCACAACACGATCACTGACACTCCACATGCACTCGTACAACAGAGCAGTACACCGCGTTCGCCGGCGAACGCGTGAAGTCCCTGCCCCTACGAACGATAACCGACAGCCCTATGGCTGTCGGGCTTAATCTGTCCGTCCTCTTTTGCTTTAATTCATCCATAGTAAATTCAACCCCAACGACGGCGGCCGAGCCTAGGTCGAGCCTCTAGAGGCGCCCTCGGACACGCCGTCGGTCCCGCTTAAATCTCGCGAGCCATTGCGGGCGCGACCGCGGGGCACGCAAGATTGTTTTACGGGCATCGGACCTCTCATCTATGAGAGGCCCCGCCCTCTTTTTCGGTGGCGCTGGAATTGACGTCTGAGTAGTCCAGCACTAGGTTCGTCCGTCCGTAACACAATTAGGAGGAAATTCCTTATTTTTTGGGTAAGCCAATGTCTAGCAGTATGATGATGATGACGATGCGAGTTCTTAAGCGTGCTTTTTGGAATTTTAAGCCAACGTTTCCAGACAGTGTCAGAAAAGGGAGGCCTCTAATGCAGACTGGGTCAAATCACGCCATTGCTTGATCAGCAACGTGCCCTTCTAGGCACTCCCCGTATGTGATCAAGCCTAAAGAAGAGTTACCTGGTGCAAAGCAAATCTTCTTTTAATAATTATTTACTTGCTATTGTTAGAAATAATACAAGTATTGTCTGCTATATACGTTAGATGGCTTAATCGGTAAGAAGATTAAGTTCATATCGCTAAAAGCTTTCTGTTTTTTTATTGTACTAGGTCAACAAAGAAGCATTAAGTCCGCGCGATAGGGAGCATCACTACAGCTCACAACCTATAGACGATCGTAATATTACAAGAATATCGTTAGCGTTGCCAAACTTGTGATTTGAAGATATTATGTCATATTACCCAGTAAGTTCATTGCCTCTCTCACACTTCAAGACGGAAAAGAGCGATGAGAAATATTATTTAGCAGAAGTAATAGTTTAGGATCAGGACAAATGCAGACGACCTTGATATAGATCTACCTCATGTAGAGTGTACCTTTTGTAAGGTTGAACTATAAGTGTTTTTATATATATGTTTATAGCTTCAACCCTAAGTAAGAATACGCTCTACGTTAAATCTCGGAAAGGTTTTTTCAGGTTGTGACAAAGAGAATACGCCCATTACCTAATGGAAAACTAGTTAGATATATATAAATATGACATGGCACATTTAGCTTAAAATAGTGTTAACTCAAAAAAAAGCACATCTCACACTATTTATATATTATATTTATCTTATTCGATAAATACATCGAATTCTTTAACAACTCAGACACTTACATACTTAGGTACACTTATCTACATGTTTGTTCTAAATAAAGGGTACAATTTTCTTTTTATTCATAAAATTACAAGATTATCAAGAAATATACGTTGCTATAGATATATATATTCTTTAACAACTTAGTCTTGTAAATTATTCTTCGCGAATGTTACAAAACAGACCCTGAGCTTTTTCATCTAGGATTACGGCTTATTAATTTTTAATTAAGCCGTAGGTTACCTGCGGAGTAAAATACTAACTACCTCTCTCTGTACCAGGTATAGTAAGAGGTGACTGAGGTGCCGGAACCAAAATATGACGATATGCCCATCAGAAACAGCGCACCTTAAATACTACATGATGGGGATGGTCATTAGCATCTTTGTCGGGGAGTTGCGCTCTGGGATTGCCACCACGCCTGCCCAGCGCGACAATTATGGATTATTACCCCCTCCCCCCCCTATCTGGGTGGCCTATATCCAACAGTGGGCTTTCTATAACTGATATGATGATGATAAGTTAGTAATTAAATATTAACAAAGACTTTCCACCACGTACTAGTGAATAAACCTTATAAATTAGCACCCCGATTCGTACAACTGTATAGTGTATAGTCAGCCTATTTATTGGTTTGCGTTGATGACAGCCATTTGGCGAGGCGACTACTTAATCAGATTCATTACAGCGAGGGCCGTGTCGGCAAACAGGGGGATCAATGTGTTTACTCTGTTAGCCTTTATTGCGTCCGGAATCGATAGCCACTAATTTTGGCACCGAGTGTACGAGATTGAATAGCTCGCGACTACGTGACGCTGTTGTGGGGTTTTGTTAGATTGGTATTAGGATAAACGCAGTTCTTTGCGCTGATGATACGTTACTTGGAATAACAATAACATGTTTGTTCTAAATAGAAGGTACAATTTTTTTATTTATAAAATTACAAAATTTTCAAGAACTATAATTGATATAGGTACTTATATAGGTACGATATACGATGCCGTAGTTTTAGTACTTTCAACTAAGGGTAAAGTGTAGAAATAAGTAAGACATAAAAATATATATATATACATGTGGAGAATGTGCGTATTTAAGAATTGAGTGTGCATTATCATGATGTAAGAGACAAGATTACTTTAAATCTTTTTTTAAAATTATAGTCAAGGTCGACTAACAAGTATACAGTTTGCGTTGTCAGGTAGGCTATAGACACTCATAATGTAACAAGGATACCAACAGCGAGTTGCTACCCTTGTCTTGAAGATATTATATCATTTTACTCAGTAATTTCACTGCCTCTCTCATCTTCAAAGTAGTACACAGAATTGCAAACACGCTCTGTTTGCGGTACAAATAGGTGAGAGTTAGGTACTAATGCAGACGATATTTGGTTGAGGTCTACCTCATGTATGTATATTTTAATTCTGTACGTTCAACAGAATTTATTTTGTTTCAATTGTATACGTGTTAATTTAAAGTAGGTTGGTATTAGAAATTGTTATAAATGCACGTTAACGTATGACTATATTATTATTTTTTAATCCGCTTCACATCAGTACAGTAAACGAAGGTATGTTAAAGTATTTTTATTTTATTATATCTCAGTTTGTCTATCAATGTATGATATACAATAAAAATAACACATATTTTGGCATCTTTCGCACATAACTCTTGGTATAATTAATTATTATTATAAGAGATATCAATTTACAAATATTCATCGATCATCATCAAACCAGCCTTTAAAAATCCACTCTTGGACATAGGCCTCTCCAAGGGTTCTTTTCCCATATTTGCCGCGCTGGGCATGCGTTTTAGCAATCTCAGAGCGCAGCTTTCTTGACGTGGATGATGCTGCCCATCCACACTTAATGCATTTGAGTTGCACTGTTTTAGATGGATATACCGCCACCTGTCAATTTTTGTACCTCAGTCGCCTCTTACGACACATAGTGCAGTGGGAGGTACTATTCTAGCTTGCCGGTACCTCACGGCGCTACAAAAATGATAAATAATGAATCGTTCTGTCTATGGAAATACATTAGTCGAATAGGAGAAGAAACTATAAAGTACCGGTTGAATTAAGTAGTAGCGGTTTACTTTGGCCCTACAAAGAAACATTAGCTTTGCTGTATATAGAAATCTAAAGAACAGCAATAACTTATTAGTATATTATAGCGTATGTATATAAAACATTTATTTACTGTCACGAGCCGAAATAATATAGTAAAAAAAATGTAAATGATTATTGGTATATCTTTAGCGTATTTTCGTTACTCGATTAAACTCATCGTTTTTACCTAATCAATTGTTGAAATAAAGATTAAATCGTTCAGTTACACACAGTCAAATATATCGAGGAAGAATATTCTAGAAAGCCCTATTTAATATAGGTATAATAATCTAGTGATACTAATTACTTAAAAATGTAAGGAAAGAGTACTTTTTTAGGAAATAAAATCCTGCGATCTTACTTTTTACCAACCGAAGGGCTCTTTGGTCAGGTAATCCCGCTCCAAGCTAACCCGCGGGATAAGTTGACTATATAATTGACTAGCGGCCCGTCCCGGCTGCGCACGGGTAGATATACATAGGAACACATATTTAATTATTATATTAAAATTAATAAGCAAGCTAATTAGATCGACTATGAATCTCTAAATTAGAAAAAAAAATATGCTTATCTTAAAGCCTTCCTGTACACTACGTTGGCTGTGGTATTTGTTGGTGGCAACAAAATGTATTGATTTTCAGGAGATCTTACTCGAGAATGTGCCACATACAATTCATCTCGTCGATTTAGTTACTCGATGCGCTGCGTGGCGGCCGCCGCCGGCATGTATTTTTATTTTAATTACATGATATCTTTTGAATGAAATGTCCGATTTCAATCATTCAAAAAGTCGTTGAAATCATTAGGCATTAAGACAGTTCTTAATATTTAATTATTTATTTGGAAAAAAAATTATAAATGGTAGGATAACACGGTATAATTTTGATCGGCATTTCCATCAATTTGTTAAATTTAAAAAAAGTAGTTATAGTGACTTAACTACAATAGTTAGACATATGTTCTTGCGAAGTTTTTTGTAGAATTTGATATATTCTATAATATTGTCAAACAATTTTTGTCCTATCAATAGTATTCTTCGCAATGTATGCGATGAAATACATTTTATAGCTAATTTTTTTACACCTTTGGTTGGTTTTAATAGGAATTTCTAAAGTAATCTAGTATTAAATATAGCCTATGTTACTCAATGATAACGTAGCTTTCTTATAAAAAAATAATTATTAAAATCGATCCAGTTCGTTTTGAGTTTATTGGCTACATACAAAAATACAAATCTTTTCTCTTTATAATATTAGTATTATATTAATTTAGTTTTGTCAACTGATCCCACATAAAAAAAATATATATGTACGCACAGGTACAAAATTTATGGGAGATAAAGTTAAATAGCGTGGCTTATTTATACTGTTATGTTAAAAAACCACTTCAGCAAACAATTATCATCATCATCATCATATTAGTCATTGGAAGTCTGCTGCTGGACATAGGCCTTCGTAAGAAAAGGGGAATTTTTGCGATACCTAATTGCCGCGCTGGGCATGCATGTTGGCAATTGAGAGCGCACCGACGGGGGTGTGAATTTGAGCTACACTTTTCTATATCGTCTTAGGATACCTGGTACAGGAGGAAGTATTGTTACCACACAGTTATCAAACAAAATAATAAGACCTACAAATTTATATCTAACATAAACGGCAAGACACGACCAAATACTGACAATTAGAAGAAGCGCTTAATCCTTCCTACTTTAAAGAAGACTATTATTTCAAATGGAACGCATTTAGTGACGCATTCGCACCATTCGACGAGTTGACCTTCAACTGCACTTCATTACTCGAGCGCAAAATTAATGTATTTGTTTTTTTTTGTAAATGTAATGTCCCACACGTTTCTTCGTGATTGTACATACCATTAGATATATCAATGGAATGTAAAAACAATTAGTAAACTGATCCCGCAGGATAAGTTTGAACGGCCTTAGTTTACCTACTAAAAGGTCAGCTGAAGAAGATACGTTGATTATTTAGACGCAAGGTTCAAAAACTTAAAAATCTTGAAAAAGCACGCGTAATTTAATCTTATTTTAAAGTCAGTAAAGCAACATACCAAATTCTGACCAAATAAAACATTTCAAAACGATGTAAATCTATTAGAAACATAAAAAAATAATGGTACACAGTATTTATCAATCAGCAGGATCAGATCTATACCTACTCCTCCTATATCATCACAACCCCATATGCCTCAACCCCTTGCTGCCCCCTGGGGGCGCGGGGCGTGCCGCTCAGCGGGGGGCGGGCCGCGCATGCTCTATCTACATCAAGATGGCGATTCCTTGATTGATGGGCGCCTCTGCCGCCAAAGAGTTCTGTCACCGGTGATTTGAATACAATTTGTTCAATCTCATCCAAATAACTCCCTCTTATTGTTATTCAGAACCATTTTTATCTGACAAGTATACTATAAACAATACTAAATACTCGAACATAAATTCATACAACATACATACATCTGTGATAAGTTGCTTAAAGCATTTGTGCTACGGACAGTAGACTAGAAAGGAATCACAAATTAGGAATATAATTAAATATATATATATATATATTGCAGTCAAACATAGATAAAGATTTATTCCGGTTGAGTATCGAGACCACGACCCTTGGCGTACAAGATAGGATCACTGCCATCTGCACCATCGGGCCCGTTAACGCTAAAGTTAAGCCTAATAATACATTCAAATAAAACAGAACGTACAGTTTCTTTAATGGTAACACAGGGTCAGAAAAGATCCAGTGCAAGAAAAGACTTCCTTAATTTAGACTGCTGTCGGACAGTTCTTAAAAACTTCATATGACAAAATGCGGGTAAACGAAGTGAAACCAAAGCTAAAATATAATAATACATTAAAATAATAATCCTGATTGATTTTTCTTTGACCAAGTTCACATGAAACTGTTTTTTGGTATGCAAGATTGTTAGTTCATTTGCAAAATAGATTAATATAAAAAATATTACATGAAGAACATACCAAAATTACATATCACTGTTCGGCTGAAAGAAGGAGTTTTTACTTACTGCATTCTGAAATTACCTGTAGTCTAAATAGTACCTACCTCCCTTTTTACCAGACGACTTAAGAAGCATAAAAGGTACCAGAAGTGTTATTTGTCGATTTATCCATGCAAAAAATAAACCCTAAAACGATTATATTTTCACTATTTCTTTTGTATAGGGCTATCTTTTGTATACTGTCACTAAATAAGCATTCCCGGCGCTCTGAGACTAGGGTCTCTGTTAATCCTAGATAATCGGGTACAGTAAGCAAAATACTCTAGTTCAAAATAACAAGGCAAGACGAGCGGAGCTGATCGACAGCGTTCCCGTCAGTCTGGTATGCTCTGATTCTATCACACCTGCCTAATAGGGCAATTTCATGGGCAAGATCACCGAAATTATTATGCCAAAATAAAAGCAGTTTTGATGATGCCAAGAAAAAGAATATATTTTCATGAACTTGTCTTGACCTGGGCATTTTCTTCAGTCCTGTTTACTGTGAGTGCGTTCTAATTATTTACTTATATATAAAATAAAAATTAAATAAGCCATTTTTGCAGCACATATTGGTAATATATTATCCTTTTTTTAACTAATTAATATTCATTATTCACATCTAATATTTTGATTTTCTATTGTTTTTGATCATATTTTGGCGTTATTAAATTCTTTTTTGTTTTTAGTTGTTTTTTTTACTTACAGAGTATTAGTAAATAAAACTACTTACAATAAAAGGCACTTAACTCTGTTCTATCGATTGTAGTGTCATCGCCATATCAGCCATTAAATGTTCACTGCTGGACGTAGGCCTCGCCAAATAAGGGATGGGATGCTGCCCATCCTCGCCCGTTGCACTTGAGCTCAACTGTTTTCGGATGGTTATATTGTCAGTTCTAATACCTCAGTCGCCTCTTATTACATCTGGTATAGGGGGAAGTAGGTGCTACTATATTCTGCCTGTTTACTAGATTTATAGTCAAGTATATTATAATAACGAGCCATCGAATTTGTGAATGTGCTAGAATTATCTAAGGGATTCCACCTGGAATTGGGTAGTAAAGTTTATTTCCCATTTTACAAACGTCATGGCGTTGTTTATGTTACCTTCTTACCTACTAATATATTAAAATATGTATAGAATTAATATGTACGTTTTCCTGTAGGATATATCGAAGAGGTTATTTAATTTGTTTGCCACACTGTCTCTAATTTAAACTAAACAAAGAGCTGGCGGACTCTCCTCTGTAATTTTGCGACCGCTGTTATTTCTTGACCTTACACAAAGGTTTCATTAAGCACTTTATTTGAAGGCAAACCAAACAAAACAATAATGCGAATTTCTTCGTAACGTGTGCGATCAATTTGTGAAATTACAAGATAACCATTGGTTTTATTTGATGCAAATGTTAGTACTTAAAAAGGGTACATACGAGTACATTTTTAAGGTTGTTTGTCGGATTAAATGTATAATTTTTTTATTGAAATATAAATTAAGAAATAAAAGTAAATCAACTTTAATGTTACAAAAGTAATGAAACAATACTTTGAATGTTGACTTAATAATTATTGCTAGAAAATAATAATTAATAAACAGAATTTACCGTTAAATTAATAGTTAACGCGCTATTCTCTTTTCTATTATCTTTTCTATGTTAGTTTCTGTTTTCCAAATAATGCATGCAAAATGATGAGATGTTGATGTAATATTTTTATTTTTTGTCATTTGCTCTTTAAGATTTTTTTTCATTTAGAAGTAGATTAAAAATATATGTAGTAGACTTTTAGATGTACATTTATTGTTTTCTACGACTTAAATTGTAAATAATTTAAAAAATAAAATTTATATATTCCTTGTATGTATGCTAGATATGAGAGCTTTAATCAAACCTTAACTGTTAGTGGTATATAACATTTCAAGTAAGATTAAATTAAAATAAGAAATACACGTTATGACATTACTAGCGACATCTTTCAAGGGCTAGAAATTTTAAAATGTATAAGGTTTCAAAACGTTTTATTATTCACCTCATACATGGTGTAGCGCATCTCAAACTGTGTGACAAATTAAATAAATATATTTTTTGTGTGTAATACCCGGTTGATTAAAATGTGACTCTACACTAACATTTGAACTAATTTACGAATTCATTAGCCCATTACATCTCATAATAAGTTTCTTCCAAATAATATACTTTGAGCTTGATTTATGATTATTGGACATCATAAGAATAACAATTACACAGGTCTACAACAAAAATGCTGTCTGGATATTTCCAACTAATTTCTATATATTTAGGTATTCTGAAAACAAAAAAAATACTCAAAAAAATCCAGAACTTAAGATTTTTTTACAAAACGCAAAATTTTAATCCAAAAAATGGATTTTTTGGGCTTAAAAGGGATTATCTTGTAGTATAAATGATAGGTATAATTTTATTTTGATTACTGTTTTAAAATGTTTACAGGACATAACTATCATTAATTTCTCAATAAGGAACACCCTGTTTCACCTACATTATCAAGTATTAACATGTTGTAACCTGAACGTGCGCGCTCCGATAGTGTAGAAGTGGCGCGGGACAATTACGTGTTCACTCGTCATTTTTTTATAGATCTTGGTTCAATTCAGTGCAATGTCGTCTGTGCGGAAATGTGTGAACTCTTCGGACAGTTTCTGTTACATTTGTGGCGAATATATGACATTAAAGCAACAAGTTAATATTACGGACTTTGAAAAAAAAGTATACTTCGCGTATTAGCACCTCATAAATTCTGCAAACGATGTGTTGAAGACCTTCAAAATTGGTTTAAGGGCAAGAAAAAAGCTTTCCGGTTTGCGATTCCTATGGTATGGCGCGAGCAAAAGAACCATAGTGATGATTGTTACTTTTGTTCGTGTAATGTGAAAGGGTACAATTCAAAACGGAAGCAGTCAATTTCATACCCCAATCTGCAATCAGATATTCGTCCGATCCCTTATGGGACCGAAATACCAGTGCCCAAGGTCCCTGGTACCTTGGAAGAGGTTCCAAGTTCTGACGAAGATGGTGCTGTACCTACACCCGATGACCAGTCAACTTTATATTAGACGGCTTATGGCTGATCCACTATTCGTCACAACCATGACGGATCCTCAAAGAGAAGGGTGGATTGCCTTTAAGGAAGTCACAAAAAAATTTTTAGGCAATAACAAAGACCCTAACTACAAACAAATCGTCAAAAGAATGTTAAAAGCATTTCAAGCTTTAGGTTGCTTAATGAGTTTAAAAATACATTTTCTTCATGACGTGAGTGAAGAGCAAGGTGAACGATTTCACCAAGATATTAAGGAGATAAAAAAAAGATACCAGGGAAGATGGAGTGTCTCAATGAAGAATCAGCGAAAATGTACCAAAAGGAGTCTCACTGGGAAAAAGAAATGTGTTTGAAGCTTACAAATTAATGTATTTAAGATGAGAAAATAAGTTTTTGAAACGCAATAAAAATTACTTGATTTAAAAAATATATATATGTTCATTTTAAGATAATAACTTGTTTCGCATAGACACCTACATTGCCAGAAAACGTGACGTGCTAGGACAAAATAAAAGTTATTTTCAAATTCAGCACACCCAAAAACATAAGAATTATAAAAAAAAAACCAAGACAGCTCTTAACTTTTTTTTTTGCGGACTTGTGTTATTATTCCTATGTGTAATCACAAACGTTAATCACATAAATGTTTGTCCTGGGTAAGGATAGATCCTACGGCACTTAGTGTACAAGATAAGATACTAAAGAATGTGCCATCGGTCCCATATTTTTTTTTACATTTACGCGTTCATTCTTCATAACAAGATGGTATTGCAACGCGGTTCACTTATATTTTTTATTTTAACAGAGTTTTAAAGTCATAAAAAAATATTTTGTATATCCTTATCTTTTGCATACTAAAATTTTATAAACCCAAAGATACCACCTCTATGAGTCGAACACTTCTATACAGTAAATAATAAAAAAAAGATAATCTAAAGGACCTAGTTAATCTTAAAGCTATATTACAATAACGCTTAGACACCTCTATTAAATATATATATGAAACTGTGAGAAAACGGTTATAACCTTTTGCTTCCATTATAGCTTTTAGTATCTTTCTTATGTAAAGGCATAAAAATTATATGCAAGCTACACGACCTTACAGACGGTATCCTGATAAGTAATCTTAATACAACTGCAGCGCCATTTGCCATACTGATTGGTTAATGTTAATCCTATAGGGCGCCACCCAAACGCATCTAAAAAAATCTTTAAAATCTGGACATCCGTAAAGAAAATCAGTGATATACATAGGACACACGTAAGTAGAATTTATATATATATATATATATATATATATAAATATCGCAGCTAGTAAAAGGTATCCCATCAAAAACAATACTTGTCAAAAAAAACCAAGTCTCGCAATTCAGTTGTTCTGCAGTAAAAAGTTGTGAGATCCATGTAATACCAAGTCGGTTATTAATTTATTCAGTCTCTACTTAAGCGACTTTCTGTCTTAATACGTCCAGTCTCTAAGACCACGATCGTGGTCCATAACAATTGAAAATCAATTGTGTCTGGAATCTCCGTAGTTGAAGCATTAAGTTGTTACGTAATAATTAACAGCATCTTATAGTGACGCATATCGATATTAAAATTCTTTAATGTTTTATATAAACATATTGAGACTTGGCCATCGCACTAAATAATTGAATTTACATGTGTTTTCAGGCGATTGAATTTACACGTGTTTTCAGGCGATGGCCAAGTCTCAAAATGTTTATATAAAACATTAAAGAAATTTCATATCATATGAAATTTGAAATATGCGTGTCTTTACAATGCCTGCATGGTTACTGAAAATTTCAGTCTTCTAGTTTTATCCACAACGAAGTTACAGGGGGTCGAAAATGGCCTGAATTGCTCCGAGTTGCTTCGAGAAAAGGATGGTACGGCCGTGACGCTTTTTTGCTCGACTTGGTAGGGGCACTGCCGTGCCCCCAGATTTTTTACAAATTTAAATTGTTGAGGGCAAGTTGTTTACAAAGTTTTGTAGATAATCTTTGAAATTTATTTATAAGAAAATTAAATAAAATACAAAGCAACTTAGGATAAATTGAAGCTCTAGATTTGGCTTGGCTAGATTTTACAAGCAAATTATTTTTTTTATATACAGAAGATAAGTTGATTAGCTAAATATTTGTATAACTAGTAGACAAAAACTAGCCAAGTTAAATCTAGAGTTTCAATTTATCATAAGTTATAAGTTTTGTTTTTTAATTTAATTTTACAATGATTTATGATCTTATTAAAAAATTAGATATCAATTCTTTTGTCAGAGAAGTCGACAATCACGCATTTGAGCTTCTATGTTTTGTGAATTATTATTACTATATTAAGCCAGGTAGTCAACCTGCCTAATGACCTAGTAGTAAACTTAGTAGTGAGACCCGCCTAGCGATGGCTTGACTGCCATCACCTGCTTCACGATGACTTGAACTTATTTAACATGTGACTTTGCTTGCGCATCGTATCATCGTGGAGTCAGGAGATTTATTGCTTTTTTTGGCTATATAAAGGCGCCCTTGATTTTATTTTATTTGTTTTTAAAATATAAGCATTATCATCATCATCATCATCTTTACAGTCATAGGAAGTCTGCTGGACATAGGCCTCTCCTAGAAAGGAGGAATTTTGCCCATAATTGGCGCACTGGGCAAGCGTGTTGGCAATCGCAGAGCGCATCTTTCGCGGCGAGAATGCTGCTGCCCATCCCTACCCTATGCATTTAAACTACTCTGCCTCGGATGGACATACCGGCATCTGTCGGTTCTGGTACCTAAGTCGTCTCTTACGACACCTGATACAGAGAGAGGTACTAATCTATTATGCAGGCACCACACGATTTTTTAAATATACATTATATTTTTTTTTATGCATAAGTTTGAGATTCAACGTCCAACTGGCCGGTCGCTTCCAACCCGTGCGACAAAAAATAATAACTTTTCTCTCCGCCCGGCAAGTGACTTACCGACCGTCTGTTTTTTTAGGCTGCCCCGTGCACGATAAAATATTTTTTGTGGCAGTAGCCGGGGCAGTGTTGCGCATGTGTCGATTTACTAATCGATACGCGATTCAATATATTCAACTTTTCATGTAGAGTTTATCTTTCAAGTTTTCTAGTAAATGTAGAATAAAGCAATATTTCGTCCAGTGGTTTGCGTTTAATACAAATGCGTATGAAGTATTCGATCTCTAAGAAAATTATAAGCTATTTTATTCTGTGCACGAATCATGTGGAATGCGTGATCAGACGTTTAAAATATGTATGTACTGGCTTAGCATTATATTCTGTGTATTTATGTAATGTGTGCGTAAATAATGTGTTGCATTAACAAGCTTTGTATTACACTAGACCATATAGACACACATCCACACCTACATGCACACTAGAGCATAGGTGCCTATAAGAACAGGCTAGACCTAGTTTAGGTACCTAAGTATCAAAATGTATTTTAGTTTAAGTTACCTTTTGTTGTTGAATAAAGTTATTATTATTATTGTTATTAAAAAATGATAATTTATTGATCTGCTCATTTTTTTTTTGCAATTTGAATAAGTCATATTAAAAAGAACAAAAATATAAGAAGAAGAATAAAAGAAAACAATTTCAATAATTTTGATTTTACATTGTATTTAAAATAATATGGCGTAAAATAAATTAATCCTATTTATTTGTATAGTCATATGGCGGTCTTGATGGCGCAGATGGTAGTGATTCTATCTCGTGAGTCGTGGATTTGATTACCACCTAGAGCAAATATTTAAATAATGATATTTGTGTTTGTTCTTTATGTGGATTTAAATGTATGTATTTCAGTATTATATTTGTGATTCCTCAGTTGCCTGGCGTCTGTAACACGTAATTTAAATGACGTACCACGAAGTCAGGTCACAAAGTATGAGATGCTGTGGAAATTTATTATTATCATATATTTGCTAGTAATTTTATCGTAAGTAAAGTGTTAATTTTATCGTACATTTACATCGATACACTAAGGTGTACATCACTCGAGTGTCTTATTCTTTTTGTGGTGGGTAATATAGCATTGTTTGTGAACAGAGATAGATTGCGGGTATAAACAAAAGAGCGAAAGGGACAAAACTATAACTTTTGAAGTAGGAGAAAGACTGGCTTCATTTTCCATTACACTGGAATACAATAGAGTTTCCTTATAATAAGCAACTTTGACCCGAAAAATAAGTTTGTGGAATTTCAAAAGCTGCTATTGTTTTATTTATTTTGAGGAGTTTATATCTCATTTATAAATAGACTAAATAGCTTGATCGTTCCTTATATTATAGTTACGCCATTTGTAAGATCGATATCTTTTTGCTTGCTTTTCCATGCGGTAGACCTTATTTATACAAAGGTCGTCTGCGTTGGTACCTCAGTAGCAATTAGTGTTTAGTCTCCAAATACGATTCCACATACATATTTTTATTCGCTTGATGGCAAACGTTACCACTGTCTATAGACTAGTGCCATCACAAAGATATCACTAGCGTGTCGCTAACCTTGTAAAAATAAGATACTTTATTACATTTATTTGGCCTCTCTCACCCGTTAAACTAGAACACCGCTAACTTTTACTTGGTGGTAAAAATAGGTGAGTGAAAAAAAAGAAAAAAATCTTATGTTACCTATATTTGAGACCGAACGATATGCCAAGTATTACACGTAGAAGATATTATGCATATATAAGCCGCCCCTCCATCTTAGTCACGGTACATACTCGTAGTAACATTGTATCCCGTTGATCCCATAACTTATAAATATTAGATTCTTATTTAATTACCTTACACCGCCATCTGTTATTCTTAGGATACACACAGATTATGGTCTGTATTATTATATAATAAACTAACAATTTGTAATAAAAAAATACAGTGACAATAAACTGAGATACCCCATCGTTTAAGTCGGATTAAACTGCACACGTTGAGCAGAATTTGATTAAAATCGATTCAGTTGAACTCCCAGTTTATACCGGAGAAAAAACGTGACATGAAAGTTTTATATGTAAAGATATATTCAGCCTGCATTCGCTCGCGATTTTATTTTATGATATTTTTTTATTAGGCTACGTTGACAAACCACCATACAGTTTGCGTGATAATAAGCTTCACAGAAGCCTGTAGACGCTCGTAATATCACTAGAAGTACGCTTTGCCAACCTTTTGACTTGAAGATATTATGTCACATTACCCAGTAATTTCACTGCCTCTCTCATCCTTCAAACCAGAACATAGCAATACGTACACTGCTGGTTAGCGGTAGTAACATGTCAGAGTGAGGTACCGATAAAGACAACCTTTTGTATGAGGTCTACCTCATTTAATCATGCGGACTTCATTTAATGAATTTGTATAGGTTTTTGGGAATTATATCTTTTGAGTGACATTATTATTCCTGTATAGTGTATACGCCTCAGCTAATTTCAAACTGAGACACCACCTAGACCGTCAAAGGTTCTTCGTGACTTCAAAGCAAACATAAATGCGTCTATTTAGTCAAAAACTTAAACGTGTATATATAAACAATTAACCATATTCCTGAGACCACCTGCTGTAAAGTGAGCTTTGGCAATTAGCTGACTCAAGCAAGCATACTACACACGCTCAGCCAATAGAACCTTGTTGGAGCACACGTTGGAGCAAGATGTATTGATATTTCGGTAATCGACTAATTGTTGTTACTATGTCATTGCCTTTGAGTTTCTTTGATTGACCTGACTTGTATATCAGAAGAATTATAAAAACAAAGTTCCTGCCTAACTCCTGTCACACATCTGACTGTCTAAATCACATGTTAAGGCAGTTCCTTAACTATTACAGTTAGAACCTTAAAAATTTGCATTCTTTTCATAATGCAGGGGAACACTTAGATAGTATTTTAAAAAATTCACCTCTTAGAGCAGTAATACGGGAGTGCAAAGTTAGTTGGAACCTTTGCTTTTTTAGAATTTTTTCTAATGAAATTCTGCAGTATGGTTAAGTAAACACGTGTAAAATATTATTCTAAACTCATTTTTACTTTTTTACTTTAAGGGGATAAAAGGGGGTTGCAAAATTTGTAAGATAGTTCTACAATTTAACGTGGGCGAAAACGGAAAAAAACAAATGGTGATATGTATTTAATATTGTTGTATTTAATATAATAATATTCACAAAACATTTCATACGTTGAATTAAGCTGAGGTAAGTTGCCTTAAGCACTTTAGTTATGCATGTCGGACAACAGAGGAATCACAAATATAATACTTAAATATATACTTTTAACACAGAACAAACATAAATATCTATACTAATATTATAAAGCGGAAGAGTTTGTTTGTTTGTTTAAACGCGCTAATCGCAGGATATACTTTATCTGATTTGAATGTTTCTTTTTTGTTGGATAGTCCATTTATAGAGAAAGGCTTTAGACTATATAACATTACGCTGAGACCAATAGGTGCGAAGCGCCAGTGAGAAATGTTGCAAAAACGGGGAAAAGGCTACTATACCCCCCAAAGTCACTATTCTGCGCGGTCGAAGTCGCGGGCACTGCTAGTCATTATATAAATGTTTATCCAGTGTCAAATTTAAATTACATCTACTTGTCAATTATTATAGTGCTTAGTTCTAGATAATTTGAATGTATATTTTTAAGTATTACACCAGCCAATAAAGGAGTTGGTAGACATCGTGAAAACATTTTTTTTATATTATCTGGAATACGGTTGTGATGTTCTTTGGAGCGGATGCAAGATGTTAGTATCATCAACAGTAGAAAAATATTACACATGAAAAAATATGTTAGCGGATATCCTTGCAATGTACTCCTAATCAGTATACGAATTGCATTGCATGTGAATATTATTGACTAACTCCTGTCACACATCTGACTGTCTAACTCACATGTTAAGGCAGTTCCTTAACTATTACAGTTAGAACCTTAAAAATTTGGATTCATTTTTATAGATTAATAAGAGGTCAAACAGAGAACCCGTGGTCTCTTAGTTGATTTCGCTTTCACGCTCTTTCAAGGATCCCACGAAATAGTATAGCGCCTTCATGCACTCCACCACGAGGAACAGTTTTAGGTCAAAACTCGCCAGTGTTTAGAATAAGTAGGCCCTTGAACGCTTGTAGCGACAGGATATATATGTCAATTTTTAAACATATGGTAAATTTTATAAGAATGTCGTAAATAGTTTCAGTTCTGTTACTTTTTAATTTAATTATTTATGTTTCATTTTCGTTTATATTTTCCTATTTAGGTTACTGTTAAGAAGATAAACTCATATTATTATTTGACGTTGTTCGCTTTTATCTGCATGCCTTTTTTATTACGATTAGCATGAATTTAAGCACATTGTAATTGAATATAGTGTCGTTGTAATTGTTGATAATGAATGTTTGGCGTTGATATTGGTTAGCCTAATAAATTAATAAATATACTCTGATAGACTGTCTGATGTGAACCTCGGTATCGCGTCGGATGCAGACCGTATAGAACCGGTCCTATCTAAAATCACATGGCGAACACTGTATCTAGCAGATGTCCAACAGCTGATGTGCTGATGATATGCGCTGTCAACTACTAGAAGCCAGGATGTGAGCATAGGAAACTAGTATTTTTATCAGCGTATAATAATATTTGCCGTGACGTACCGGCAGAGTAGAATAATACCTACCACTGCACCAGTTGACGTAAGAGGCGACTAAGATACCAGTACCGACAGGTGGCGGTATATACATCCGAAACAGTGCAACTTAAAGCAAAGGCGGAGATAGGCAGAAATATCCCTGTAAAGAGAGCTGCATACTGCGATTGCCAACACGCTTGCCCATCGCGGCAATTATGGCAAAAAAAGCTCCTTTCTAGGAGAGGCCTATTAACAGCAGTAGACTTCCAATGGCTTGTGTGATGATGGTGATGAAGTATGATAACACTGTCACAATATACCTACTATGTTCGTTTATAAAAAAGGTTATACTAAATCTACAGACTAGTATAGTCTTCCTGTACCAGGTGTCGTGACATGCGACTGTGGTAATTGACTGAAATAGATAGGAATTTTTATCGGCATTATAAGTGTAATGTCACCTTCATAATATACCTGCCACGTTTAATTACAATACGGTTAAATTAAATTTACAAAATAATATAGTGCTTCCCCCTGTACTAGGTATCGTAAGAGGCGACTAAGGTACCGGAGCTGATAGTGTTGTTTTGGATGGGTATACCATCACCTGTCTCTTACGTGTGTGTATTGGTACAGGGTGAAGATAATTAGCAGCATGCTTGTCGCGATACGCTTCGCGACCATGCCATTGCCATAAGCCCGATGTTAAATTACCGCTTTATTGGTTAGGGCTATATCCAAAAGTCGACAGATCCTATGACTGATATGCTATGATGAAATGAAGTTTTGACCGTTTAAACTTGGTCAAAATCGTGTTCAAGTAGTTCAGTCGGTTACTAACATACAATTAAATTTACTAAAATACTACTTACTTAAATTAACTTTTTAAACATAAAAATACTCGGCAGATTTTATGCCTAGTGGCATTATCTACCATTATTACTACTACAAACCATCGGGTAAAACAGAAAGTATAAAAGGTGCACTAAATTTAAGTTATAATAATTATAAATAAACAATCGGAAATATTCAATTATAAAAATAACATTCATACATATTAAAATAACTACACATGCACAAGTACATGTGTTAATACTATACTTGATATGGATGACTAAGAAAATAAGGGGAATCATTAATCTTTAAAGTTATATTTTCTAGTTAATATTATTTGAATTTTTACCTTTTTTACACTTGTCCTAGATTATTTACAAGACTATCATATACGAGAATATTAAACGAGATAACAAACTATTTTGATAGCAATCATACTCATTTTCATCACTAGCCGATTCTTAAATACATAATTAAACACCATACCCTTATTTGGCATGGCAAAGTACTGCAAACGAATAGCCATAATTACACGGATATTTTAATAATACGTCTCATCCCGACGATACTTTTGTGGGAGTTTGAGGAAGTGGTATTAATATGTGCATAAATTATCCAGAATAAATGGTCCTCAGGTTTAATCAAACTGGAATTTCATTGTCGTTATTCATTGCTTTTTGCCGATATAAAGTTTAATTTCTGCAATTTATTTTCATTTCTATTTTAATTAAAGGCCTGTATGATACGCCATTAAGTCTAGCTCAAGAAATAGCCTGTTACGATTCATTATATGTCTATACATGTATACGGCGGGGTAGGGTGGCCAAGAGACCTATTTTTCAAATACACGATTCATATTTGATCTTTGCAGTGCAAATTAATATGGTTATAAAAGTAATAAGACCAAAGAGTCCAAAAGATTTGACAATAACTTAAAACATTTTATGTGTCTTGCTCGTTTACCCAGAAACTACATGAAAGGTTTCTGAGAATCTAGATAAATGTCTTGATTAATGCTTATTCGTAGAGTTTTCCTAAGATCAAAATTTTACCATCTTCCACACTTTTTATTATTCACTACTCAGTGCCCCTGAAATTAATACGCAACACAGAATTGCTTGACCAATTATTTATCTCAAAACTTTGCAAACATTGATTACTAGAATTCAACACCAGTTTATGTACATACATACATTTTGTACATGCAATACATGTATTATGTACATGCAATACATGTATTATGTACATGCATTATGTGACCGCTTTTATTCCACCTGCGGCTGTTCATTACCATTTCATATATATATTTATTTTAGGTCAACAAGCAAGCGCAGCCTTTAGACTTGTTTGTAATACCATAAGGGTATAACTGGCGTGTTGCCAACCGTATGACTTCAAGATATTATGTTTTATTACTCAGTAACTTTACTGCCTATCTCGCCCATTAAATGAAATATGGCATTAAAAAACTGCTATTAGATTATCCAGACCTTTGTATGAGGTCTACCTCGTGGAAGACATCCACTGTATCAGTATAGTAATTTTTTTTTAACCATCGATCATTAATATTTATAACATACTAGCTGAGCCCGCGACCTTGTCCGCGTGGAATAGAATTTTTTTTGGGTACCATACCTCTTTACCTTAACTTATATAAACTTTGAATGTCATGTTTATTTATATCAAATGAATGGCCTGAAAAATAAGTTTCAAGTTTTTAGCTTTAAAAATAGCGATACTTCCATACATCTTTTCATCCCCCTTTTCGACACCTTACAACCTTTATTTCGAATTAAAAAACAGGTTATGTCCTTTCTCAGGGTCTAAAGATTGTCTGTGCCAAATTTCACCAAAATCGGTAAACAGGAAAGCGTAACAGACAGACAGACAGACAGAGTTACGTTCTCATTTATAATATTAGTAAGGATTTCTTGAAGAGATCACTCGAAAGAAAATTTATTGCGGCATGTGCCATTAAACTACATTTGGGAATCGTTTGTCTATGCAGATCTTTAGTCCATAGTCTCCAATATTTCTGAACTCAAGTCACCGTACGCAAGCTGCAGCGCAGGCGGTCCGCGCTATAAAGGGAACGAAACTGGTTCCGTAGCTGAATGCCGCTCGCAACCCGAGCCGGACGCACTACTGTCCCCATCGTGTATTGGTCATTTTTGTAATTTCGCTCACTTTCATCATAATTTCATCTCACATGGTAGAATACAAAATATTATGAAATATTTTTTTAACATTACAGATCCTGGTTGTGATGAGATAATTATATATAGTCGGTTTGACTTTAAGTAACGAAATTTTAGTTGTATTTAGAAGACGATGTCCGTCACTTCGATTGTGTTCGGTAATTAAAAAAAATGATTTTTTTGTGATACACGACATTTTCTATTGGAACCTATTCGTGTGACTCAGACTTACAGTTTCCTAAATGTCAAATAATTTTAGAAATCGCATGTTAAGTTGTGAAAATACCTAATTTACTCGCCTGTATACATATAGTATGTGTACATAAATACAATATTAGAATTACTCTGGTTTCTACTACGTGTTGGTAAATTAGTAACTTAAGTAATAAAAGGCGTCTTACGTTATTCCAGCCATTAGAAGTCCACTGCTGGATATAAGCCTTCCAAAGAAAGGGGAAACTTTGCCCATAATAGCTGTAGGAGGCAAACGTGTCGGCAATCGCAGAGCGTAGCTTTCGCGCCGGGGATGCTGCCACCCATCCGCATTTTGTGCATTTGAGATGCATTGTTTTGGATGGATATACCGCCACCTGCCGGTTCTGGTACCTTTTTCGCCTTTTACGATACCTGGTACAAAGAGAGGTACTATTTTACTCTGCCGGTACCTCACAGAACGTACGTTATCATGAAGAAGCTAATAATCAAGGTGACAATTATGACGTCTTCTAAACGTCATCCAGAATATTGAACCACTTAGAAACGTCAGTTGGAAATAATGACTTATGGACCTTAGTAATATTGAAAACGCCTACACCTATATATTGTTTTGTCATTTAACAGGAAATGACGTGATAAGCCTGATCAAATAGAAATTCGATTGTCCTTATTCCATGTTTTGTTGTCCTTTTATTTATCTAATATTAGACAGTTCAATATATACACATATATATTGGTCTATCTATAGAATAACATAGATTCAAGCCTTTAAGAATGAGATTGAGATAGCAAAAATATACATATAAAATATACACACTTAAGTAAATTAAAATTGAATTGGAAAATTCAGTCAAATGTCAGGTCCAATTTTCTATCGCACACTTGGCACATATATATTAATTCAATGATCATGTACGGTACTATGGTCAATTTAACAATTACAAATCCTATTGTCTGCAAGGTATGTTTAGCATATAGTTATTATAGCTCTTCTAAGAGAGCCATTGTTTCTTACTTGTTAACAATCATAGGAACATTTTGTTTTCTTAATGTTTCATGCTAAATGTTTAAAGTAATTTAGTACGTTTAGTAGCGAACTCGAAGTTATGTAATAAAGAAAAAACCTTAACAGCAGAGTCAACCAAGTTATGCAGTTATTTGTTTTATGTTCAGAAGGCAAAAGTTAATGACTAAGTCAGTGAAAGTAAGTGAAACAGTAATATATTTCACAATAATTAACCTATATTGTTGTGCTTTTATTACCGTTATGTCATTACGTGCCGTTACCTAGAATTTGAATCTTCAGTTAGATCAGATAATAGTTTACGAAAATAATCCAGCATCAGGATAAGCTAAGCACACAACATGTATGAATTATTACCATGTATAATATTCAATTGGTAAATTAACTGTTTTAGCATAGTTCCTTATACTCGTACATAGCTGCCTCGTAGAGATTTCCAATAAGATCCATTGTCATATCCATAGATTTTTTCAAGGATTACTTGAGCTGGCGTGGTGAAAATAACAGGGCTCAGTTTTATAATGGGTCTGTTTGTTCTACTAGGCCCATCCTGTTAAATTTAAGCTGCAATATTTCCGTTGATACTGGTGAACTTATATATTATTTAAGATATTTAGCTTGAAACTCTGTAAGCTCTATCAGATTTTGATCCGTAGAAATAGAATGATTGTATAATCGTAAAAAAGTATTTTTTGTGCACATTTTATGGTTTTACTATTTTAAACTCAATAAATACCATTTAACCGAGATTTTTAAAGCTAAAGTTCTCAAACAAGCTTAATAAAAAATCTCCAATGACCAATACAAGGCGACACCTCTCTATAGATTATTGGGTGCTTTCTGTAGAAATCATAAAACCTTATTAAAATTATAAGTCCAAAATGCAATTAAAGTTGTATTGTTGCCACTCCACAGTTACTTAAAAATTTTCTGTACCGTCTCTGTATTCATACAAAGTTTAAATTCAACGTTCCGGAGGCAAAATACGAGTTCTTTGCGATGTGACTCTTCAATCGCGTTTTGTGTTTTTGTATTATTGCATTATGCAAACATAGAAACGGCATTGGACACGCTTATGAGTAATTAGCGGCCGAGATCAAGGCTCAGCTGGAATTTAAACAGTGTTTCTTTGAGATGTACTTACCCTAAATAAAGACTGTAAAGTGAGGACTATAGGACGTACTTGCCGGATACATCATACACTTTTTGCGTTAACCTTGGCTAATTATTATTATTATCTAGTCACCTATTTTTACCGCCATGTAGCAATGTTCGCATTGTTGTCTTCCGGTTTGAAGGAAGTTTGAAGCTGAGACACGCAATGATATTACAGGCTAAATATATCACAGCATCTTCAGTTTACAGGGTTTTTTAACATTTCACTATGCTAGTGATATCTTTGTGATCTGTCTATAGGCTGCGGTCATATTTAACAGCAAGCGGACTTGTTGAGCGTATATATGTTTGCTGACCTCCTTATGATAATAATAATAAAAATAAATTCCCACAACATCTCATCCATTGACCTGACTCCGTGGTAAGTCGCTTAAAGCACTTGTGCTACGGACGTCAGACAACAAAGGAATCACAAATATACTACATAAATACATAAATTTAACACCCAGATACAGAACAAACACAAATATAATCATATAAATATTTCCTCTGAGTGAGAGTCGAACCCACGACCTCTGGCGCATAAGATAGGTTCACTTCAATCAAAATTAACTTATATAAACAATTAACGTAGTGATTTTTATTCAGAAAATTAATGTGTATCTACATCTATTAATTCACTTTATACAGGTATAAATATTTATTTACGATATATATTATTTTTTATTCGGTAGGTATATGTCCAACGGTGGACTTTTATGGTTGATACGATTATCATATAAAATGAAAACATTTACTCACAAAGAAGACTGACAATCTGGCTAAAACCCGCAGAATTGTTTGTATATTATAAATTAAAGGAAAACACTGCAAGCGATAATACAAACTACACAGCAATATAAAATACATTAATAACTATACATATGTACATTTTTATGAATAAGAATATGTATTAGAAATAATGCGTTGTCCTTTTATGAGAATCTGCATTAATATACGACAATCCGCATACACCTTATTGAATCTTGTAATCGCCCTACGCTCTATTATAACTTTATATTTTTCCATATATTACTCCGTGTACTTCATCATTGCCATTATTCCTACATCATATCTGCCCGGTGTATAGCTAGGAGAAAGCACACCTTTATCTAGCATCGTTAATTAATATTACTAGAGCAGCGGTCCTTTTGCATTCCTCGGTATGAGGGTGGTTTATTATAGAAGTAAATTATTAACTTTCACGATCAGACCACTTTAATCGGTGATCATTAGGAAAATATTTAATTGACTATGCTAATATTACACGTTTATATAGTTAAAGATATTGTTTGTGTGTGCATTTTGTGGGCGATGAAAGTATTAACGATATATAATATATTAAAATTACGGGTTTAAATTATATAATAAAACGGATCAATTTAGGGACGGTAGGCATTTCAAGTAAAAAGTAGATAGGAACGAAAAATTTAAAACCAAAAATGAATACAATATTGTGAAGGTAATAATTATAACTGTTAAATCCTTACACCACATCTTTTGTCATCCTCGAAAAAGTCTGTTACTTCGCTCCCTTCGCAGGTTTTGAAGCATAATAGGATGTTAGTGATACCAAGAGAGAACAGGTGTCTGCTATGTAGAGCGGATGCGCGTGTAGTGATTTCACCTGATATGTACGTTAAAATTTATAAGCATACGAACACAGACAAGGTCGAGAAGTTGTTAACTAAATATTGCATCGACAAAAAACAGCTTCAAAAAATCAAAATCCAACAAAATAAGCAGATTCCAAAACCATCCGTACAAACCGTGAAGCCCATTAAAATGAAATCAAACACGTCCTGTAAATTGCAAGTATTCAAAAGGCGAATTGCGAAGTGGCGTTATCGGCCGATATCGGCCCCGAAACGTTCCAAAAACGGACCAAAACGGACGCGAAACGGCGAAAGTTTGCGTGTCGCGGCGCAGTAATCGTATCTTCGGACCCGATAAAAGGGACCCTTGCACCGTTTTAATTAGGCAGTAGAATGTATCGGGTGGCTGATGGTGATAGGGTTGGTCAAAATTTTATAAATCGATTCTTAGCGGTTTGCTAATAAAATGTATTCTGTTCTAGTGCATTTCAAAAGAGTATATTTAATAATTAATCGGTACCTAATAAATAAATATATACATAAAAAACACCGTTCTATGTTGTACTGGCAGAGTAAAATGTTACCTCCTCCTGTACATGTCTTTAGTGTTAAGATTGAGACTGTGAGCGTCTATAGCGGTATCCACACGGAACAGAATAGGGCACTCGGCAATTACCTTAAAAAGCCAACAGTGGCCACTCGACGACATGATATGATAATATAGAAAACTCTAATAAAAATTGCATGTATAGTCTCGGTGTAATGTGTAAAGTTTATTACATATTAGGATTTGTTTTAGTTGGTTCTTAGCCTTGTTAAGTGTTTATTATTTATCATTTATTATTTAATTATATACGTATCATTTAATCTTTACAGTGCCATAAAAATAAACTATGTCTAGAAAACAATATCAATTATGTATCCCGCACTAGTCTTAATACTCATCTATGTTAAATAATTATATATTTTTTTTATCGTTCAACGAAAAAGTTGTTAAAAAAATCATTTACTATTCTATGCCTGTTCTATGCAAAACATAATTAGATATTTACTCCTTTTTAAAATCTTTACTATGCAATCAGAACATACTAAAGGATTGCTGTATGTCTTATACAGTGAACCCTCATCTTGACCTTCTTTTTTATATTGCGTCCACCCATTCACCACCATCACCAACTTTACAACTTTTTTCCAACTACGAAGGAGCCGCATCCCTATGACTTATATAAGTAAGTATAGTAGTCCAGTGGTTGAAATTCCGCCTTGATTCATTAAATTAAAAATATGTATATATAAAAAGAAAAATCATTCGCTTTGAATCATTCGATTCCATAGACATCTAATGTTTATTTCATTTAAGTACTCATATGTTTCATTCAAACAGTATTGTGTATTGCAATTAACGTATTTCTAGTGCGTTTAATACAAAAATTACAGATTATGCACTTCTAATATTAATTTAAACTTTGTCAAATTTCACGTTTGCCCGTTAGCGAAATTTTCTTGAAAAGACGTACAAATTTTTCACTTCACGTATTATATGTATATATATATATATATATATAAAGTTCGTAGGATACTAGTGGAGGCAACCCTCGGAGTCTGCAGCGAGGTAGGTAACCGCTTGCGTTCCGCCGCCGAGTGGCTGGGGCCGTTCGGCTAATGCGTACCTACATAGAGCAACCACTGCGACAACTACAGACTTGACATATTTGACGCAGAGACATTCACATCTAAACGAGTAGTCGTATAACAACAACGTAAAGAACGCTTGCAATCCCTGCCCCCACGAGCGATAATCGACAGCCCTAGAGCGGTCGTGGTCACTCAGTCCATCCTGTTTTGCAGAATTAATTTCACCCCAACGATGGTAGCCCGAGCCTAGATCGAGCCTCTAGAGGCTCCCTCGGGTGATCGCCGTCGGTTCCGCTCAATCTCGCGAACTTTGCGTCGCGGGATACGCGCGATGAAAACCGGCATCAGACCTATTATTTAAAAGAGGCCCCGCCCTCATTTTTTGGTGGCGCTAGAATTGACGTCTGATTAGTCCAGCAATAGGTTCCTCCGCAAAAAAAATTCTGTGACCATACTAAGGCGATGAAAGAAATAGTATCTCCAGCGTTAACGACGTTTAAAATCATGAAGTCAGCTCACGATGCGTCCTTTATCTTAAGTTAATGAAAGCTTGTCGTTGTAACAACCCTTGAGGCAGAGTAGAATAGTACTTTCCTCTGTACCAGGTGTTGTAAGAGGCGACTAAGGCACCAGAACCGACAGGTGGCGGTATATCCATCCGAGACAGTATAACACACAAATGCATAGGGTGGGGATGGGCAGCAGCGTCTCCATAGCGAAAGCAGCGATTGCCGACACGCTTGCCCATCGTGACAATTATGGACTTGCTACGATCTTGGCATGCCTCTCTCGCTTCCCTTTATCGCATTAGTCCTTTCATACACACGCGTTTATTCTTGTTACTTCTGACCTGACCCTTTTTAAAGAGCTCTTCTACCTGGTTAAGCATATATTCGCCTAGGTCATCCTATATCGACTTTTCCATTCGCTCCCATTCTTTATATTTGTGCACTCATTTTACTTTCACCCATCCTTTTTACATGTGCAAACAACATACATACATACGTACATATAAATAAAATTCATATCCCATTATACTGATGTACGGTACACAAAAACATGGATTTGATTACATGATCCTAATGCAAAATATGTTCCAGTTCAATGTTAATGTATGCACTACACCAAAAAAACCCAGAGTATCTGTGCGTTATATTTGTCCAAAGTCCAAAGTGTGCACGATATAACCTAGCACAGTTGCAAGCCGGACAATGAGACCAGTCCGCTCGGTAGATGCACGGATAACAAAGCAGACTACGATCAATTCGAGCGACAGTTTGGACATAGATACAGCCAATAACTGTACACCGGCATCAGGTAAGAAAGATGACCATACATCACGTCAACGTGACGTCACGGAACAAATAGCTTTCGATCACGTATTTCATACGTAAGTACCAACAGAGCTGAATAGAACTGGCCCTTGCGCTAGGTGTCGTAAGAGGCGACTGAGGTGCCGGAACCAACAGACGGCAGTATAGCCAATGTATCTCAAATATACAGGGTGGGGACGGCAGCAGCTTCGCTGTCGCGAAGCTATGTTCTGCGATTGCCAACACGCGGAAATTAAGGACAAATTCCTTTTTTGGAAAGGCGTATGTCCAACAGCGGCCGATGACGATGACGTATTGGAGTGTATGAGCAAATGCAAGGGGTATTTCTTTATAGGTATTTTAAACGAACTGTATTTTTTTATATTAACACATACACTTCTAGTATCAACTAATACTTTGAACGGCTATATTTAACCTTTAAATTAATTATATTGGACGTTTCAATTACCTCACGGAAAGTTTTCAAGAGTGATAAATATGTTTATAAATAAAAATAAAAATTTGAAACCACTATTAGGCTAAAGAAAACAGAGACCAGGGCCAGCTAAAGAGTATCAGGAGTAATAAGCGAAAGATTCCTCTCAAATCTTACGTATTTTATAAAACCTGCCGGAAATTCTTTCACAGATGCAATAAATTACCACTAGAATGCAAACTTCACGGTAGGGTAGGGCGACTGTCAATTACTTCAATTACTGTCAAACTTTGACTTGATGTCCATGCATCAAATAATATATATATATAATATTATTTTTTAATATCAATAACACGAATTTATCAATATCACGTTATTTACACATTGATTGAATTTTTTATTCTTATAAAATCGAATGTAATTTTTTCTTAACATGCTTATTAGCTGATTTGTAAGTTATTTTCAAATAAGTGTAATTTATGACGGCAATCGTCATTCGTGAAAACAGTTACTGTAAGATGGCTATGAAAAAATATTTATCATAAAATGTAAAAGTTAAGTAAATTGTGTTCTATCTAGATTCATTCGTGTTAAAGAGTATTTGTAATGTAAGTAGTGAACGTGCGTTAGTAGTGAAATTTTAATTACGGAGAGTGTAAAAAATATATTTTTCTAAATACCTAGTTATTCGCTAATATAAATTTCTATAAAGAAGCACCTGATACATAGCAATATTTTATATAAACAAGCATGGAGTCGGTTAACAACCGATAATTCCAAGTAACACCTGTTTCTAATTATTTCTCTGCAGGAAAGAGATGTCAATCTTTTAACTGATCTTGCTTTAATTAAGGGGAAGAGATAAAGCGGATGTTTTAGATATGGCGAAATGAGGAAATGTATAATCGTAAAAGGTTTTTCATATATGAAAAAATAACTACAGATCAATCCTTTTGGATTTGGATCTTACATTTGATAATTAAATTTAAAATGATGAGTAAAGAGCTCATAATTGTTTGATAAACTTTGATAGATCTATGTAAGTTGTCGTATTAGGTATATAATTATACAGTTAAGAAGTTTGTATATCCAAGAAGAATTCACCATAAAGAATATCTGATCACAATTGATTCTTATTCAGTTTGGAAGTTTCTCGCTTATATTTTGGTGAGAATTCAATTACCTATCGGACCAGAAGGTACAGTAACAAGATTGCAGCAAGGGAGTTTTATGGTGTCTGCATTTATAAAAGGAACGTTTATTGGAATATTTTACAGAGATTCATATTATTTTTAAATAGATTATGTTAACCAAAAAAGTGTCTATAATTTATTCTGCGGTCGGGAAAAAAGCTGCACGTTAACAGGTTTTATCTGATGTATCTTGAAGGATAATTCCTTTAATCAAATTTGGCGACTGTAGTGTGTTCACCTGCGTGACTGTATCTCTTTCTATCAGTTTGTTTATTCTTTTTATTCGTCTTAATAGTCTCCAAGTTGGCCGCCTTTGACTATATTCATATATTTAAAATATGTTGACCTAAATAAATCAAACTTCAATACATCCTACTATTGTAATGCGTGCCCATCGCAAGCAATATTGGAAAAATTACCCCTTGGATAGCCTATGTCCAGAAATGTAATTTCTTAGATGATGATGATTTTTGTAAGACTAATAAAATATTATTTTAACTAATTGTATTTTTATAGGACTTCATGATTTTGGTGACATAGCAAAATGGTACAGCGTCAGTTCAAGTGCAAGGCTTGAGTCTGATTTTTAAACTTATGTAAACATATGCTTGTGCTATCTACGTCGTTTACGGTTTAATAGTTTAAGGGATAACCCCTATTTGGGCATCAGAACTAAGCATTTATATAATGGTAATATATTTTAATTTTGTATACTAATTCTGTCTGTGTATAATAATATTGTAAATGCGTAATTGTATCTGTTTATCTATTTTTACGCTACAACTACTTGACCCGTAAACAATTATTGGTGATTGTTTTGTATTTGCTTTGGTTGAACCCTGGAAAAGGCCAAATACTTACTTTTATCCCTGGAGAGTTCCCACGAAATACGATATAAAGTTAAGTTCACTTAGACGCAGTCGCGCGCAGAAAGCTATTAACATTATAAACGTATAAGTGTGTTGGTCACTCTTTATTGTAGTATTAATTCAATTGATAATTCACGAATCTCTACTAATATTATCGAGTGTATAAAATAAAAAAAATTACAGAATATGATTATTAGTAATGAATCAGATATTAAGTAATCCCATTTCACAATTTACTGTGAAGTTACGTGGTTTAACTACTACATAGGCTGATATCATGGCCAAAACTTTCTTCACTTCTTCAAATCTTTGCGCAATATCTTCAAGTCCTATTTAAGCATCTACACACGAATTCATACAAATGGTGGTGTTGCATCAAAACGTCACTCATTCACAGAAAACTTTTTCCTGTGGCACTTAAACTGCGTGTGTATTCAATGTGAATAAATAATTTACGTTTGTTCTGACTCATGTGGTATTGTCATTGTCATCGAAAAGCACACAGAGACTCAATAGTCTTAAGAGAATCACAATTCAATATGAAAAAAGTACATTTCAATAATTACAAAAATTATAAATGTATAATATAAACTAATACATCAATATTTTAACTAGTTTCAACGTACAATCAATGATTTAATTCTTTCATAAGATACACACAAATGTGTGGCGGTGTACTACTTGGTTGACGGCTGTACTAGGTGACGCAAGAGGCGACTGAGTAATCGGAAGAGACACTATGTATATCCACTCGAAACAATGTTGCTCAAATACGATAGAGCAGGAATAGATAGCAGCATTCCCAAAACTAAGCTCCCGAATGCCACCAGGACTGCCCAGCGCGAAATAATATTAACAATAATAATTTATCTCAGAAAAGACATTGTACAATATAAGACATACCTATCAAAGTATGCACTAAGAGTAAAGCTTTTTTATCTATTTTCTGGTAAATCAAATAATAAACCCTTGGAACGGTATAGTTAGGTTGACTTTGACTAGCAAAAGCGCTGAACACCGAAGGTACCCGAAATTTGTAGACTCACAGCTTGTTGCATTTGTCGCAATCTGGAGAGATTAGGGCTGCTTTGTGTGTGAATACGGACTTATAGGCTCTTTCCAGTTCAATCATAGTGGAGTTAGCAGCACCGTTCCAGGCGATAATGCAGTATAAAATAATGGACGTACAAATGGTTTTATAAGACCTTAGACCAATTTAAGAGTATTTTGGAGGGCATGGAGTGTATTAAATGTTTCATTATAAAAACAGATTTCTCTATCCTGGAGGCAAGCACAGTAGAGTACGGTCGATTGGGAGGCAATAGGGAGGAGAAGACCGATTTATAATTTTACCCTTATGTAACCTCAAGCAAGCCGATAAAGGTGTTTGCAAAGCGTGCGTTTTGAAAAATGCTACGTATTTGTTCCTGCTTACGTTTAATGTGAGTATTTTCCAATTATTTTGCTACACTAACAATTGCCAATTGGTATATCAGAAATAGGGTAGACGCAAAGATACTGCCCTGAGGTAAACCGAATTCGATAGATAGCGGATATCGGCTTATAACAGAACCAACCTGAGGAAACTGTCTTCGATTTATAACGTATCTGTGAAACCACTCCAGTGCCTCCTCTGATTCTAAAATAGTTGAGATTTTTAACAAGAATGGGTATGAACGCTGTATCAAAAGCTTTTGTTAGATCGATAAATACACTGAAACAGCTTTTGTTTTAATCCACTGCAGTAGAAACAATGTTTGCCATCTAAAGCACTGCCTCTTCCGTTAATCTGTCGCATCTAAAACCATACTGCTTTTCCGGAATTTGAGAGTTGTCCACCAAATGAAAATAGAGAAATTGGTCTATAGTTAGAGAATTCAGCTTTGCTTCCACTTTTGCATACAGGCGTTACTATTGCTGTTTTCTAACATCAAACTAACAGAATATCATCAACTACGTATGTAAGACATTTCAGAATTATATCTCTTATCTGTTTCAATAGAAGCGGTGTGTATCTATCAACTCCAGGAGAGCTATCCGGCTTCATGTCATAAATGAGATTGTTGACTTTGATTTCATCTGTTGGAGTCATGAAGAAAGAGTTTAGTACTGATGGGCATATTTTAGTGTTCGCTGCCAGTGATCCTTGTGTAGTCAAATGTTTTCCAAGGATTTTATTGGCCGAATCCCGCCCAAATTTAGCAAAATACGTATTGAAGTTATTTGGTGAGGATAACTTGATTTCTTTGTTTCCAATAGATCCACTGGTGGTTTGTATTTTATTTTGATAAAAAAAAAAATTATTGAAATGTCAGCCTTTTCGTATAATGTTTATTATTTAAAAATATTTGTTTTTTTATTCCACTTTAAGTCTATATAAAAAATTTAACTAAACCTTTGATATGTTATTTGCAACATAGGATCATGAGGTTTGTTGCTCGCACTAGGCTCGCACTTGTCCGATTTTTTTAAAACTTTGATGCCAGTTTATTTGAACGTATTTTTTTTAAATTAGTTAGTACCGCACTCTTTCCTGTATTCTGGTTTAAAGGGTGAAAGAGGCAGTGAAATTTCCAGATAATGTGGCATAATATCTTCAAGTAACTAGGTTGTCAACGCCTTAGTGATATCCACGTGATCATACGAGCGTCTATAAGCTGCAGTGACGCTTAGTATCAAGAGAATTTTATGCTTGTTTGTCGATCTGGTATATTTAAAAAAAATCTTTTAATGAAACTATTAGCTTATGTCAAACATGAAATCATATTGCACCAAATATTTACATTATATTTAATAATAAACAGGTCACTCAATGAATAACAAAGATTTTTTTTATTTTATCCAAAATATTAGATCATAACTACTTATTCAATTAAACTGTCAATAACTGTGTTCAAACGCTAAAGTAATACAAATTTAAACTCTTTAGATCTAGGTGACAAATTGTAGAAACAACTTAATAGAACATGTACCTATATGAAATCTACATAAAATCCGAATAAATATGCCTTGCTAAACAAGTAACAGTCTTGTACTACAAGTGATAAAACTACAAGAGTTTATTCCATTTATGAGTCGGTTGCTTCATAGCTTTGTAAGTATTCTGTGTTCGGGCTGACCGGCACTTTGAGTGCTGGCGTGACACACGCGCCTTCAAGTCCTCCAATTTACATTTTCAATAAGAAATTAATTCGTTTCTAACTATATTGTGTCGTAGACTGAATTTTCATAAATATAAACTAACCTCAAAGCTTAAAGTCTTTGAGACTATTACATCAGAGACTAGAAATTAAAAATATTTGAAGGAAAGCGGACATCACGCAAAGTGATAACAATATGTTGTTTCAATAATCAAAATATTTAGCAGAAACTAGTAAGGATACATATGAATTGATACAGGTGCCTATAATCTAAAAAAAATTGTTATCTCGGTATACCCTAGACCGCCGATTCCATGCTAGATATTTATTTTCATTCTAAGGTTGCCTAGAAAAACTTTAATGAAAAATATAAGAAATATTTCACGTTTTTCTTCACAATTTGGTGTACAATAGTAATAAAGTTAATGAAATAACGGTAAACAATAGTTGATCAATGATACATTTTAGAAATTAGCACTTTTATATATTCTGTGTTTACTGCTGTCCAGCATCATATTTGGTGTTTATTAGAGTTTTGGTGTACTCACTCATAAATGTAATCTCCACATAAAAATGTCCCATTACCGTATATATTTAATACTATCTTGTATAATTGCTAGGAAAAATAAAAAAATATATATACATATATATATGTTCATTTCCTCTACTATAACTAATACATACATCGCACCTCAAAATCAGCTAGAATAGCGTAATTTGATAAAGAATCATTTATATTCTTATCTTGTATAAAATTACAGATCCAATAACTAGAGAAATAAATTTGATGTTATTTTTATCCACCAAGCCGACTTACCGTACCACCTGCCCGTGTGTCGAAATTTATTCTTACAGAATAAACTAAGCTTTCTCATCACGTACTATACAGTGGTTTGGATTACTTCGGGTTTCCCATGTTGAGTTTTCAAGTTAATTTGAAGGCAACATATTTTATTCTTTAATTCGGAACACGTTTTAGATTTACGTTTAATTCGAAAACGGATTCTGGTGCGTAATCTATTGTCAAAGACAACGCTATGATTCGTAAACACGACGTGTGGGTAAACCCTTTTGCACATTACACACAAACTTAGGATACCACCCACCGTTCATTTTTTATATGCATATCATCCTTTTGTCAGTCACAATTATTATCGTCCTATCCGTCCGACATTGGCTTGCCCAAGAGATTATCTTTTAATACCATGTTTTTGCCAGTAAATGCCAATTTGGGCAGGCATATTGACAATAACAATGTACTCGTATAGCTTCACGACAGTGATCCTCATGCCCATTTTTGCCCTATTTCCTTCAGGCTGTTCTATCTATATCTATCACCCTCTATGACAGCTGGTTCCGATGAAGGTACTATTGTATTTTACGGCTACCCCACGACTAATCGCTTTATTTAAATGTATGTGATAGTAGAACTCCATTAAGTCAGAACATCCTAAGGGGTTGAAGAATAAGCAACAACAGAACAAGTACAAATATGTATAACTAGCAGTTTCACCCGCGTTAATTTTTATAACAAATACATATATATATATATATATATATATATATATATATATATATATAAATATATTTAAATATATATATTATTACATATATTTATCTATAATTTAATTAACTTATCTGAAAAACAGGGAATTCTCTGCTTACTTTACACTGCCATCTTCAAGTTCGGTTTTTGTTTCTCTAGTCAGGCTTTATAACTTATTATACCAATAATAAGATAAAAAAAAGAGTTGGTATACATAGGAAATGTTTTTACAAGATATGGGAATTATAAACAAGATATTGAACAGACAGTGAACGCTGAAAATAGTGTTCATGGAGCCTTACATCTTTTTATGGGCAACCAAAAAGTGGTGTGTTAATTCCAATAAAGACATATATGCTAGTGAATGTTGAGTATGGAAGAAGCTCGCAAGTAGAATAAATGCTGTTAAAATGAGAGCTTTTCGAATGTATGGTGTGAGTTTTAGAGATAGATTACAGAATAGTGTAGTAAGAGATGAAAGTGGTGGAAAGATATGTTAAGTTAGTTTGGACATGTAGAAAGGATGGATGTCAGTAGAAAGGATGACTGCACAAACATATAGAAAGGAAGTGAATGGAAGTGTTGGTATTGGACGACCAAGGCGAACATAGTTTAATCAGGTTGAAGAGGTATTAAAGGACGGCCAGATCCGATGTCTAAGAATAAACGAGCGTGTATGAAAGCAGTAATGCAAGTAAGGGAAGCGAGAAAGGTATGCCAAGATCGTAGAGACCCATAGTGAGTCCATACAGCCTACTCCAAAGGGGCACAGGCACATTGTATATATGTATAAAAATGAATGCTTCGATATAACTGCTCGGTATATTACGTCAATGATTTATACTTTTTTATTTACTAAAATTGGAACTACATTGCAAATAAAAAGAAGTCATTTGTATTTATTAATGAAATACAGTCAAATTATTGTTTCTAGATATGATTTCCATCAAGCTTTCTTATTCTATTGCATCCTATCCTAATATTTAAGTTAGTTATTGCTAATGTTCCACTGCGGTAGCCGCCCTGGAGAAATAGTAGTATTTATATTTATAATGGATCGATTATGGCAATTCACCGATTTCAGATATATTAACGAGAATATCCATATTAAAATATTGTTCTGTAAGTATTTTAAATTCTTTTTTTCTTGTTTTTCTTGTTCTGTCAGTTCTACCCTGGGAACAAATAACGTTTCGAATAGATTTCGATTTCTGGATTCCAAGAATTTTTTCGGGACTCCTAATTAAATTATATTATTTTAACTAGCCTAAATTAATTATTACAATGAATTTTGTTTCATTTAATACTAACATTGATTATTGTAACCAACCTGTTGTGTGTTAAGTATACCACTCTAAAATATAGAATAAAATGCAATACTTGTGAAATTACAAATTAGTTTGAAATATAAACTTACTGCTTTGTATAGTCTCCCTAGAAATAATTTAAAACTGATGCAACACTAGGCCGGAGATATTTAGAGGCAGACACCAATATATTGGGATGTAGGGCCTGAAAGTAGACTAACTGACGCTACTGTTCAATTAGTCGATTGAAGACACCAATTTTGATCTACTCGTTGCAAATGATACCCGTGAGGCGTGAAGGAACAATAACACTAAACAATATTACTAAAATATAAAGAAAACTAAAAGAATAATCAGGTAAATAATAAATATGTCTAAATCACAATCCAGACTGCACAGCAACCAGTACTAATCATGGTTCCATTAGTTCGACTTTGCAACAATTAGTCGAACACAAGACTCCATAGACAAGTGCTGTCCGATATTTTGTTATTGTTGTTGACAGTTGATTGCTCTGAAATCTGGATGACAAATTGATATTAAGTTACGCGACTAAAAATCAAATTAGTTATTTTTTTCAGACAGATCAATCAGAATTGAGTTATTTATATTCAGATGCTTTAAAGCAAAGAGTTTGATTGAAGATAGTCTCCTTGTAGGTAGTCCTCATGTACATCCTAGCTGGGAATCAATTCCGCTGACCTTCACGTTTATAGTGCCCCAATGTAAGAATTCCATAAACAATACTTTTGAATAAATAGTAAAAAACAGAAAAAAAAATTAGTTTGTGAACAAAAGTTACTATAGCTGTAAAACAATAAAATGAGACTACACAGACTAGAACGATTAGTTCCGGCCATCCATTCATATTCCAATTAAGGTATTTTAATTATCATTCTGCAAAATTGCAAGAAATTTAACACAGTGCGTAATAAACTCGAGCGTAATCGATTGCCACTGATCGCACCGATGCTTTCACTCGATCGCGACCGGATTAAAATATCGAGAAACAACATTCGGTCGTAATATTATTTTTATTATTTTTTTCTGTCGGCTGGCGATTTGCTTAAACTCCCAAGTAGCGGACTTGACGCTCAGTGAGGTTGCCGCGTCGTAAAATGACGGTCGTAAAAGAAACACCTCAAC
>JACJUM010005601.1:6095826-6127828 GCA_020976665.1 Heortia vitessoides | reverse complement strand
CCCAGCGCGGAAATTAAATTCACCCTTTCTTGAGGAGGCTGTACTGATGATCGTGATGGTTTTCCGCGTTACATAGCATGATGTCAACGGTACATCATAAACTATTTAAAACAAAATAGGGCTCATCGTAACATTGTCTCTTATCTGTTTTATAAATAACTCGTACACTTATTATTGGCAAAATGAAGTACTACCACTTCTAAGCCCACATGTTTATGAGTTCATAAAGATTTTTAAAAAGTTAACTTTTTTATTACTCTTAAGTAGATACATAGAAAAAGCTTAAATGGCCCATTTCTTTTTATTTTTCTCTTGTTTGTATTCTCAGTCTTGGTTTAAGAACAGTACTTTGACTAAAGATTGTAACTGTGTTGTTTTGTTTCGGCATTATTCCAGATTACGATATCACGTTTTCGTCGTCATATGGATGTGGAAACTGCGACAAGGGTGGTGGATCAGCTTCAATAGGGAGAATCGCAAATATCCGTTGCTATTCACCTTGGTGTTTCACGACCAGCTATACAAAACGTATGGCAACAGTTCCAGGAGACAGGTTGTCTTGCCAGAAGATCTGGATCAGGATGAATTCATGCCACAACTGCACATGAAGACCGCTACATCCGATTAACAGCACGTCGGAACCGCACAATAACCACTGGAATCCACTGGAACAGTTGTTAGTGACCATTCGGAATCGACTTCACGAGGATAGGCAACGTTCCAGGATACGTGCTATCCGCCTAAAATTAACAAGGGCTCATCGGGCAGCACGTTTGAGTTTCGCACGTGAGCATTTGGATTGGACCAGGCACAATTGGAGGACAGTACTTTTTACAGACGTGTGTAAGCTCAAGTTTTTTAGTGATGACAGACGTGTACGTATATGGAGAAGGAGAACGTTTTACTAAACCGTGCATGCACGGAACTGATCGTTTTGGTGGTCTTAGTGTCATGATATGAATAAGCGGAATAAGCTTGTTTGGCAAAACAGAGCTGGTGATCCTGAACGATCGGACAATCACTGCGGCCAGTTACGTAGAGAATGTAATCCGATCTCACGTCATCCCATATTCACAAAGGGTGGGTGATAATTTTGTTTTTATGCAGGACAACGCTCGTGCGCATACCGCTCGTGTCACTCAGAGAGCACTCTCTGATGCCGATATTTCAGATATGCCTTGGCCGGCGATGAGTCCCGATCTCAACCCAATTGAGCATCTATGGGTCCCACGTTAATAGTCAACAGGACTTCATAAACGCCCTAAAACTTTATTAGGAACGAATACCTAACGAAAACATCATTCATTTGATCGAGAGTGTTCCAGATAGGCTCAGAGAGTGCATAAGGAGTAGAGGAGGTCCTTAACTAGATACTAAAGACTAATTTTCAACGAGTTTCTTTAAAAAGAAAAACATTAATGATTTTTTAAATGAATAGTCTAATTAATGCTTTATTCTCCCAAATTGTGTATTTTCGTATAACGTAATTAAATTAAACAATAAAAACGTTATTCTGTGTTCACTTAATGAATGAAACCCTAATTAAACCTAATCGTATAAACCTATTAAATTTGTTAACATAAATTATAGCACAAAATCATGGTTGTATTTTGTTTTGAGTAATTCATAAAGTGGACAAGTATGAGTCAGTCAGATGAATTCGTGAGTAGCATGCTATTAAATAAGACCTGTTTTATTTTACTATCTGTGAGATAAAGTCAGAAAGTCAAATAAATATCTTGTTTTTGTTTCGCACTATTATATGGCCATAAGAGATGAAATCATACCATAATTCTCATCATAATTTATTTACGATAAAAAATATCATACTATTTTACAGAATTGCTGAATTACAGCATGAGCAAACAATTACAATTCATTTCATATTAATTATAACAACTTTTCAATTTCTACACATTCTGAACGTCATATGTAAATTTCAACTTTAATTATCAAAAGCCTTGTAAATAACTATTTTATTAATATTAATCGATATAAATTAACAATTTAGACAATTTATTTCTTAATCTACATTAATACAAAGAGATAAAACAACCATATAAAAATATAAATTATTTACAAAAATTTAGCGAAAAGCTTAAACAAATCACGATTACCGATAAAACTAATAGTACCTACAGAAATATTTATTGCGCCTTATTCAAACTAAATAATAAATAACAGTCATTATATTTTAAGCCAGTTTACACTATACTTATAATAATTATTTTAATATTATTTCCAATATTAGCACTGATGGATTAAAAATAAACTATGTTGTTAAATTCAAATCCAACAACACCATAGCAAATAAAAATAAAAAAGCTAAAAATTTTGATTAACTAATGTTTTTTTAAAATTTGGAGGTTAACAAAACACTGCACAAACAAACCTTATGAGATCTTTACGAAAACCAAATACGTACAAACATACCTCTAACAATTTTACATGACATTACATCAATACTTTGCTAGTAATACTTCTCGAAAACTTTACTAAGTTATGCAATACTATACCTTAATACTACAAACATAAACTTTTACGTGCACCAATAAAACAATCAGTCATTAGATTAACGTCTCATGATATCTTCTATACTAAACCCTTTCTTTGGCCCACTCGATTGACTGGTACCGGGTCTAGGGTTAGTATTCGGCTGTATACCAACTATATTCTTAATTCCGTTAGCAATAGAGTTTGAATTAGCTTCATCGTGCTCCTTTACATTAGTCTGAGGGCCCTCGTTGCAGTTTGTTACACTTGTCGAAGTACTCGGGATTGTGTCCTTCGGCGGAGCATGTTTAACAATAAGATCTTGCGCAACTGTTTGCTGTGGTCCAAGCATTGTATGAGAGACTGGGCCGTAAGCTATTTGCGGATGAGGTGGTGGCATCGGTAATCCGAATTTATGAAATGAAGGCATTCCCATCATAGTCGGCGGTATGCCTACAACTATATCACCGTTACCAATTGGCTGTCGTGGCATTGTCAAGTTCGTTGGCTCCGGTGATATGCTTCTGTATATAGCTGCGCACCCTCTCATATTTTCATTAATGTCTGGTAGGTGACTTCTCTTTCTAAATGGAGGAGTCAAGTATACGTTAGCAGCCCCTGGATCTATGGGAGAACTAGCCATTTGACCAATTTTAGAAGGATCAGGTGGAGGAATTTGATGCAAGTCTCGTCGTATTTGAAGTTGGGGGTGCCTTATAGGTTGTTCTGGCATGTCTGCATAACGCATTTCATTGTCTATGATTTCATCAGATGTAAACCGTCGTTTTTCGTACAAATCAGAAGGCATCCGATGTTTCTCCCCATGATGAGGTCGCATGGTGTAAGGACTTGCTCGATCCCTGGGTTCATTATGATGACAGTGCGTACGCTCTACAGGTGACGGTGAAGTCCTTCTTGGTTTTTCTTCGCTTTGTTCCTTACCGACACTTTCAATAGACGATGATCTGGCCCTGCGAACAGGAGAATGTTCTGGAGACGATAAATCTTGATCATCGTCATCATAACCGGGCTCGATAGGAGATTCTGGACGTCGAATGTTTTCTTCACCGACATCCAAATCGTCCCCAGGTGGAATGTCGCCAACAGCATGTGTGAGAGCATGACGCCTTAAATCGCAATTTCTCCGAAAAACTTTGCCACAGGAGTTGCAGTTATACGGCTTGTGGTCAGTGTGAGTCAAGAGATGGGTTTTAAGATTGGATCGCTGATTAAAACTTCGGCTGCAAACTGGACACTTGTGAGGAGACTCCTCCATATGAAGAATTTTGTGAACTGCCAGAGTTCTGGATTGGCAGAAACCTTTTCCACATTCTGTACATTTAAACGGTTTCTCCTTTGAATGTATGTACCTGTAACAAAGAAAGTATAATTTAATAATTGCATTATTTTTAACCCACGCCGATGAAAAGATGGCAAGAGTAATAAGAAATGACTTTATGAACGCGCTCCAAGAACATTTAATGATGCGTACGATAAAATATCACGGTTTAATTAAATGCCTGAGGAGGGGCGGAGTAAAGTTGAGCACAAGTTCTGTAGATGCTATATGATGAAGTTTTATTTATGGAGTTCCATTGCAACATAAAACATAAAACGAAAGCTAAAATTTTGATTGGATTCGCAATAATAGGTATATTATGCGTTGTGATTTATGACAAGACTAATAAGTATAAACATTTAATGTGAATTTACCTACAGCCAGCATAAACATACCACAATAAAAACGTTTGTATCAATTTTCAAATAATGACATTTACCTTATGTCTTCGTAATAAGCGTAAAACTTTAACGTCAACAATCACTAAACTGTGCAGACGCACCTTGAACGTGATCCGAGTAACTTGAGCCTTACCTCTCAAGGCAAGACCAACGACAACGCATGCTACCAATGTTATAAGACCTTAACTAACTCTCTAAAAACTCATTTTTCTTTGATGAAGGCGAAAACTAAGACGATACTGAGAGTTCAATTTATGTTGGCTCCGTTCCGCAAGAGTTACAGTTTGGCCGAATCGAATTACGTTAAAAGCATTTTGTGGCCAATCACCGCGATTAATATTATTAACAGCGGCTATATTGAGTTACTAGCGTACAAATAGCATACTTTATTACAAGAAATTTGTAATAAACGAACTGAAATTATTAGGAAGTTGTTAAATTTTTGTGGTAAAGACTGATAAAAGAAATAAATTCATTTTGATAAGTATCTAATCTATCTGATAGAGATGATATAAAAACTTATGAAGATAATGGAAATCTGTTTATTTAGACTTAATCTAAAAGCCAAAGAAACAAAGTTGAAACCAATTAATAAGCATAACACTATATATTCTCTTAGCTATAAGATGGTGATGTATGTAATTTGATATCTATAATACTACAGTTATCAACTTTAACTTTCGTAAAATATAAAAGTAATTGTGTGCATTTAATAGTATGTTTCCGCATGCAACCGTAAAGATAGTTGTGCAGATATTTTACGAAATCATCAGCGTGTTTAATTTGCTCATGTACAGCGCTTATTACAATATTGGTATTCATAGCGTTGTGCGGAAACTTTTTAAATAGTAATTACTACAAAAACAATTTTCTTAATCGATTACCGTGTTTGCATGACGTGACTGTGAGTTTTTAAAGGAAACGAACCAAGGCAAGATGTTTTGTTAATTACTTAAGGACATTTGAACTATTATGTTTGCAACTATGGTGCCCGAATGCATCACGGAAAAACTCAAACAGCCATGGAATAGAAATCGATATAATGTTAGTAAAAAATTTATTTTAATAAGCTTCATCAACGACCTAAGTACCCAATTATGCCAAAGTGACAAAAAATATAATTAAATCACAACCACCTACGTCGGAATCTACTTAATGATGATGACTTCAAAGATTCCATCGGAATTATGCAAAGAATGCCTCTCGTAAATAATATATCATTACTCTATGGGAATAAACAAACAAGTGTAATGACCTCTCCTTCCATTACATTTTGACATCGGTTTTTGGTTTCGTATACGTCATTTTCATTGAAATCTTCGACGCCAGCTTCGGTTCTCACATAAATATCTCGCAATAGCACTGTTTTACTTTATTGCTAACATGATTGACTGGTTCTACAGGTCTATTATGTTAAATGGCTTATATATGTCTACGATTCGGATGCACGAGATCACCTACTCTTTTATAATATCAGTGGTTAATCAAAATGTCATGTAAAAATATGTTTAATTTAAATAAATGATTGTTTTGTGTTATAAAATTATCGCGCTATGACTTTACTGTTAAATTCTATGGCTAATTTACTCTGAGGAATTATTCAAACTGGCATTGGCGTTTAATTTAAATTGATTTGAATTGTGTTGATAATAACACAAGTCAACAAAAAAAATATTTTTCTTTGAGTCTGTTATTTAGTAAATATTTCCTGATTATATACATCGAAAAAAAGCAAAAACTCCATTTATAAAAAATAAAGTTTGCTTTTGTACCTTTACACAATGTAAAACGAATATTATAGTATTTTAGCAGTTTTTTTAGGAGCCGTTGCATATAAGTTGGATTTCTGATGGGAATGCAAGGCGGGTACACTAAATATCCGTGTTACATTTGCTTATGGGATAGTAGAGCCGATGCACTTCACTACCAGCAGCACTCATGGACACAACGGAGCGAGTTTCAAATAGGACAACATAATGACAAAAATGAACCAATCGTGAAGCCCGATCATATTTTAATGCCTCCATTGCACGTTAAATTAGGTCTGATCAAGCAGTTCGTAAAGGCTCTGCGTCAAGACTCTGAGGCCTTTCAATATTTAAAATCATTTTTCCCGAAATTGTCAGAGGCTAAAATTAAAGCTGGTATTTTCATCGGTCCACAAATAAAGAAAATAATGGCCAGTGAACAATTCCTACAGCTCCTCAGTACGCACGAAAAACAAGCGTGGCTCAGCCTTAAAGCAGTGATTCATGGCTTTCTTGGCAATAGAAAGGCAGAAAATTACACGGAGCTTATTACTGATATGCTTCACAACTTCAAAGTTATGGGTTGCAGAATGTCTTTGAAAGTCCACATGCTACATGCTCATTTGGATAGATTTAAAGACAACTTAGGTGCATATTCAGAAGAGCAAGGGGAACGTTTCCACCAGGATATAATGAACTTCGAAAAGCGTTATCAAGGACAATATAATGAAAATATGATGGGTGACTACATTTGGGGGCTCATACGAAAAAGTCCCAACTTACACAGAAGAAATACCAAATCTGTTCATTTTTAAAGTCTTTTTTGTATTCTTTTTTGTATTTGTGGGTTTATTTATGCCGTCTTGTATAATTAAAGTCAATAAAAATATGTGAATTCAAAACTGTTTTCCTTTTACATATAATTGAAATTAAGAAATAGAGCTTTTTCATAAAAATTAAAATTTCGTTTTAGTAACTACAAAAGCAAACTTTATTAGATAAAATTTTTTTTTCTTTAATTAGTTAGGCATAAGTAATCAAAATCAGAGGTACAGAACTCAGACTCAAAATTCGTGTTGACTTGTGTAATTAATGGTGTTTCGAATTTCGAATTTCGAATTCGAATCAATAAATCCTACTTTTAAGAAAAATCCATGAATGGAATCCACTAGCATGCTTTGCTTTGCTAGCCACGCAAACATTGTGACTGACGGACAGACCGGTTTTGACTAAAGTACACAGAGCTCGGTCAGTTCAATCACGTGGTATGTACGACTACACTTTTGGATGTTTAGTTGTTTTAACCATAGAAAACAGTTGTTCAATAATAGTTTAACCTTCAGTAGACAAATGTAAAAACGATAAGCTTAAACGCGATTTCGCAATCATGATGGACATTAATGCCTCCTTAGAAAATATTGTAACACACGCAACTGACTCACGCTATTACCACGATTACCACGTGCAATTTTTAATGAGTTCACGATAAGTTTGACACTCAAAATGAAAGAAATACAATTTTCGATCGTAATAAATAATATTCTCTTCAACCCAAAACAAGGAAACCAGATATCGTTGTTGAATAAGAAACAAAAATCGATTTCAAATATAAACCGCGCCGATAAATATAAAATATCGTGAGATGGGAATACCAATTCGAATAAAACATAACTCTCGATACACGATTAAGTTTGTTTAACGGCTGATGCGGAATTAGCAGTTAGACAACTTTACCAATAGATCAAAGAACCCGCCTCAAGATTCAAATTAACAAGGCAATTACCAAGTTACTTTGAAAACGTTCGCTTGAAGCCGCACAAAACTATAAAATCCTAAATCTATGGCGCCATTGCTAGTTCGAAAAATTAAGAAAAATCTAATCTAAAACCAAATTAATGGAATAGTTTATCCCGGTTAATCCGGTGACCAAAAAGAATATGTATAATTAATGACATAAACAAATCTTCCCCTCCCAACTGCCTTATCAGGACATTTCGATCAAACCTGACGTTAAATAAAATATAAGTAACGTCTGTCTCTTCTTATTACACTTTGAGATAAGGATCGCGATGGACAGTCGCTCAGAATCCCATCACGGCCCGGGACCGAGAATAAAAAAAGTGAGACTTGAAATTACAGAGAGGACCGTGGACTGGCGCTAATGGTGTACATTAAAAAATATTTTCCTTACGGCTGCGAGTCGGATAATGCAGTTGGTGGAATGTACATAAGAACTGGCGCCGTAGAAAATGAGGAAATTACCCGAGATGAAAGTAAATGTAAAAAAAAACTAATAAAGTTAATAATAAATGTGTTGATAATACCCAAAACGGTAATGGATTAAAAACTGCCGGCGAGCTTACTTAGAATCTTAAGTATGATGGTGTTATAAAAGAGTTCATTGAAGCGACGCACAAACATTTGCCGGTATAAAAACAGGTTTTTAAATATGTCCTCGTTTCATTTTTGCAAACAGTACACCGGTTGTGACAGCAACGCGAATGCCACGTCAAAAGTGTTTCTGTAATGCTTTATTTGATGCAGCGGATTATTAAGTAAGAATATTTAAGAAAGTTACTGCTCCATTGATACTGTGCAGACAATAATTCTGTAATTTGATCATCCTAATTGCGAGGAACATTTCATAAGAATAAGAAATTGATACTATGAATAGAATAAAAAGGTTTAAATAAACTTTGACTAATGCACCTCGTAGAACTTTCTCGTGATGCGTTGTACGATTTTGATAATAACTAATTTAAGATTAAAAAACATATTTATATTAATAAATATATGTAGCAAATATGTATACATAGTTTACAACCAATTAAAATAAGAGGTTATATTGAGGATGTCTCCTTTAACTGTCTATCTATAGTATACCCAACTCTATCGTTGAAATCAATTCCTTTAATTAGGTAGTTTTTTTTCTTATTAGTTGGAATGGATGTTGGATTAAATCAATTAACCGGATGCGACGTATATGTACATTTGATCTGAGTAGGGTTCATTGTATTTTACATAAATAAATGTGCTGTAATTTTACATTAAAAAAAAATTATCAATATGATAAAAGTAGTAGCCAATTTTATGTAACACAATCTAATATATTTAGTATTTTACGATTTCATTTTAATTAAAATACCTAACTACATATTTTAATATGGATTCGTGTCCTATTTCAATAAACTAGCTATAATTCTCTGATTATACTTCGTTCACTTCCTTTTCTTAACGTCCGTAATTTTTAAACATTTTGTACTTTGTAGTAAAGAGAGCAAGCAGGTCCGCCGACTGCGCGCGTTGGAATGCCGCCGCAGGGGTCACTGCCCTATCTCCTCACCACCGCTCCGCCTAGCTCATCTTTATATCTAAGCCTACTATCGCCTAGATCAACGTAAAGGAGTTATTATTTTATAACCATTTATCTTGCAAAATTGATGAAGAAGCCTTCAAACAAAAAATTATACAAACTAAATAAACAATTACTCCATCGGAAATCAAGTATAACATTTATAAATTATAATGTAAACACAAAAATTGCTAAGACGACACAAAACTGGACAATGAACCGAACGTTAAAAACGATGACATCACTCTAATTAAATTAAGTAATTCCTTACATAAATATCATCGAGAAGACAAAGACACCGAATTTATGATAATGCATAACGCATCCTTAATTAGGCATGTATTTGCAAAACCCACACTAACGCAAAACGGTAGCAAGAGATAACACATAAATTCATTCTCAGAAACGGTTACAACCCGCACACTGGCATATAAGTAAATCAAAACTGCTTATAAATAGCCTGTATTAACATAATCCCGCGATTTGTATAATGAAGTAGCAGATTTTGTTATTTAAAATCATTCGATTTTCAGGCAAGATGCATCAGAATATAATTTTATTGGCCATTCCACATTTTCTATTGATTTTATTATTTTAAAAGATACACCGGACTAAAAGCTCGCACGTTTATGTAAATCATATTTAAACGGAGAATCACCTTCCACATTGCTTAAATAAATAAAAAATCAATTTAAATTTGGTTTCTGCATATCATATTTTCACCGCATTTTATTTTATCTTACGCTTCTTCATTTAGAAGGTGTTCTTTTATGCATTTATTTATTGAAAATCCGAGTATTCCACTACAAATATCCTGTTTTCAAAAATGTCTCCCACTGTGGTATGAGTAAACGTTAAAATAATTGTCTGCGGTATCCCACAGAAGAAGTTTTGCCGTATTAGGATACATAAAAGCAGTACTTAAGCAACTGCTCTTGGTTCTTGGCGTATGAACCCACGCAATGTTTTATCTCTTTACAAGCAACTAAGCTGGTTCCTTTAAGTCGATTTATTGTTATGCTACTAATATCTTAGAGTCAGTAGTAACGGACACCAACGCCTTCGTTGACTTTCAAGTAATTAACATTATAATGGTAGCAATGATTAAGTAAGAATAGATAGCTTCAAAAAGGTTTTCGTCTATTATATGATAAGAATGATAAAATATACTTATTACTACATTTATATATAGATATAAATAATACACGAATTATGTAGACTGGTAACCCAGTGGAAGCAGGAGCGATAAAGATTTCAAAAGTAAGAGGGCATACATGAAACATTGAATGTAAAAATCAATCAGCAAATGAATGTGTCAAATATTGACGTTGACGCGAAACTCGAAAGACTTAATTAACATAAAGTCTGAGCAACTAATATATCTAAAATATGAGCACTGAATGAAGCTAGTATGGGCAGTAGCTGAACGTTTACATGTAGTATATGACATAATGCTAATGAGGCAAAGTGTTGTTCACATGAATATTTTCGCACTCAACGTGTATTAGCATTTGCATTTAAAACTATTTATTTTTTGTTCGGACTTTTAATAAAAAGAGAAGTCAATAAACGGAGCTCTTTTTTGATTGCGAAATTGTTCGTGGGTGTATTGAAGATATATTATTTCCTTTGCAAACAGGTGTCTTAATGTTCAGTGGTCTCTTATTATTTTGCTACTAACTACATTTTTTCCCGACTTATATTTGTTTTGGTATGATGACTTTACATTATTCAATAAATAAGATGTTAAATAAATATTTTTTTTGATAAGAGGGATTGAAACTTAAAAAATATATATTGTACTCCATTTATAAATAAAATTCTGTATTAAAATATCAATCCCTCTCTAATTGACAAAATTTAAATGGTCTTGCTTGAATAGCTTCAAAATAATTTTTCACGGTCCACATATTGTTCGATGAGACATGATAGATGAGCAAGTTATTTACTTTTTTTAGTCAATCAAAATTTTTATCTTTATCTTTAATTGGTTATTATTTAATTATCTGTGTAACAAAAACAATAATTAAAATTCTGTATTTTAATATCAATCCCTCTCTAATTGACAAAAATTAAATGGTATAAAGGGTTATGCCTTCTGGTATAATACGTCATTATGAGAGCTGTGGTTGAAGATTTAATAGATTCTCTGTAGGCGAGCTTTCAATCACCGTTCGCTAGTACAATGACTCATTAGCGTACTAGACGGCGGGTCTACACTTACAATCTGGTCACTGCCTACGCTTAAATCTTTCTTTAAAGTACACAATATCGCTCAAATATCTTTAAAACTGTGCTTTAGCTTAAAATTTACATATTTCGAGATCGATTCATCTATCCATCAAATTCATTGCTGAATATTCCATTAATTTATTATTAAAAAGCAAACTGGCTGACCGACTCATTTTATATAATTATAAAGTATTCATTATTTCCAACAATCAAATATTTAATGTATTATGAAATAATATTTCATATTAAACTGCTCTTTTAAACACATAAAAAGTTAATCGAAAAATAATACAGACGACGTCATGAAATAGTTCCACGCACAATCATTTATTTTGTGTTGTATACCAAAGAAATTTTGTATTCGTCGCGCGGCCGGCGATATAAAAAGTCAAATCCCCAAAAGTCGGACAGGTACGTGGACAAAAAATAAATGGAAAATACTAATGGAGCGAGGCAAAGAGGTTGGTCCGAACCGGGTTATGGTAAGCAATCGCCTGACAACAGTCTACTAGCACTTCTACTTATCGACGATTGAATGAACTATAATCTACAGCAAATATAAAACTTTTTCTGATTTCAGATTAAAACTGTCTGACTGTTTTAAGATAAAAAAAAATAACTAATTATATAAATAAAGTGTTGATCTAGGAGTTGTCCCCACGATTTCTGTTTTTATATACTTTCTTACCTTATGTATCAGGCTACGATAATTACAAATAAATGTTTAGTCGGACATGTTTCTAGGGGATAAGTGTTTCCGTTTGTAACAAGTGTACTATGGACTTCCTGGCTATAAGCTACATCAGCGCAACCGAAGCCGGTTTGGCGGCGCGTACGCAGCCCAAGCGACGTAATGGGAGCGACGGCTGGCCGCTGCCGCTTCACACTCAATTTCACCTCTGACTGACACAAACATTCATTGTGCTGCGTACTTGACTTTGCCGAGAGTGTTTTTAGTGTCAGGTGCTTTAGCTGTATCAAAAAAGTCTAGATCGAATTCACCATTTCTCAAATTTGTATTATTTATTAAACCTTTGTCTCCCATTATAAAGCTTATTTAAATGATCTATCTTGTACAATTGTTGCATGATCTGGATAATGCATATGAGTAATGTTTATATAGTATAAATTAATTAAATAACAGCAATATAATTATGTACACTGATCTGATGTGTCTAATATTAATATCAATCATATTTTTTGTAAGGTCAAAGATTTACTTACTTCGTAAAAACTGGCGCCTTACGTATTTTGGAACAAAAACTTTATGATATTTGATACGTACAAGTTTTGAGCATCTTGATTTTGGTCTTGCTTGAATAGCTTCAAAATAATTTTTCACGGTCCACATATTGTTCGATGAAACATGATAGATGAGCAAGTTATTTACTTTTTTTAGTCAATCAAAATTTTTATCTTTATTTTTAATTGGTTATTATTTAATTATCTGTTTAACAAAAACAATAATTAAAAACTGAATATGCTTTTGAAGAAGTAATACATTTGCCGAGTTCAAATTCTATGTAACTCATGACAAAAAAACCGTGATAAAGTTTACACAATATCTGTCTTATCTTTAACTGGAAGCATGACATTAAACGAAGAGTATTACAGCGTCTTACATCAACCGGTGTTAAAGCAAAAGAGATACGGCTACCTTTCTCTTATACGTTGCTTTATATTATTATTCAAGTTGCTCAAAACTAGTTCCAATTATCAGATTTATAACTCCAGCAGTTGATTCATGACGGTCTCGACTGGCAATTATACTCAAGTCCTCGCATACCATTAATCAATGTATACCGATAGATCCGCTCTATGTACAAATCCAATTAAAGTTGGAATCCTTGCTACAATTTTGTTTTGTCGATTCTATTGCTTTGATTTATGAGACGTGATGAGGAGGTGTAATCGGGCCACAGTGTAGAGTGTTAATTTTGGTTTCATCGTAAATCCATTTTTAGTACTAGCTGTAATTGACTGTAATCGGTTGGTATCGTATCTCTATTGGAGCTTTTCATGTGGGAAAGATTATAACACCGTTTGCTCTACCTGATTGGTGGACTAATAAGAAATTTATTGCTTTAGCTGCTCCGGTTTGATGTTAAGCTAATTATGGGATCCATTTATAAGCACAGTTTTAATTATATAATTTTGATATGTTTGATGCGTTAAGATTTCATTTCCAACATTACTTGTCAATGCTTTAGGATTAGTTATCTCTTGCCATACATAACTGACAACAAGGAACTACTTTCAAATATCGTAAATATATTTTTAATTATTTAATTCAATATAAATTACAAGCATTATAAATTACTGATATTAAACGCCTCAATAATACTTGTAGAAACTCCAATAAAATACCAAAAAGTTACTTGCTAAGGCATAATAATTGCATTCATTAATTCAGTCTAGTTTTGATATCAACCCAACTAATAAATGTTTATTACTATTCGAAAAAGTTTAAGTCGATCGATGTTTTTAATCTCCCATAAAATCGGTTTGTACGTGCTTAGAACAGATTAAAGATGGCTGCTCTCAGGCTGTGGTAATAAATAACGCGATTATTTCCTTTTGAAACTGGCCAGAGCTAAGTTTCGATCGAGCTTTTTTTTAAAGTGGAATCAACCGAAAAGTTATTCTGTAAACAGGATTAAGATGAACCGTAAGTCAAGGTGTTTTTTCCTAGTTTCTTAGTGCTACCTATTATATGGAAATTGAACGATATGAAGGTACGGTAAATGAACGTAAAATAAAGGTAAATGTAACAACGACAACGTTATCTTCGTATCTTATAATTAATATTTAATCGAGAATGAAACTTTTAGCGCGAGAATAGCATAACTTAACATATCTTTAAGTAATTGCAACTTGTTGTTTTTGTAAAACATATTTCGTTTTAAATAAGTTTTCACGTTCCATGGTGCGGTCAAGGATTCAAATCTACCAAGGACAACCGGTCGAACCGCAGTATGGCTTTAAAACCCCGTAGATCCTTTACTCTTCAGATAATATCAACTTCACTCACTTCTACAATTTTAATGTTGTCCACTAATAAATGGCCCTAAAATATTTCATACTTATCTTGATCTTCGGCCACACTAATGATTTGAATTTACTTATCTTTGTATCTCAAGTTTTATTTTATATTAAATCTTGGCTTTGTATACAGCAAGTTTAATTCTTTAATAAATATATTCAGGTAACTTATTATCTTTATCTTTAGCGGGACCAAATACGTGATGTAGAAATAACTCAGTTGTATTTATGTTTGTATTATACAACTCGACTCCAACGTCCCCATGGATTTTATCTGAGGTAGACGTTGTCATATGATTAATGATCAACAGAGAGTCGTCTTGGATACCTTTCTTCTTCCACATGTTCATAAATAACAATAGTATCTAACATGGAATACTTTCAAAACTCGTTTTTGGGACACATTTAAAGAGAACAATAGCGGCGCGTTGACAAATTTAACAGGGCTAAAGGATTGAATTTTAAAACAATTTTGTGTCTTAAGTTTCGTGGTTGTTGAGTTGATTATAATATTCACAGGCAAATATAGAAGGATGTCAAGTAAATACAAATATTCTTGTCGAGCGGTGCGGGCTCGGGCTTTAAGGCCGTAGTGATACTAAACAGACGTTGCGTTTGTTTGGACAGTCAACCGGTCACTGTTTGCTCGAAGACTCCTCGAAGCCTCTCGGAAATATTTTAAGTCAAGCTCTCTTAAGCAAGCGTTTTTTAGTACTGCATTCGAAATATGCGCACAACGATGTGAATGAAGTCCCAAAATAAATATAAATCATCCAGGAATAACAATAATTTTATACATTGGGAATTTAAATAATTTGACTATTAAATCAATACGCTTAGTTTATAGTAGTAATTTTCCGGAAACGTTATAGCATGTAGCTACTACAAGTCACTAATGGATTTTAAAACTGGATTAGGTAGCTAAGAAATGCTAAATCTATGATAAGCATACGTCTTGTCAACCCACGCCTTTTTTGTTTTCAATAATGAAACCAACCTTGCGACTATACGAATAAAGATGGTTGTATAGTGCTTGGTGGAAAAAAGCTGAACCGACTTAGTATTCGTGGTAAGTAATGTCATTGTTCAAATTCATGTAGATAATATATCAAGTACAGAATATAAGTTATCATCTTAAATATAAAAATTATATGTAAAAACCGATTTTTATGTTTCGAGCTTTTTGTGTACAGTTTAATCAAACTTTAGAGGTAGTTTAGTTTATATCTCGTTTTACAAAGTATTGACAACTACTATCGGACGAACTAGTATATAATACGAACCACATTTTTTAAAGCAACACCGCTTTGCATTAACGTTAACTGTAAGAAGATCCCATGAATCGGATTATAAAAATTCCTTGCGGGATTAGCAAGAGCCTCTTAAATTTATGTTTTAGCTTCTCGATAATTTAATTTGAACATTCCGAATCATTTTATACCGGTCCTTAAGTGCTACGTGACTTAAAGTAAATACTTTTCGAGCGTTAATATTAATTATTTACTTCTGCCTTTTGTAATTTAAACAAAGTCGTCACGTTTATTTTAATAATACCAAAGGAATTTGAATTAAAATTGCCTTGATGTTGATATTGAACTCAATAGACAAAAATGACAAAGCTTTTTAACCATTACAACAGGTTCGCCATCTCATGTTATTATAAAATCTGAATCACGCGAATACTTAAGTAAATTGGTTTGATACAACGACAAAAAACTGTTTTGCAAGCGAACACGCAAACTGCTTGATTATCATTGGAATAATACCTTCGCCTGTCCATATGGATTCGATAATAAGGCATCTTATACTGAAGGGGCTAAATAAAAATGAATCCATATGGAAGCTTATATTACTACTGCATCGAAATATTTTACTACCGTAAAAAGTTCAATAAACGACGATATAATAGGACATTACAAATGTCCTTCTTCGAGTTGAATGTACAGAAAAAATTGCGCAAGTGTTTCATAGCAGGCGAGAGAACTTTCAAAAGCCAATAAGAAACTGAGAAATCGACGAACGGACTTGTGTACGGCTATTCTGGCTAATTATTCTACAGCCTCGGTCACGATTATTTCAAACGGACGCTCGTATGTGGAGAACAGCTTAACGATCGCTCCAATCAATACTGTTTTAACAAATGAAGCCTTGTTAGGTGTTTATTTTTCATATTTGTGTTATATTTCTCGCCAGCCAACTTCATCGCGACCGCTTATGATTATTTTCGTGTGAATAATGAAATGGTCAGCCCAATAAGAAATTATCACTAAATATGTTAAGGTTTCTGAGAATGATTAACTTACGTCCTTTCGTGACCACACGACACTTTTGTTTTCAACTGCAACCTACAATTTAGGAGCTTGGAATATCACAGATTCCTGCCAATTTTATATGTATATGTTATCGGAAACGTTCTGGTCCGATTGGGTTGGAGCTGATAATTTCTAAAGTTGTCCGTAGGCTAAATTCTTCGCGACCAACTGCACCTGCCCGGCATGATTTATTATGGATTCAGCATTAATTTGATATCCCTTTTTGCTGTAGCCCCTTGAGCGATTGGAACGAGTGGGTCTCGCCGGTCCCCATTATATGTGGTCTCGACGCAATCATAATTGCACATGAGCCCGAAGATAAAGCATTCAATGCAAAAATAATACGTATCTGGCAGGGCTATTTAGACGTTCATATTTGCAGTTTCTATAGATTTATAATAAAATATATTATATGGTGCTTAAAAGTGTTACGTACTCATTTTTGGGCACAGAAAGTCACATTCAGATTTTTTTTAATACTGACCAGCTAATCATTACCAATAATGTTGAAGTACGTAGGATGATATAGTTTAAAATCGTGGATGCACATTAATTTTGGTAATTTTCTTTCTACTGTAACATATTCTTTAAAAAAATATTATTTCATAAACATCGAGAAATGTCTCATAATCAGCAACCGACATAAGGTACTTACAGCAATTTAAAAGGATAGCTTGAGAAAGGTTTTGTTGTTAATGCCCGTTTCTCATGATCTTACGAACCAGTTTTTCATATAAGAAATTGCTCAGTGTGCGGAGTAGAAAATTAATGATAGGAGTGTACGTTACTATGTCTACCTGTATCATATTACAAAGTATGTTTATACGCTGGAGGTTACAACACTAACTAATGTTGTAAATATGAAGTGATCGGTATTGATAGGTTAACTAACGTGTTGCACAGTTTACAGTAAAAGTTTTGAAATTGTATAGGTAGTATCAATAATAGGTTTCTCATTAAAAATCGTTGCTGATTAATTCAGTTTCCGCTTGAAACAAGATTTCAAAGATAGTTTAGTGGCAAGCACTATCGATTAAGTTTCGATTTGCTACAACACTAGTACCGGTTGTGTGGTGTGAATTAGTGATGTGCTGAGTCGCTGTTTTGGTGAATCGAGTCGATTCAAGTCAGTTTATATGGTAATCGAATCATGACTCCATTCCCTGATTCGAGTCCAGTACGCGGCTTCTATGCTAAGTATTCGAAAATTGACTCGAGTTCGGGCGGACTAGTGTCTAGTTATTCGAGTCTGGAAATTCGAGTCTGGAAATTTTAGTCCAGAGAGGTTACAGCGAAGTCTTATTGCCAAGCTTTTTACGGATTGGAGAGGGATGGCTTTCTACTTACTCATAGAGCCCCATTAAGTAAACTATTTACGAGTACGAACGGGTTGACCAAACTCGAATACTAAACTCTAGTCAGTTGGACTCGCATGAATGGAATCGAGTCTGCGAGTACGAATCGATTCTGTCTGATTCGAGTACTTAAATAGAGTCCAGCGTACTCGAATCAAAATAAATTGGTATTCGAGTAGGCAAGTACAAAGCAGGAATCGGATCTGACTCGAGTCAAACCGTACTCGGCACTGCGCTAATGTGAATGTATGTTGTATATGTATATTTGGGTGCACCTCGACTCTGATGAGAAACGTCGGCTTTTTATCGGGACGGTGCGGTAATTAAACGTATATATTCGTGTTATTAATGTACTACGTTGGATTGACATTGATTAAATCATCATAAGTAAAATTAAAGTGTATTTTGTTATTAAAAATTTGCTTATGATTGTATATTTATTTTCATAATGAATATCCTTGAAGATTACAGTAATTCTTGAATAGTGTTTATCAATTTGATTTCTAAACTCAAAACTAAAAAGTTTAACTAAGTTCGAAGTGTAAACTTCAATTCCTATTTTCTCAAATTTAATGAACGCATTGCTTAATTTACTTACATAATTATGTACGCTAACGCAGAGCATAACTCAGCTTCAGTTGGCTTGTTATATGCCAAGTATTTTACCGAAATTTCGTACTAAAAAATTCTGATCACGCATCGATTTCTTCGATCGGTCCCAGATAAGAGCGCGGTCATTAAAAACTTTTTATATTTACGTAAGGCAGTTGCTTTAAATATTCATGAATTTTATTTTCATTTTTTAAGTGTATAATGTAATTCAACATGCAGAATAAGTGTGTTAGATTAAAACTAACTGATAAGATAATTGCAGGTACGTTGAGAGTAATTGGGAATCCATAATTATTATAAAGGAAGAAAAAGTTTATTGGTTTGAAAATAATTGCTTCATTAGCTTACAAATAATTATTTTTATGTGAGAGAAAGAGAAATATGTTTACTAGTTAATTACTGTTGGGTTACCTTGACCCCCTGGGTAACTTCGACCACATTATATAAACTTACAACAAAAACAAAATTAATGAGATAGTATTTATTAAACTTATATCTGACACAAAATATTGAATTTTTGGATATCAACAAGAAAAATGTAGTATATTTTAACATTTTCATGTAGGCTAAAGTTATCACTTACGGTCAATGTATTTACTGAAGGTTCACTTAGTCATACATATACTTCCAATATCTCTTCTTTTACATATTTTTCATTGTGTTTACACGTATCGTAGATAATATAAAAAAACAACTTCTATACATTATTGCTTAACATTCGTTAATTTAAAACACCAGTATTTTCAATTACTCGAAAATCTGTGTCTATTTAAATAAAATCATATAAATTGCATCATGAAAACCAACTTATGAGAATACCTCATCTCAGATAAATTATGTTTTGGTTTTCACCGAAGCTTCGAAGAATATTGTAATAAATGCGCATGTATCCTTGGCGGACCAGAGCAATTCAGGGATCTGTATCCTAAAATAGGTATCTATTAAAAATTTAAGAGCTAATTCATGCTTTTTTATTAGGGTTGTCACCTTACCCTGTAATTTCACTGCTTTTTTTACCCTTTAAATGAGCGCACATGCATTTCTTTAACATCATCTGAAGTTACTAAGTTATTTATAATTCATATTTTAAGAAACATAAAATATATAAGTATGCACGTTTTGCGTTGAAACGCGAAGTGTTTTTAGGTGATTATATCATATTCATATTTACTTGATAACAGATTATAAATGCAAATTAAAGTTAATATATTGTACGGTGCCCTCAACGCTCGAAACGTTAAGTCAGTTTTTTCTCCTTTTGTTAATTATAGCAAAGAATATAATAACATGATATTGTGCAACTTTTATGCACCTCGACTATGGTGTAGTCCGAAAAATATGAGACAAAAAATGTATCAGCGAAACAATGATGAAGTCATAATGTGGTATGAGTTACATGGAATTTATCCTCGTAAATGTTATTTTGATGTATTATTAACTTACCTTAATACGCAGTTGACTACTTGTATCGCAAAATTAGTCATCATTCTTAATATTTTACATGCAATTCATATTTAACATAGTTTATGAATTGCATTGTCCTTGTCTATTTTATATTGCTACACAAATTTGGACCTTAATATAAGCAACGAGAATCAATAATTGAAGTCAGCCTATATAATTTTACTCCGGTTACTTGGATAGGCGTTAAAAAACCTTAAACTTTTTGTCACGACTTCATTCATTGCCTTATCGACAATTTTAGAATGATAACACGAAACTGGCTGTGGTATTAAATTGCCTTAGAATCGTTACATTGGTTTGTATCGTCAGCATAAAAACATTGTGTGTACGACTTTTTTATATGTACATCATTTACTTTAGATTATACTTTGTCAGGATATGTGAAACAAAAACGTTTGTTTCATTTTTACTGTGACTTGTAAGTTTTTGGTTTTACCTAAGACAAAGTCTTATTCATCGTTTAATTTGTAAGTTTTTCTTTATTACTCATAACTACTCAATTTTGTATTATACAAAATGCTTCCACTGTAAAAGCAGATTGGTTTTATTTAAAAGAAAATGTCATTATTTACATTTTAGATTTAAATAATGTTTATTAAATAAAATTATGCTATACACTAAATACCAGCAAAGTAACCTTTAAACGTACTCGTATGAACCTACTTCTTTTATGTATAGTGTATTGTGTTTCTTTGCGAGCGGTACCGGATTCCTTCCTTCCATTACCGAGCTCTCCAATAGAAACGGATGATTCATCAGAATTTAAACTAATTACAGTCGAAACGAAAAAACACCTAACTTAATGTGAGACGAATACCTTCAGTGGGATCCATCAAAAATCACAAGTCGGTAATAGTTTTTATGGCCATTTTATAGTTCGTTGCCAGTTAGTAACCGAATACATAGCAATACGCCATTTGTACTGAGATTATTTTTTTCATATTATTCTTTTACACTTCAAAGATGACGAATTGAAATTGAAACACATTTGGATTACTTCATGCCAAATTAAATATTATAACTCATGTTACAGTTTACATGATTACATCAGGGAATATCCGTAACATAAATAAAAGGAAAATCGAGCGTCTTCGACAACACTAATAAGCAACTGAAACCACGCATTTAACCAGTGTTCTCAAACAAAACTTAGTTAGCCATGAAAAAGATTGGACACTAAAATTACTAAAGGTGTTCTCAGAAAACGAGATGCTAATTTATTTCATATCGGTTCTATTATACGTATTGGTTATTTTGAACAACCTTTTGGCGTTCACCAAATTGATATTTATAGTTGGAACGAGATATACCATCGATCGAAATCGCCTCGTTTGATAGCCGGTGATTAAATGAAGTCTTTTTTTGTTAAACGCCGGTTTATACGTTCCAAATATTGATACAGTTTTTGTTGAAATCCAAAGTATAATTCTACAACATCTATTTTAAACGTACACAGATTTAATATTTTTGTTACTTTCTGTATTTTAGATTCACCAGTAATAAGTATAATTTATTGTTATAGCATTTAAGTTTTATACTTTTAGGTAGTAATTTATCGTTATAAGAGATTTCTAAATAGGGGCATTGACAGTTACTACTTTTTTATTGCTGCCTATAAACTTGTACAGATCAGAAAAGAAGGCGTCGAATTTGACACATGGTACAACATATTATATCATAAGAATTTTTCATATAAAAGAGAAAAGTAATCTACTATACGTGGCTTATCTATACGTGGCTTATGTATACTTACTATTGTAATAATTAAAAATATATTAATATTCATAATGAAATAGCAAAATCACTAATTTATTTCGGGACGGTCTCATTAAGAACAAAACTAACAAACCTTGTGTAAGTAGACTTACATTTGCTTATTTTTAACTGTCATAAGCCAACTGAGATGCCTATATATCATTCATGTGTTATCTACAATCAGAGTGACTGACCAACGGCTCGACTATTGCTCAGCAAATGGTATTGAGATCCGTAAGTTTTTAAGTACTTACTCCCAAACCGGCTACGGGCTGTTTGAAAGTACAAGCACCTCTTACTATTAATCAAGATAGACTGATTTCTTAGAAGCTAGCACTACGATCAAGAGACTTTATAAATATTCCATTTCCAAGTAGCCGGGCGGATGCGGCTATAGATGGCTAAACATCTGCAACTTGACTTACACCGACTGCTGTTACGTGCATATAAATTAGGTCTTTACACTATGATTAACATTGTAGAAAATTAAAATGTGCAAGGAACCGAACCCACCACCCTATTTACTCCGTAATTATGATGTATGATGCATAAATTATGGGTGCATAATATCTTACCTGTGATCTCGTAAGTGGTCTTGTCTTCTGAAAGCCTTGCCACAGATATCACAGGAATAGGGCCGTTCATCTGTGTGGGTTCTCTCATGTATCAATAAATTATAGGATTTTGTGAACTGGCGGTTGCAAAATTTACAGATAAACTGTTTTTTCGGTCTAGAAGCTCTGCCTGGTGCTCTTAGTAGTCGCCTATCTAAATGTGGATGCATTTGGTGAGGGCCAGCTCCTGGAGGAAAGAGTCCAGCTCCGGGGAAGGTAAAGCTTCCAGCTGCAGTCGGAGAAGGTCCAGGTGCACCAAGAAAAGCCCCTGGTGGACCATATATGGGCGGTTGCGATGATCCATCGGACATCATACCTTCTATAGAGGATGTTCTATGATGAGGCAATAGCATAGCTGCCGCCGCTTCCCTTAATGCAACTTCTTTTCTTTTTTCTGCCATTATGGCCATTAAGTCAAATGAGTTTCTTTTAGGGAAGTTACCAGATGCTCTGTCTGGCGAACCTTTAGCAGGTTCACTTCTTTCTCTGTCTAACAATCTTTCCCTTTCCATTATTTCTGACGGTATAAGTGCTGGGTGCATTTCATTAGGATATATTACAGGATGCATGGATCTTGTAGGAACCACTGGAACAAAGGCAGACGATTCACGGTGGGATGATGTTAGCAATGAACCTGTAGTAATTTGCCGATGATAGGACATTGGCTGGGAATCAAAGTTTGCATTAGGATTTCTGCCATTGGAAGACGGTCTTTGTTGAGCTCTCTCGGCAGAACTTGCAAGAAATTGGTCATGTCTGGATCGAAGAGGTGCATTTGCTGGTGTCTCAGAGACAGGGCGAGGTGTGGACGCCCGAGATACTACTGCTCCACCGGTGTCTGACATCACGCTCGAAAAGTCATCTGCAAACAAGAAACAATTTTTTTTGGTAAAAATCAAGCTAACTATCCTAGAACAACATTAAGAGAATAAGAACATTAAAGCAAATTAAACAAGTAATGATCACTAAAGATGGCATTACAAGATCAGAATGAAAATACACACATTCGCTTCGATTGCTCTCGTTAAATTCCCTTCACGGGTCTCTATAAGTCAATTTTTATAAAGACTAATCGCTTCTTTTAATGGACCTATTTTGTATTCAAATTAATGGATTGAGAAACATATTCAATTAGGTAGAAATCTACATTATTTCTACTAAATTGATTAGCATAAGATCTATATCTTCTCACGATACTGTACCACATCGCAGCGTAGTGACAATTAGGAAAGAATAATAAATTAATTAACCAACTTGAATATTCAATTATCACACGACATAATGTCTAATACCACTCATGTATGTTTAGTTTGTCGATCGGAACATAAAATTTAATAAACCCGAATCCTAATTTATTCATATCTATTAAATATTTAAACTAATTCTATCCCTACTAATATTATAAATGCGAAAGTAACTCTGTCTGTCTGTCTGTCTGTCTGTCTATCTGTCTGTCTGTCTGTCTGTCTGTTACGCTTTCCCGGTTAAACCTCTCAACCGATTTTGATGAAATCTGGCATAGACAATCTTTAGACCTTAAGAAAGGACATAGGCTATTTTTGAACTCGAAATAAGGGTTGTAAGGGGTTGCAAGGGGGGATGAAAAGTTGTTTGCATGGATCGCTATTTTTAGAGCTAGAAACTTAAAACTTATTTTTCAGGCCATTGATTCGATATAAATAAACGTGACATTCAAAGTTTATATAATTTGAAGTAAATAGGTATGGTACCCAAAAAATTATTCCACGCGGACGAAGTCGCGGGCACAGCTATATTTTATAAAGGCTCGTCAATATCTGGTACAATTTTCTGAGGATGGTTGCTTAATGATACACAACGACCTGTCTCTTATAGTTACGGTGATTAAATCCGAGCCTCATGAATCTTTCATCAGTTTATTCTCGATATCAATTCTGGGCTTCTGTGGTATCAGTAAATGTAAATGTCGTCCGGAATTCGAGACCATATTAGTGTCAATACTTGAAATATTGCTTTTGTCTGCGAGGAATATAATTAAAGTAGGTACTACTTTTAGACTTATTTACACATTTATTTTGTTTACTTTATTTTCATAGTATGTAGTCTGACTAGTAATTTGTGATAAATTGTGCTATTGCTCCAGCTGTCGATTCTAGCATCGAGTCTATTATCATTCGTTCCATTCCTATTTGTAAAGCACTAATAAGAAATCTGAAAAGATCGCTATTCTAAGATTTACGACTATACTATTTCCATCTGAAACGACTATCATACTGAGGACAATAAAGCAGTGGTATCGGTTTACTGCGGGGTCTGTGTGGCTGTTTTCACGAAGTTTCCGGTGTATGTGACTTTTATAGTGTTTTTTATAGTATAACTAAGGATATATAACAAAAAACTTAATTAACCAGGAAGTTTATGTAGCAAAACATTATTATAAGATTTGTTTTATTATTCGACTTGTATTAAAAGTGAAATTAAGTTTATCAGTAAGTTTAAGTTAAGTTTCATTAATACAAATTTGAGTCCACTATAAAATTTGGAACATAAAATTTCGGTTCGGTGTTGTAAATTATTTTTATTACAGCTCCAATTAATCACTCCAGTCTAAATAAATTACAAATATCAACATGAAATTTATCACTCATACTATAGCAAAGAAAAAACTAGTCGTCAGAGACAGCAACTACAAAAGATTAATCTTAGAATCAATTTACTCAACCGAGATCGAAAAAGAAGGCAAGCGGACCCACATTTCACTGAGCGTTGCCCGCTCTACCGTAAAAGCCTTCTGATTGTCTATCCCTTTCTATCATACCGAAAGCTTCAAATGCCATTTCTCGCTCGCACTAAGGTAATGGTTGATCGAGTTTCTACCATCTTACTTGCTCCGAAGCAGTAAAACTACTTTTATCTCTCTTTTGGTTCGAGAATTTAGAGATATGAATATGTATACAGGCACTTCAGTAAGTAATGGTATCTTGGATGTAATACCGGTCATTTCAATAACATAAAGTTTCAAAAAGGAATATTTTAAACATATCGGTTTGTATATTTAAATTTCTCGAGCGAGTGTTTAATCTAGCGTGGTATTGATAGTAAAAAGATTTGACATGAGAAAGTACTCTTTTGAGCTTTTCAGTGAACAGCTTGAATCATTCTAATTTATGGATCGAGATTTCGTTTCTCAGCTAACAAACATATATTTCATTAGTCCGCTAGATGTTTCACACTGAATATTACATCGCGATCTGAATATTATACAAGCACTTACTTTTAATTACCACATCGTTAAATACTCATTATTCAATTCCTATTATAAACATTGCTCGTGTACCACCTAACGAAATCATCGTTAATTAATTCGGTGCGACTCCAAAATTTTACAACAGTTTCAAATAATTAATTGTATCGACCTTTCTTAAAGCTGTTTTTGTTGATGAATTAATATAAAAATAACTAACGTTATTATAGTAAGAAGTTTGAAGAATACAGATAAAACTATGCCTTTGTCTTAATCGCGCACTTTATCTGAGTAAATTTTAAGAGTAAGTTGACTTTATAAAAGCTGGTGGGTGACAGTATACGACATGGCGCAATAAAAATACAACGAATAGAAAAGTATAGATTTTTATTTAGGTATATCGTCGTTAATGATTGAAACAATAAAGCGTAATGTTGAGGACTAAGAGAAACAAAATACATGGAAAACGTGGTATTAGAAAACCAAAGTATTTTGACTCGTATGTGGATTTATTTTGTAGAAACTTTCTGTTAACTATTCGTTACATTTACTTTATGAAACGTATTATCTCTCTGATTGAATCCGTTAGGAGTTCTAGTTTTAACTTTTCCTAGGAATAATGTATACCTAATTGTTTTTTGTGGTTTGGTTAAAAAATTCCTGATCACACCCAATCCAGGGGTGGGAAAGGGAATGAGGCGCTATCGCTATAATAAACTCCTTTCTGAATTATAGCTTTCATATCGTTAAGGTACCTACATGAGTTTTCACATACCTTAAAGATTAAGGTCATAGTATACTTCCAAGTAATAATTTTAAGTGAGTTTATAGTGGTTTTTGGTTTTAATTAAAATAAGGAATACTAATTAATCCACTAGCATGAAAAGTTCCTTCAGTAGTATACTCCTTAAGGAGATAGTTATTAATACATTTTGTAGATGCTAGTAAGTTTCTCTTCTATTCGGTCGGAATATTTGTTGCAAGTGCTAGTATAAGTTGTGGCCAAACTGATTCTTTAATTTGATTCTACTAACCAGCGCTCAGGAACGGCAACTGTGTCAGCCAGATAATAAAATTTGTTTAACTTACAATTGCTATTAAAGCTGTCGATAGCGGCTTTCAGAAATGAGTAGCCCACTTAATAGCTATGACGCAAATCATAATATTTTTGTAGAAAAGCCATTCCGTTACTGCTGTCGATGTTATCTCGAGAGCTAAGTAAGTACGCCTGTAACGTTGTGTCTATTAGAAGCAATTAAGTTTATTAGCGGAATATCACGCGGTATTCCTTTTTTGTACCGCAAGGCTGCTAATTCTGATAACAATCGTTGGGAACGGGTATGATTAGATTAATTTTATCAGTTGATGGTAAAGATTACCTACTATTTACTCAGTAATAACACACAGCCGCTTCTACTTTAGTAGTGAAAATGGCAGCTGCTTCGATAGAATAATCAGCATAATCGATTATAAGCCGTCTGTGTGCTTCTTATGACATGCTTAGTGATTTCATGTTATACAGGCCATTATGTCCAAATACAATATTCATATTTTAAGTGATAGAAGCAGCCATCAATGGAGGCTCAATTTGGTCGTACATATGTAATTAGCCGGATAATTTACATATGTGATTGAGTGCCAGGTTAATTTACATAATATTTACAAGAGACAAAATATAATAAACGACTAAAAGTAGACAGCTTTGTGATAACCTCAGCATAATTGCTAAAATAAATCATAATGTTCATAATATAAAGACTAAATTTGTAGATAAATATAAACATCTGTACAAAGAAAACAATAATACGCTATAAAAACTGCGAAGCACAGTGGCAGGAAACGCTAAGTAAACGCGTCTGTACAACATTAGAACAATAGGGTAAACCGCAGTCCCGTTATTCTCAGAATTGTTTTTATTAGAGGGGGCAGCATCTGTGACGAAAACAATGAACACAAACAGGTAGTAAAAAAACAGGTAGCAACATTGAAGCTCACCCTGAGTACCCAAATTCCAACATCCGCTGTATTTAAATAACAATATTCTTATAAAAAAAAAAGCTATTGAGTACCCGTACAAGGCGACTAGTTGTCCGATCAGTTGACGGATGCGTCTTCAACCCTCCAGTAGTCAGGTAGTCAACCCACAAAGTTTACAAACCGAGGCTCCTTGCAACAATGGATATTCATTGCAATTTTTTGTCACATTTCACAGTCCAACCACAGTAGATGGCGAGACAGGTGGATCGATTAGTGGCAGCGCACACAACAATAGAGGTACTGTACAGCTCATAAAACAGTTAATAGATATGGTGAGTGAAAAAGTCACAGCTATAGGATATGGTGATATCACTTGTCACTAAAATTCACTTCAGATTGTTCACTGTAATCCAGTATAGGTGTTAAAATCACTGTTTTTTCTTTCTTTTGATATTTCACAGGTCGTGAAAGCTGCGTCTGCGCATGGCGTGCACTTCGTGGAAGCAGAGCACGCGTACTACTGCGCGAGCGCCGTCAGGCAGTAGCGCTCCCGTAGGCTCCCCTCTCCACACACCCCGCCCCGAAGCCTTCTATACTGTTTTTACTTTGGAGGCGATAAAAAAGGGATATCACCATATTGTTTATTTTTCGTGTTAGTAACTTATAAGTTGTGTAAATTAACGTCACCCTCTAATGTTTTATTTAGATCAGAAATGCCATTGGGTACCGATAATTGAAAAAGGTTTTTCTCTCATTCATCATTTTTAGTTTTTTTATATGTACGATTGTTACTATGTATTTCTGGTAATGCCAAAATAATGCTTTGGCCTCTATAATAAAAATAAAAATAAAAGCATTTTTTATTTTTGTGATAGGATGTCGAAATAAAATATTGATAATCTTTAATACTTTATTACAACGAAAACTATTATACGGTCACATATTATATATTTTGAAAATCGTCTTGTTTTCGAGTTATTATAATTTTCTATGTTCCAATACAATTTAACGTTTTCGACAACAAATATTTAGATCTATAAAGAATTATTACAACAGTAAAAAAACAATTTTCAATTTGGATAGTTTTTGATATAATTAAATTAACAACTGGTAACATATAAAGTAAATATGAGACAGATTTTTTAAATACATGAGTGATACTTGCAGTCTGGTCTGACTTATTTACTGAACACATTATAGCTATTATAACATTACGATGTCAATAAATCTATAAATTATCAATAAACATTAAATTATTATTTTCTTTGTAACGTGCATTAATAAATTTGCATAATTTAAACACATTTTTATAATAAATTCATACGCCTATATTTTTAAACACTCACTAATATACAAGGCTACACTATAAGCTTTTTTTTACCAATTCTGTTTACCATCAAGTCTTTTTATTTTATAATTTAAATATATTTGAGCTTTACGTGATTATTTATATACATATCATCGTCGTGGGCCAACGCCACTGTTATTCATTATTTTTAATGCACAATTTTAAGTCACCTAGTATGGACCACTTTCTAAAAGGGGAAATAATTAATATTCTTACGCGATAAATTTTAAATTACATATATATATATATATATATATATATATATATATATATATATATATTTATTTATATTTATATATCGATAAACATGTGACCCCCATCAAATTATTTACACCTATCAAAGAAACGGATTCCGTCACTGGAACTAGAATGGCCTATAAATACATAATACAAATAATTGTATTTTAAAATTTCACAACACTGACAATAATCGCTTAGTGGTATGGGAGGGTACATTTAAAGACGAAAATGTCATATACCAATAAATTGTGCTTCTCCAATAAGTCAAAACCACTAACTACAGCACACTAGAGCTATTCATCTTTGGCACATTCATAATAATACTAATTATTAACTATAACTACGGTTCACGACTAGATATTATATAGCAATAATATTATGTAACTACGTAATATAATAGGAATATTATTGGCTTATATATTTCAATTCTATATAATAATGAACTTCAAAATCTCTAATATAAATCGTGATAATGGTCTCAACTAGTAACATCTGACATTATTACATAAAATGATACCATTAAGCGTGGTTTATTCATTTAATTTATTCAATTTGATTTAATTCATTTATAATTTTATACACACCAAGTTATCCTCTTATATAATAGTAATACACATGATTTTATCATTGATACATTTTGTCTCCAATCCAAAAATGCCAACATTTTTTTTTACAATAAATACATACTTCCCCATAAGTATTCAACAGGTACTGATACATATATGTCATATGTATTTATTATCTATTTTAGAATTATGCCGTTAAAGCTATTTATTATAAATTATAATTTCGATGCGCCGTTACAATCATTGATTTTATTTTATAATAAATATTATTATACAAATAACATTTAAAGTCAATGGAATTTTTGTAACGCACTTTTTTCAATAGATTAATCATATTATATTTTCCAAAGATCTTAGATAACTGCATATATATATATAAGTATATGTTATAAATAAGTTATTAATGAAAAAAATTCAACGTATATTCAAGGACGGGAAAAAGCATATTTTTCAGATTTCCATATATATTTTAAGGTATCTCATTTCGATTTATTTATCTTCTTAACTACATTAGCTCTATTTACTGGGGAGAGATTAGAAATAAAAAATTGTAAAGATGGTTACAAATAGGTTACTATTACTACTGCAGGTTTATGTATGTATATATACTTATTTATTTTTTTGTTTGTATATAATGTGAATACTTATATTTTGCGCTATATAGGATTTACATCGTAAAATTATTGATTATGTCTTAGTTCCTCTTATTAATATTACAAACAAAATGAAAAAATAAAGTCAAAATTTAAGGTAAAAAAATAAATAAAAGCAATAAATAATGAATTTATTAAGTAAAAATTAAAAACAAAATGAATCTTCGGGTATAAGACGTCGTCAACCGGCCTTCATCCATCGATCTATGGAGTACTCTAGCGCTGCCATCCACCTGTGTAACAAAAAACATCCATTACTCTGTGCCCAATAAGCATATCAATTGAAGATCGAAATTATACAATTTTGTAAGAAAACTAGTTAAATTACCGTTCTCGGGCCATGGCCTCTTAAAAGTACTCTTTCTCAAAAACTTCCCTGGTGGCTCATGTTTCATGACATATTCCTATACAGCAATCTATGGATTGCGGTTTCTCTTAATGTGAAAGAATTATTAAGTAAGCCGTACCCAGTGTCCCGTGGTTTTACCCGCGTTAAATTGTAAATTTTCATACTAACTTTGCACCCCCCTTTTATTGCCTTAATTTTAAGAAATTTTATACGTCTTTTATGACTTTATATAAAAATCTTTAAAATAATTTAATTCGAATAATTTCAAAAATAGCAAAATTTTATTGTATTTTGCACCCCAGTTTTACCCTTTTAAGGGATGAATTTTTGAAAATCCTCACTTAGTGCTTCTCTATGTTATAAAAGAACATCTGTGGAAATTTAAAGGATCTAGCCCTCGTTGATATATCAGTTTATATATATGTGGATTTGCGCTTAAGTGAGTTTTTTGAAGCAATTTCTTTTTTTCCTGCGTTGTTATTCAAATCAGAGTAAAAGAATATTATTTTTACGGAGACATCAACATTGTTAACTTTATAGTGGTGTTTTAGTAGTCAGAGATCCCAATGGACCCGATGTAGAATAAAATTTAGACGGAGTCACAATCTTGTTCAAAGTAAAATATCCAACCTAGGAATCCGACCTAAGAAAATCCAAGTACCTAGTTTCTAGTCACGCTAAAATTATTATTATTATTATTATTATCTGTACAAAAAAGTTCAACGATACTATTGCTTCTTCATTTGACATTAAGAGGCCAGTGCTGTGCCATTAATGTCGAAAGTTGGTTTCACGAATCTATAAAAAAAACGTATTGTCGCTTGTATTTATTTATTATATAAAGAAAAACCTTGAGCTGCTGCATTGTCACGCCCTTTTTTTTCATGTCATTTAGAGACATTGAAATTTAAAGAAATTTTTTTTTGT
>JACJUM010005601.1:6054223-6093176 GCA_020976665.1 Heortia vitessoides | reverse complement strand
CAGGGGATGCAATAATTATAAATATATACATAAACAAGAACCTGTTTAATGTTCGACATTAAAATATTGATTAGGACTATAAACTTCATTAATAAGCAGTAATCATTTATGTTTAGTTGTAAGTCTAGGTAAGTCCATGGTATGACAATCTATGTAAATGGTGATTCTTAGAAGTCAATTATATTTAAGTTGCAAATAAACCCTTACTCCAGATGTACTAAAGAAAATGTAAATTTCTACATGAAGCTCAATACCCAAAATATCTATAAAAATAGGTATCACTTACCAAAAGCGCTTTTGCTATTGCCATCGTTGTAGAAGTACAAGCAGGCGTCCTTCAGGACACAGTATCGCTTCGCCCAGGACTTCCACTTAGAACCAAGCTTCATCAAGTAACCGAAGCAGTCAGGTCTTGGTATTGAGGATGGTGGTAGCTTCATATTCCTCATTGTCACTTCTAGCCAACCGTCGCGCTGAAATTATATTTTTAAAGTAAAAACCAATATTCGGAAACCTATATACTGAATATTTATCCGAAATAATGATGTATGTTGGTGTGTCATTAAAATTTAGGTTGTAGTTTATGCTTTAAAAAGTATTCTTATGTTCACAAGTCTTTCATATTTATTTTATTAGTTACATTGACTATCTCTACATTTCTATCTTTCGAGAAATTATTGAGTTATTAAGGCGGTTTTTCTGTGGGATACAGATTTGGATCACCGGTTACCGTTTACAAGCGAGCCGAAATTCTTATAAATATATATATTGGGTATTTAAATACTTATAAACTTATATTATATATAGTATATATAATATACTTTAAATACTTGCGTAAAATGGTTTTGTATATTATTTATAAGGCTATTTTTATTTATTTAATAGTTATATTGCCAGATCAGTTGTAGGCAATCGAAGGCCGTAGCATAGCGCTAGGGATGTCGTTGCACATCCTCGTCCACGCATTTGAGTTACATCTGTTCCGTTACTAAGTCTCGTCTTACAATTGGGAGGGGAATCACTGGCAGAAAAGAAATCTACCGTGCATTTTATGCTTTTTATTTAAAAAAAAACAATAAAAAAACCCGTATTTTTATTTAAAATTGTGTCAATTTTATTATCCCAAACAAGGCACGTGTAAGAGATAAATTTTTAAGGTTTATTATATGAACAAAACGATTCATAATTAATTTACGGCCATGCACATTTCTATTACTCTGTTGTTGGAAGGCGGCTTCTTTTGATGCGATAAGATTACAATCTATAAGAATCTTTTAGGGAATAAGATAAAACTAGATAATGAAGGTAATGTACCTACTTTTAAGAACTACACATGAGTGTAAATATTTTATTAATTCAATTATCATCATAAATTATAAGGTTCGTTGTCAATAAAATCTTTCTTACTTAATATATGCTAAACCTAGTATTCGAATTAATTTTTAGGCTTTTTTATTTTTTTCTAACCATATATAAATGATTGTCACTTTTTTCCAACATCTATAATCAAATTCACATTAAACATTGATGAATGATGGGTTGTATACTAAAACTTCATCAATCAGTATTTTTATAGAAAGAAAGTATATTGAGCCATGCGAAATACGTTTTAAAGTTATAGTTGTATTTTTAAGTTGAAATCAGTGTAAGTACGAAGATATTGGCATTCAAATTTATATATTCTGTATTAAATATCTTACAGCGATAACGCTGTCAAGTCGCGCAGTTGTAACGCCACTATTGCGTGCCACAAATGCCTTTAATATGGGATAATTATACATAATGTACCAAGCAGTTGATGGAAGGCCATAGTGGACATAAATTTTTATATACATAAATAAATTCGTTTATGGATAAATATTGGTCTTTATGAGTTGTACAACCCATAAAGACATAACATTAGGTCTCTTTAAAAAAATCAATGATTTAATCAAGTAACAAGTGCCTGACAAATTTCTTTTAAATCTATTCAACTGTTTGCTGGTGCATAGATAACAAGAAGATGAGACTAATTTTTTGTTATCACCAGGACATAAAATTTTATTCGACAAATTGATAAAGGCAATAATTTTGCGTGATAATAAAAATGTTGAAATGATCACACTATTTGATTCATTTATAAAGAAAATTAATGTAATAGTTTAATTTAAACTAAATAATATATATAAACATTTTCTTTCATTAATTGCTGTCAATTAAAAAAATATATAATTTTCATAATTGAATAGTCCCTGAAATTTACGCGAAGAAATAAACAATGACATACTATAGGAATGACGTCGTGAGTACAATTATAGTAAATTATACGTATTATACTAAGTTTACAATATTCTATACCAAGAGGCAACTAAGTTACCAGAACCAACAGATGGCGGCTTACACATCCGAAACGGTATAGCTGAAATGCAACAGGGCGGAGATGTACAACAGCATCCGTCACGAAGCCTAGTCAGTGATTGCTACCCTTCTTGTCCAGCAAGTTAATAATGGGCGAACATTTATAAAAATGTTACGGAGAACTTATATCCAACCGTGACTGACCTATGGCTGATAGAATGAAATGTGATTATATGTTTTATGAAATATGTTATATATATAATCTATTTAGGCCACTTATAACAATTACATTTTATATGGAAAGGAATTCAAATGTTATATTTCTAAAACGCAATACAAATTTATACAAGACAAGTCAAGAGCCTTATACCAAATTCTATGACAATTAAATCTGCTCTCATAACATAATTAATTATTGTATACATAAAAAACTTGCTAGTATTATTGACTTGACTAAATAAATGCATAACACTTTGATTGTAACACAGCCATCTAGTGACAAATAATGACACTATTGGGTAATAAAGAAGCATGCTTTTTTCTAGTTATAGCTTACTTCGGCAAGTTTCGGTCTGCTTTTGTGAAGCTTGCTCTTCATTTGTCGGTGATCTCAAGCTGATATTATATGCAATGAATTATGCAGGCCTACTAGAGTCGTTACGTGTTAGTGTATATATGGGTATTTCTTTTTTTATTTTTTACTTTTATTTTATTTACTTAAATTTTGATGGTATCCGTCTTAATTTATTATAAATTGATTGTAGAAAATGTAGCATGCTTTGGCGAATTTCAAAAAATATATTTATGACACAAATCTATAACTATATATAATTACTTTATGAAATTTATAAATTGTGCCAGTCTGCTATTGCAAACTTAATTTAATAAACATTTTTACATAGTAATTATGCTTAATGATATGTATTTTTTATACCATCTGCATTGTTTGTAAGAATTGGCTGAACAGCATGTGATATGATATGATATATATAAGTACCTCTAAAATCTTCAGTGGCGTTATAAAGAATTCTAATTTCAATGGCAATTGTGTAAAATTAAATTTAGTTAAAAAAATATATCTTTTATTAGTTCGTATCAAATTATCAAGATGTTTTCAAGTTTACCTGGTTGCTAGCATCAATAGCGTGAGCAATCACAGCGCGCCATCTAGCGGCTGCTTCCGCAGTGTCGGCCGCAATCTGGAGCCTCGTCCCGCCCCCACGCTGCAGTCTGAATGCATGCGGTCGCCCCGAATCTTCCTCGGTCAACTGATAGTTCACGAGCATTAGAGCGCCGACCGGGTGGATGCTCTAAGGAACAAAACTATTTATAATGTATTTGTTTAAACAAGAAGCGAGGGTTATGTTATTTTCAGTACTCTTATCACCGGTTTGTTGGTAACGTGAGAAGGTGAGACGTAAACAAAGCTTATTATAAATTAACAAGTATTTATGTTTATATTCATGTATTGCTATGCATGTATTTTAGAAAAATATTTCAAAGAATTGTAAAGTATTACGTGTTAACGTAGTATATACATTACATACATATTTAAATATAAAGAAAGTATATACAATTAATATGGAAATTTAAAATGAAACAAGTAAACAAAAATATATATTTAGTACCACTTATACTAATATTAAAGAATAATGATCGAAAAACTAAACCATAGCTCAATATTCAGAATAATTATTTATAAAAAATGCAAGAAGCATTCCTTAAAAAATAAAATAAAAAATTAAATAGGATAATCCGCTTGATATGCACTCACCGAATCAGTTTTATAATAATACAGGCAGTTGTCTTTCTTCAGGACGAACCATCTTCTGGTCCAGCGTGGTGGATGGTGCGGTTTGAGTGGAGCCGCTCTCCATAGGTACCCTGAGTAAAGAGCTGCTGGGCCTCCTTCGTGGGCTAGGGAAGCCACTACTTCACAAGTTCTTGCCACCTTTAAAACGATGTTATGACGCATGTTAGTGGCATTTAAATAAAATGAATTATTCTTATATTTCTTATTCATCATACTAGGCGTAAAAGGTCTACTGCTGGATATATGTCTAAGAAAGGAGGTCTTTGGTCCATAATTGCCGCGCTGGGCAAGCGTGTTGGCAACCGCAGAGCGGCTTTAGCGACGGGGATGCTGCTGCCCGTCCTCGCCCTGTGCATTTGAGCTGCACTGTTCCGGATGGATATACCGCCATCTGTCGGTTCTGGTACTTTAGTCGCCTCTTACGATACCTGGTTTAGGAAGAGGTACTACTATTCTACTCTACCGGTACCTCACGGCTACATTCATTATTACTGTTATATTTAACTATACAAAAGTAAATGATGTTACTTTATTCTGTCGGCCAGGGTCATTTGTAATTGATATCACGGTGAAGTCATATGAATCATAAAATAAAACTAAATTTATACTTAGGTAATACTGGTCTCATGGACCTAGACTAAATCTTGTTAGTCTAGACTTGAAGGGAAACTTCTGACATTGTCCGTCGTGTTATTTTGGACCTAAACAAAAACAATAGCATACTTACATCTAATTCTAATATTTCGGATCCAGAATGCGCAATTTTGACCACCTCGGAGTGCGTTTTATCCAAAACGTTGATCCCTAAAAAAAAATTCTAATTATTACAATGTCAATGTTCAATTTATCATAACAATTGAATTCACTTCTATTTATTAGGCCGAACTATTAGGCTATTATGTAAAACAATACGACAAAACTTGTATGTATTATTAGATTAATTAGCTAGCAAATGATACTATTTTACAGACTCATTCATATAATTTTTAATAATAATAATAAATTCCCACAACATCTCATACATTGACCTGACTCCGTGGTAAGTCGCTTAAAGCACTTGTGTTACGGACGCCAGACAACAGAGGAATCACAAATATACTACTTAAATACATATATTTTACACCCATACACACAGCAAACACAAATATCATCATATAAATATTTGCTCTGGGTGGGAATCGAACCCACGACCCCTAGTACACAAGACAGAATCACTACCATCTGCGCCATCGGGCCCGTCAATAATAAAGCACAAGGATGACTTACAATGAAATATGTTACCTTGCTATATATTTACATAGATAATAAATAATACGATGAAACTTGTAAGCTTAGCTTAAGCTAGTGACAACGGTAAAAGTTTCTAAGCTATATATTCAAAAACAAATTCTCGATGGACTGATCCACATTCATTTTAATACTTTTACCATATTTATTTAGTATTACTTACTATACTTTTACTATATACTAAGTCACACACAATTGATATTGAAATGAATATTTTTGGGAAAATATTTACATAAGCTTAATGTGAATACAAAGCAAAATATAATATCTAAAGTCAATTTGAGTCAAAAAATATCTTTATTTAAGAAACCCTAAGTACTTTGAAATTATTATATAAAATATGATAAATAAATGACCAATGACGCTGATGGCCTTAAAATGTAATACGAGTCATTTAAACAAAATGGTCATTGACTGGTTTACTTTAAAATCAGTCTGCTGGCACCAAAAGAGTCTCAAAAACCAAGTTTTTCAAATTCAGTTTTGAGTCTTGTTCTAAGCAGGTTCTATCACAATAAATAATTTTATTAAATTTATAACATAATTAGCTGAACACCGAATAAGCTGAAAATGTATTCAAAGCTTAAGTAATTAGTTTATATTTTATTATATCGGGCAAATTGTATTGTATGTGTGTATTCTACGGTTATTACCATTAACTGCTATGACTATATCTCCAACTTCAAGGCCGGACGTCTCGGCTGGCGTGTCGGGTTCGATCGCGGACACTACGACTGGTTTGCTCCCGTGGATCCTGAAGCCAAATTCCTCGTTGCCTCGCCTCACGACGACAGTCTTGTCGCTTTCTGCAAGTAAATGTTAATTTTATAGCCTGAAGATTAAGGTATGTTTTTGAAATCGGAATATCTCTTTAGTACCTCTGGTACTTTGTACATATATAAATAAAACAAATCGCCGTTATGTATGTACGCGCGTAGCTTTTAAATGACGGCACCGAATTAGGTGACTTCTTTTTTTATTGGGTTTGTAAATTTCAGAACCAGATGTATACGATAGCAGGAGTATATTTATGGAGTAGGAGTAATGTCTGTGTGCACTTAAGTAATTTATCGGTAGGGGACCTAAGAACGAGATGTGATATATGTTCATTTTGTATTATTTGTATTGCTTAGTATATGTAGTCCCTATTTATTGTAAGTAATAATACAGATCTGTAATATATGCTCTATAGTTTTAAAGGGAATTATGTCAAAAATTAAACAGTATTAAAAGACCAACTAAATCTGATCATTATATCTCAATAAGATTTTCCGTCAAAAATATATTTATAATAAATGATGAATATCCCAATAAGATTTTACATTAATAATATATTTATAATAATAAAATATTTTAATAATAAAAAATATATTTATAAAACACAATTATTTGTAGTATAGATCATCTCTTATGCGTAGAGGCATAATAATAATAATAATAGATATTCTTTATTTTATAGCAGAAGGAAAAATAAATAAAATTGATCCAAACATCCTTTGGAATTTTCCCTATTAACCAATCCTTCTATAACAATATGCTCGACGTGCAAACTGTCATAAAAAAGATAACCAACACAGTCGTGAAAATGTAACAAACTAAAATGTTTAATTTGGACATTAGCATAAAAACTTGTAAATTAAGTCAACAATTTAGAGATATTAGATTTAGTTAGTCACACAAGTCCATACTTACTTTGAGAACAAATTTATTAACCGGTACTTCTAAAAGTACTGCACGTGTACTTGTTTATTCTTGGAAATGGTTAAATAACATCACTTGACCCAAAAGTTTTATCTAAACTGTAAAATGGCGGCAATAAACTTCGAAATATTTTACCATGACACAGATTAGACCGCACACTTAGACAGGATAAAACAAGCCTTATAAATACTAAATGTCTGGCAACCTCCCAAATGCCAAATTTCTTTGTTCATTCATACAATACGTTTACAGTTAATCGTCCATACCGTAATATATAATTAATATATATAATTATAAAATAATTGAATTTGCAGCGGTGAAGGTGTGGTTTATCTCATTGATATTTTCCTATATTTGTCTGAAAGTAATTTTGATATAAATTTTAACGAGCTGACAGTGTAGCAGGCTAACCTCAACGTGGAAGGGCTTGGTTACTCCGTGTGTTACTAGAATAGACTCAAAGTGCCTTTATAAAAAGTTGATAGTGACCTTAAACTGAGTAACGTATAATAGTAATATAACATATATATATATACGCTCTACATATGTATATTTTGGGCAACTTGTTTGTATTGTTAGGCAAAAATTATTATTACTAAAATATCATAATCGCCGTTCTTTGTAACTTTGATAGCAATTCTTTCGGTGCACAATGATATTAAGTAACTAAAAAGCTACCAGTGCTTATGGATTTCTATAAGTTTCTTAAATATATATTCTGCCTGGAATATCAAAGAAATATTTTACTGGAAAAACCTAGTGCCGTTCATTCATGTACGCTATGCTCGATTATTCCCCCGTACCTCATATTAGAGTTGGACGGAAAAGATTGGCTGCACTCATAGGTTCGGGACTGTTTGTTAAACTAGGAGGACTGAGTGAGACCGGTCGTACTAGTGCGATCGGTATTCCTATTGCACGCGTTTGCCGGCAAACGCACTGTACTGATCTACGGCAATATAGATTTGTATAAAGTGTTTATGGTTGTAGAGTGCCAGTGAAAGGGAATCAAGGGAATACTATACCATAAACAAAACACGATAAGGCACATGCCTGTGTCAAATGTTTCAACAACATAATAATATGCAAAACAAGATGTATCATATTTTAAAAATCATATGAGCATTGATTATTATCTAATTATTTAAGCTTGTTCTTACTAACAAGTTCTACTACTAAACTAACAAGTTCCTTTTTGTAAATAATGGTAATTGTCTATAGAATTTACCTTATTAATAAAATTTTATTATAATTGGTAACTCTATTTTTTTTGTTATCATAAAACTAAGAAGGGATTTGTTCATATAGATTTGTTAGTGAAATGAAGGCTATAGTCGAATAATATTTAAATATAAATTTGTTTGTTTGTTACGCATTTAAGGGATGGTCGGTGAAAAGATTTTAATGAAATTTCGTCCGTAAATTTCAGGTAAGGCTTTTAGCTATTTATGTATTAGTTCTCTAGTCTACTTAAATTATCTTTCATTTTGAAATCAGGAACATAACAGCTCAATGTATGTCAAACATTTCCGAGTTCTTGACCTAGGTCATATATTATGTATAAGTATTATAGTTTACAACTGTATATAATATAGTCAGTAGAAAAGAAGAAACCGTGATTAGTTATTATTTCAAGCAGACACGACACGTTTATTTTACCACATGTTTCCGCAGCAACAAGCCGATTCACTTCACACTGTCGACACCACACCACTAGCATTAACTTAAAGATTTCTTCCAACTTCTGTCTGAGACTGCCCTTAGAGTTCGACAACACATCTTTGACTAAAAAAAAAATAAAAAATCCAATAGAAAAGACCATATTTAAAAAAACAAATAATTGAATGAAAATATTCCGTCACTTACATTTATAACCCATATCGCAGAAGAAATTCCAAATTCAGTGTTTAAACGCTCTTGAACTCTGCTAACGTTGACCGAATTTTGTCACTAATTTTACTTTACGCGTACACCGTATTAAAATTACGTCACCATAAACGTATTGCTAAACATGCTTCCAATGTAAAATCAATATAAGCCGAACCGTCCTCAACATCAGATGTAAAAATATCATCTGGCCACAGTCGCGTGTCTCGCACAACTGCGTACTGACGTGGAAAACGCTTTCAGAATTAAATTTAGTTCGCTTCCAATGAGTTGATTCCGCGTCTGCATATAAACTAGAAACGACTTTCACTGCTCCAGGAGAATTGGGAACAATCAATCTATAATAATGGAGAACCAAGGTCACGACCTAAAAGAACTATATAAAAATAACACCGCAGAATTTGATGTTACGTCACAAGAGGCCTATTCTGATGCCAATATATAATGTAACAGAAAAAATGCTTGGGACCATCCCGAAATAATAGATGACGAGATTTAAATAGAAGTACTAGAAATAGTAAAACGCGTCACTCCAACCGGAGCAGTTAACGTCTAGTTAGCGATGACGTAATTGAGAGAATCTTATATATTTCCGTCAAGGAAGGGCAAACAAATTTGTATGTTTATTTGAGTGTATTCAGCGTCCATGAAATCTTATGTCTTGTAATGTACCTAGTTACGATGGGGTTAATTGTTGTTGAGATAGAAAAATACAAGTATATCATGTTAGCGAAATTTACGCATTTTAATTTATTTCTTACAATTCCTTTCATCATTCCACTTAAAATATACCTCGTTTTATTTTACTTTAAAATCGGCTCTGAATGTGAAATAATTATTTATAACTGAGCAATTGTTTATATTTTAATTAGAATAAAAATAAAATAACCAACCTTTATGACATTGGACTCGCTTTGTTGTAGGTTGCTCCATTATTAAATTAAACGATCATAATATCTATACCTTTTGCAAATATAATAATAGTAAATAAGGTTAGGCAACAGTGAGCGGCTTACGGTCTATTGAATATTGTTTAGCACTGAATCGATCGCGATATCTCAGCAGCGAGCTGCCTGTTTGCCGCTAAGATCCAGCCATGCTTAAATCGCTACTAATGTGTCGCTGAAGCTGGCTAAAAAATGGCACACGTTTAAAAAACAAATAAAAAGTTAACTATGAGGATACTTAGAGCCACCCTCCGTTAACTGTACGTTGCCAAGGGAATTCAAATTAATTTTTGTTTTTTAATAATTCCAAATTGTCACTCTGTGGTTCTGAAATTTGGGAAGATATTTTTTATGGACATACCCAAGTAATTTACCTCATGGCGATATTTTTAAAATAAACTTTCTAGAAATATGTTATTCTGTGTTAATGCAGTCTTCTAGGAATGCGGTAGTATATATAGGAATAAGACCGAAAAAACGTGTAAAGCGTATTTGTAACAAATGTTTATTACAACTTAATGCTAGAAATTCCTCTATATTGATACTTTGAATGTAAGTATTTAAATCACGTGAATTATACACTGCGTATGGACCTGATTAGTAGACACTGCCCGCAGAACCATTAACTGAAGTGTCCATCAGATACCGGAATGGACACCACGCCCTGGCAAGCTAGGTGTAGATCTGTTCACTTTTTAGGTAGATGTACTACGCTCATCTTGAGGTTGAGCAAGAACTGCATGATACAGTTGGATGCAGCCGATTATAAACCGATCCAAAAAGAAATCACTTGGGTAACCATCTACCTAACGGGTGCTATAATGATGATAAACTTTTACTATAGCAAAAAAATTACCTTAGTCTCGTTACCTATATTCCTTTATCCTTTTGAATCGTTTTGAGCAAATATTTCTTGGAAATGATAAACGTGTGAAGTACACGTTTATCATTTAATAAAAGGTTATGGTATGTTATAATTACTTACCGAAAGTGTTATCTGATTGACGCCTATTTAGCTCGATGCAAGCTCGCCTGTGAACCAGTCTGTGCGTTAATGCTACGTATCGTTTATTGAATTCTGTCTCTGATTCCGTCGGGTCATCCTTGCTGCCTTCCTTTTCAATTACATCTGTTAAACGTATTGATTCGTTTTATTTCCTGACAAATAATCACAATAATAATCATAGAAAGGGGAAACTTGTTCATAATTGCGTCACTGAGCAGTCGTGGTGGCAATAGTAGAGCGTAACTTCGCGTTGTTGCTTTAGCGATAAGCTCACTACCTCAGCCGCTTTTTATGACATAGGGAGTTACTATACTACTCTACCTTTTTATATCTGTGTTGTTTATGTCTATTTATTTGTTATATATTTATGTAAAGTATAATAATTTTGTGCATAAACATCAGAATCCTATTTTCTACACAACTTACATTGTGCTGAATGTATTTGTTTGAATATACCACAAAGTTTTAAAGTTATTTATATCTTTAAATACCTAACGAGGTTACGAATAATGTCATATCAATAAAGATTTATTTTTTACCTGCAGGAATCCTGGTCCAATGATCGTCATTTTCCGATAGCAATATCCAGTTTCCACACCACCAGGGTGCGGCATAAACTCCCTTCTCATCGCGTCCCCCTTCAGCTCCTTCTGAGCTACCCGAATAATCTTCATGTTCTATAAAATACTTTATGTATATAAATTGTGAAAACTGTGTGAAAGTGAAGTGAAAAATAGGAGTATTTGATATTAGCGCCTGTAATTTTTTGTCGAGCAACATACCACCAGTCATTTTTGTAATCATATTTAATGCGGGCGGTTAGTAAAACGATCGTTATTGGGTAATAGACATATAATGTAATATGCATTATATCTGCTATAGTTATGTTATGTTCCGTTATTTACAAAACTAAATATACAGTCTCAGAAAAGCTCTTGTTATTTATTGTTATCGTTGCATAAAATTAGTTTTAATAACAGGCATTTATTTATATCTGTAGTAAGATCTTAGAAGATTTTACCATCTGGATCAACGCTGGCACTTGAACCCGCTAACTTATCGAGACTGTTCCCTGCGGATCGTGCGATTCGGGTATCCTGTGGTTTCTCAGTTGCTGCATATTCCTCTTTTCCTCTTTCTTCAGACTACAATGCAAAACGAAAATTATCATGAAAGATTACCATGGGTAGTTAAGGGCAATGACAACGTCGAAGCCTGTATCCATTAAAAATGACCAGTTTCATTTTGAGCCTATGCCATCAGATATTAAGAGAAAATTGACAATCGCTATTTTTTGTACGTAACAAGTGATCTAATATTTATTAACACTTCAGCTCAGGGGCTAATGTAACTCGATGTAAAGCGGTTTATCAAAAATTCTTGACAGAAGAATATTTTCTAACAAAAACCAAAAAAAAAAAAAATTCCGAGATACCTAGTTTGTACTGTACAAATAAATATTGACGTACCTACATACAGTTATAGAAAAGAAAAAATTTAATATTGATTGTCAATTTTGACGGTTTTATTTCTTGTAATAGAAAAGTAAAAATATTTATCTAGAACGCTAGCCCAGTCTCTCATAAATAAAATGTTCGTAGAATTCATTCGTAAAAAGAAAAAAAAGCAAGAACCCCCTTTGAAAATACAAATCATAAACAGTATTTTATCTTTGTGCACCATTATCATTATAGTACTGATAAACAAATGTCATCCGGATCTTGAAGACGAATACAATGACTATGATGAGGCAAGTAATAATATATCAGTGACAGAGAATATGGTGGAGAGCACATTTCAGGTACCAGATGATAAATTTACAGCTACTGCCTTGAAAGACATTGCACACTACTTAAGGAATTATAAATTCAACGAATGGGATCAAAGATTTGATCAGAAAGAACCTGTCGAAGAATTGAAAGGCTACTATGATTTCTTTCCTGAACCTCATTTGCAATCATTGCATTGGAAAGTTCATAAAAATTGCAATGAAAATTTTTATAAGTGTATTTCCTATCTATACACAGTTATCGAAACTGTACCCTTTAGCAGAAAAGACGATGTGATTACAATTTTAAATGAAAAATATATTTATAACGTGTCAATGATTAAAAGTATCGATAAGAACTGTCATGAATCAAGGTTGAATTCAGAAAGAAACAGTTTGCCATTTGAGAGCTCATTTGAGAAATTTCAGTGGCGTACCACAGCTGCCTATTACATGTGCTGGTATACCATGATCGGAACGCCAGCTCTCTTAATGCTTGGCGAGGTATGCGATAATTTCGCAAATTGTTTGGATCCTACATTTGGACACAGAAACCATGATCCAAGGTCGGATGACAAATTTTCTTTTGCTTGTGCTATGTATAGTTTCTGTCCTGATCCTTGCTGCCCATTGAAACATGTTACAAGTATGCAACAATGTCATGATACCAAATTTAATCCCTGCTATGAAGAACACAAAAATAGTAGTTTAGGTCGGAAATGCAGCCTTGACCGTCAAAATAATAAAAACTTGAACGGTATTGTAACTAATAAATGGAACCTATCATGTAATTGTAGAAAGAAGGGGTTTATTTGGAAGTCACAATTTGGAATATGTGTTGATATAAATGAGTGTCTTACAAACGAAAGTAATTGTGACAATATCTCTCAAGATTGTTTAAATGTTCCTGGTTCATTCGAATGTATTTGTAAATGGGGATATCAGCTTGATAAAAGCAAAGGAAAATGTGTTTCTATGAATAATACATTTATATTTAAAAATGACATTGAATCTGATAAAAATTCTACATTTGTACCGAATATATTAAATAGTTTCCTGCATTTCTTTGCAATTTAAAAACCTACCTTAGCTCGAACATCTGACCTATGTCTATAATGTCTAGACTTGTCTTCAGAACGATATCTTTTATCCAACTTTTTGTATAAACGTGCTCCACTGGCGTGCTTTTTAGAACTGATACATGACGGAGAGTCAGCAAACCCCGCCGGCGCAGGTACTATATCTGGGGTAGCATCAGCATAAGATTCCTGTATGGAGTAAAATAAATATTGTTAAGTGGACTAACTTATGTTTTAGCGTATATATTATTAGTTTACCATAGAAATGATTAATAAAGCAATATAACTTACATCAGTGTGTGAAGTTCTTGAAGTTCTGCTATCATGTTCGTGTGAGGCGGTGACTATGTGGACCTCTTTACCACAGTGTAGGCAGTGTGCCTTTGCTTCACCGTCAGCATCAGCTATACTATGTTCTGTTTGTTCTGAGTAGAATACTGAATCCGACCCTGGAGAAACCGATCGTAAAGATTCTGCAGATGCCGCTTTTGCGAATTTACCGTCTAAAAATTGGTATAAAATAATAAGTTTTTGAAGCAAAGCGATGCTTAAACTACTATTTAACCGCTCATAATGGGCTTAATAAAAATGTTATTTAAGTAATTCAAATAATAAAAAATAATAATTGTGTAGTTAAACTAAAAAAGCATACAAGCTTATTATAAAAGCGTCTACAGAAATTACCTCGATCTTGTTTTCGGTGGTGTCTGGGAGACGTTGTAGGACTTTTCGCGTAACGTAATGGTGTAAGCCTCGATCCAGCACTCACAAGAGTTCTGGTTGTTTCAATGTCTTCTGCCTCAAGTGAGCTCATGCAAGGAATAGTTGGAATTGATTGTTTCCTCCTCGGTAAACTACCAGGCAGTGATATGCTTTCATTGGAACCACTTTTGCGTCGAGGTCTACAGCTATAGATTATAAGGTCATACACTAAATGTTAATAATCAATATACCGAGAAAATTAAAGATATTAAACTTAAAATAGAAGTAAAAAAGATTATGTCAGAGCATTTCATTACAGATATATTATCAAATACCTGTAACCCGCGTGACTATTTCCTGAAGCCGTAGGTGATTTTACTGAATTTGAATTAGCACCAGTCTTTCTTCTTGGACTATCTCTTAATCGTCTATGTTTCCTAGGAGATACATTCCCATTACCTGAAAGAAAAAATAAAACACAATTTAGAATTGCAAATGTAAGTAAACATGACATGACAACCTGAAAATAAAAATATTACAAATGTAGGTAGAAACGACGAAGTATAATTGTACTTGCCTTCTTTTCTATATTGTTCACTAGAATCATCTGAGGTAGGTATATTAAGATGCAATTTCATATTTGAACCCATACTTTCACGACTGTAATGTTGCGATCTGTAGCAATGATTACCATCCCCTGTTTTTGCTTGGGTTGGACTTTTTGCTTTCAGCTTTGTTCTTTTCACATAACGTTCTCTTTCCGGAAGTCTCTTTGTTTCAGTAGATTTTTGATCTTTTTCTTTGTTTGTTTTTTCATTTATGGATTTTTCTACATCCAATGGTCCTCTGGGAGATGATTGGATACTTTTAGGTTTTTCTACAAAATGAGTTTTCTTCTTTCTTGTTTCTGGCGCTTTTTCCTCGAGTGGTGATTTTATCGAAGACGGTTTAAACATATTGCGATCGGTTCTTTGACCCAAGTGTTCGGATTCTTTAGGTTTCTTACCCCAGTCGTCTTGAGACGTAGATACTGAATCATCATACGATTTAGAAAACTCTAATGTAAATGCTTTCTTTTTCCTTCTTTTATCATCGGATAGCCATGACTTTGGTCTTGCTGATCTATATTTCTGTGAGTGTTTGTATGCTGTAATTAAATAATTTTGTTTTTTACGATATTTATTTTACTATATGTTTATATTAATTCAATGTTTATAAATATTAAAATACGTGAAAACCAACTTAAACCTCCATCGTCATCATCTTCTACAGGACTTTCATAATATCCTGATGAAGAATAGTGAACACTCCTTTCATCGTCGGATAGGGATCCCTAAAATAATAATAGAAAAATTAATTATAATATCAGTCTTTTTAATTGTTTCCAATATATGAAGAATAATTTAAAACAATAAACTGATTTATTACCATCATCTTAGGAACTAGTTGTTCTTTTTCTACCATCGGGCTAGTAACTTTATCTTCTTTAGTCTTTACTTCTACTTTCTCAGGCATCTCCTTAGGTTTTTCGGTTGGGGTCTTGTCATCCATATCTTCAGTAACGTTTGGATTTGAACCAGCTATGCTATAGCTTCCGCTGGAACTACTTTTACCGCTTATTGTATCACGCATAGTTACCTTTAATAAGAAAAAGTAAGAAATTGATAAACATTACACAAAAAATAACATAAATGTTAAGTAGTAGTAGTTAGTAGTAGTATTTATTATACGTACTCTAGAAACTTTGGGAACATCGTCCTTTAATTTTACGAAATCAGTCTTATCTCTCTTTTTGGAGTCAATTGTTGTGTTAATTTCTGCTCTTACTTCAATTTTTTCTAGTGTACTTCTCGGTAATCTTTCCGGTAACGGCAAAGGTGGTGATGCGAGATCAGGCACAATAAAATCGTCATTTATTTCTAATGGAGGTGAAAAACTTGGCACAATCAAGTCTTCAGCTATATTTTCAGTGCGTGTAGATGAATATAGACTTGAAGCACTTTCGAATGAGGAACCCTCTTGAGTTTTGTTATTTTCAGGATCTGAAAAAATATGATTTTATATTATTCCAACGCTGCAAGATAAAATAGTCAAAAATCCTTATTTTATTTAAATGTATTACTTTGATTTTGATGTTTGCAACTACTCTTCTTTGAACTGTCGGAATTGGCAGTTACATAATCTTCAGTAGTCGTTGTACTTTCAGAAACATCTGTAGTGTTTATTTTTCCAGAGTCAGTTCTAGCTAAACTAGTTTCACTGCTAGCGGTTTTAGCTAATGAAGGTTCTGATGGAGATTCAATTTTTTGACTTGCTATAGTTCCATTTGGTTCCTTTTGTTGAGCTTTCTTTTGTAGATCCTTTCTTCTTGATGGACTTAATGCTCTCTCTCGTTTTTTGTTAATAAAACTAGGAGTACGTTTAAAAGGTATGTCAGCTAAGTCTAGACTAGGATGAGTGATTGCAATGGCCGGAGTATGATTCACTTTTGATAGTACTATCGGTGAGATACTTTTTGATATAGTTGGTTGCTTTGTGATTGGTAAAATCACATTTGGCACAACTGCTGGTGGAGATAATGAAGCTCGAGTTTGTTGAGCAGAACTTGAACTTGAGGTATCTAGTTTGTTTCTTGGAGAAGTTGGTGACTGACTCTGAAAAAAATATATATTTATAAATTAAAAGAGACAATTATTAGCAATCATAGTTTAATATTAAAGTCTAGTAAGCTCTAGTAACCTGTGATGCATCGAATTCTTCATCCAGTGCATCTGTATCTAAAGATGATCGCTGTTGGTGTTGCAGTAATAACAACTGCTTTCTTCTGGATGTTGGAGTTAATAATGCTAACGCACCAGGTGAAGCTGCCAAAGAACTTAAATCCGACGAACTGTAATTATTAAATAATTTGAAATGCAATTACATAAAGGTAAGGCAACAAATCTTAAAAAATATAATAATGAAAATTGTATGCATGACTGTAGGAAAAGTAATTTGTTCGTACCTTATAACGGTGCCATTTTCAGTTCCAGAGTCAACTTGCAATACAGTTGTTTGAGATTCGTTCCACATACCATCAGAATGATCCCTGTAAATGCATCAAAAAATGTTGCTCCAAACATGAATTTATATTATTATAAAACCGCATTAAAATTAAATTATATCATGCTTACCTGCTGTGATCGACTGTCAAAGATTCATTTGAAGCACATGGTGATATTTTATCCAACGGAGTAAGTATTGTAGTAACAGTGTTTGAAATAATAGCTCTTTTAATTTTAGGGTCAACTTCTAAGCTTGCAGGCTCTGGTGAACCAGGACTTGATTTTGCGGTGCTAAAAAATGTTTTATTAGTTATATTTTGAAACTTAGTTTAGAGTTTTGAACATCGAGACACAACAATAATCAACACAACGACAATAACAATTGAAAGCAAGGCTGCAATAAAAAAATGTACATGGTTATGGTGAAAACGTTGCAAATTATAGATATGTAAGGGGTGAATTTGGTTATACTCTTATTTGTAAAAATAGTATATCCAAATTGTTATCAAGGGGTGCTTCCAGATGGTTCGCAACACTAAAGGTACTTCAGCAGGTTGGTAATACAAAAGCCAATTATTTTGTTCTTGACATTCGTACCTGAGTTGAACTTCATCCCTTTTAATACCAATTTCAGTTGGTTCCTCAAAGCTTATGCTTCGATTTCTAAACGTTTCATGCTTGTAACTAATATACTTTTCATGAAAATCTTCATATGGTGCATTCCCGTCTGAAGAACTATGAAGAGAATTTACATGGATGAGCATGGATGGATGGCATGACACAAAAACGTGAAGCTTAGTATTTTAGTAGCACTTAGAGGCAGAGCAGTGTAGTTACCTTATTTGTATTCGGTAGCCTAAATAACTCATTCAAGTGAGCATGGGTGTAAGTGTGCAATGTAAATAATAACCTAATGTGCAATCCTTAATCTACAAGTTTTATAAATTAGTACTAAAATAACTTACCTAAATGATCCATCCGGCTCAAAACCAAAAATACCCTCATCTTTGATAGGTGTGTGTGTATAATTTTGCCCAATATATTGCCTGTAAATTGCTTCACGTTCGCGATCCTGTCTCGTCATATTTTCTTGACTTGTTGACATAACAATTGGTGCATCTTTTACACTATCGGTGCTGGACCCCACTTCAGATTTTCTACTGGAATTATAAGGTGCAATAATAAGCGGATTTTTGCTAAGACTGCTGAATTTGAAGGTTAATATAAAAAAAAAATTACTTACACATCTAATAATATTTCACCTTCTGATAAAGTTTTTTGCAAAAGTCGCTTATTTTTTCTTCGTAATGTGGTAAATGGTATTGCTTCATCATCTGGTCTAGGTTCAAAATCGATGATAATTTCTTTTTCATTCTTTTCACTATCATCGGTAGTTGTGGCAGATGTTTCAGTTGAAGGTTCAGATTGGAAAGTAGATGTTTTTGAAAATGGATGAGAAGAATTGATGGTCTTTTGAGATGCGTCGCTTGTGCTTTTTGATAATATTGACCTTAACGACCTATCACCCTTTGTTTGTTTAGCAATTTCTTGTTGAAGATATTCTAAGTTTCTGCGATTTAATGCCATACTTTTTTCTAAGGTTTCTATATCATCATCAATTGTGTCATCTCTATCACTTTCATGTATAAATTGAAAGTTTTGTTGGAAATATTCTTGTGCCTGTCTCTGTAGAGCACTTAACTCAGAAGATTTATCTAATTGAGAAGATGCTACTGATTTGACAGAAGATGACGTAACTTCATCGGAGTCCATTCTTTGCATTAAAGGAGAGGGTGGCATCATAGAAGTCGGTGACCTTGGAGATCGTGGCGGTTCTTCAGATTGCGTTCTATGCAGTTTCTCGTGGTCATTTGCTATGAAACTGTTGTTGAAAACACATAATTTTAAAAAGATAGTACTAATTACTTATTGTATATGAATGAATTCTTTAGAAATGTCCAGGAAGAACCTTACCTCTCAACAGTTGCATTAATATCACTTGTTGTATCACGACCAGCTAGCCTGTCGCCCCCTACTTCAGAAAATGACTTTGTCAATCTTCTTGTGCCTACCGTATATCCATTTGTTTGAACTCCTGCTGCTACCATTTTTACCTGCAAAATTTTAGAGTAATAAATATTTACACAACCAGTGATAACCAATCACCGGTAGTAAGTAGATAAAACGTATTTACCCTTTTTATTGTGCGAGGACTTAAGGACAGGTAATTCGGTGGTAATGGTTTTCTTCCTAAACATACTTCTGTTTGAGTTGCTTGTGTTCGCATAGATCCTTTTTTTAGTGAATCTGTGGAAATAAAATATTTTTAAGATCATAGATTGTTTAAAAAATTTGAGTCAGTATCAATACATTACTCGTTATGGCTGTTCCATTAATTTTTATGTACCTATTGACTCTCAACTAGATATGAGTACGTAGGTTTTTAAAAATAATTAATCATATTTACTACGAATACTAGTGTAAATTGTTGAACTGTTACTAAAAACTAAACACATAGACTGAGCTACACGGATAAATGTTACACCAGGTTAAATACAAATTTAACCTGGTGTAAGTACAAGATTCGAATTAGTATCGTAAAAGCCCTGATAAGCCTAATTCATGTCATAATTACCTAATACGACGACTTTAGGCTGTTCGGTCTGAGGAGGCCTCTGAACAGGCATCTGTTGCGCCATTGGAGGCATTTGAGTTGCCATTGGAGGTACTTGCGCTGGGTAGTGAATAGGTGCCGGTGCTTGCGCCATGTACTGCGGGTACGGCGTGTAAGGTTGGAACATCACTGGCAGGGTTGCATATGGCTTTGACTCCGACTGGAAAGAAGTAATTTTTTTTAAGGTTACATTTAAAATGTAGGTAAATATCTATTTAAGACCCAAACACAGAAATAATACTTGAAGCACAAGATGGGGACACTACCAAATACACTATCAGGTCCGTCATTTAATTTAGGAGTATCGTCCAATACCATGCCAAAGTTTTATATTCCATGCAAATTGTATAACTTTTCTATGATATAAAAACTATTGTAGAAAATCAGTTATTAACCTTTATTGGTCGTCCGTCGAGAAGTCTTTCACAATCTCGCCTAAATCTATTGACAGCTGCTGGCATGACGGAATCGTCGAAGGTGGTCAGCGTGTGAGAGCGTGCGAAGGATACGTGTTTTGTTCTGTAATAAAAAAGTGTCACATCGTAAGTCCACATAAAAATATTTTTTTTTAATATTACTTTACATATTGTTTACAATATTCCTAATGTTATTTTAAATTTATAGTTTCTAAAGTTATCGATACAATATTATTTATAAAATTCCTACTTCTCGTTTTTTTCAGGTTCAGTTTTTTAAAGACATTTTCATGATACGATTCATCAAAGCACTACTCTATGCTACTTACACTTTACATTGTTTTAGAGTGACACATTTGATTGCAATAAATTTATTCATAAGTAGCTTCATGTTTTTTTGGTATTTACTAAGTGACCAATTTAAATATGCTCAATTAAGTTTTCATATGTTTCATCATCATACCAGCCATGAAAAAGCCACTGTTGGACATAGGCCTCCCCAAGAAAAAGGGTACGTTGCCTATAATTGCCGTGCTAGGTAAGCGTCTTGGCAATCCCAGAGCGGCGCTTCCGCGACGGGGAAGCTGCTGCCCATCCCCACCCTGTACATTTGAGCTGACTTTTTTGCATAGATATACCGCCATCTGTCAGTTCTGGTACATTACTACTATTTTACCCTGCCGGTACCTTAACGGTTTGTTCATTTGTGTACCTGTTACTTAATTTAACGTAAATATTGTATTTCAATCCTCTACGGCAATTCGAATTTTATTCATAGCTAAGATAAAAAGCAATTCTTTCTGTTACCTGTGTGGTGCCATAGTGAGAGGTGGCGGCGGGGGCGGCGGGGGAATGGGCGTGTGCGCTGGACAACTGGAAAAGTGTGAAGTGTAATGTCAATAATAAATTCAGTTATTAGGGTTGGTCAGGGAAATAAAGATATAATAGGTAAAATGATACGCAACACAATGATAGGGTAACATTGAACTGTTAGAGTAACTTAGAATTATTATTTTTACGAAGAAAACACACCTGATTTACATGAAATTAAGGATTTAGTCACTTTCAATAACATGTTTTCATAGGCAACACTAACAAATAATTTAAAGTTTTATATATACTATAAAATTTACAGTTACAATGTAAAGTTCCTCAAGCCATGTGCGAAATGTCATTGTGTACATTTTAACATATAATTCACACTTAGATATAGAGTAGTGAAGTGAATAGTGAAATGCGTCGTATACTATAGTTACAGTTGTAGAATACGATGATTTTTGAAAAATTTACCCCTGATGTGGTAAAACGATACAAAATATTTTTGAGTTATTGGAATGAAATTTAGTATGAATGTTCCTCATTGAGAGTCTTACACACGTGTTAAATATTTATAGAAAATCATCCCTCAAGGGGGTAAAAGAAGAGATAGTATGAAAGTTCTACAACTAAACCCAGGTGAAACCGCGGAGCGCGGCTAGTTTATCATATATCTAAATTGCAACTACGATATTTTGCTTGATTATTGAAATATTCAACTGCTGTATATACCGTGAGTCTGAATATATGTGTGTTACTCTTTTGCACCGGAATCGTAGCTAAAAGGCTACTTTTAATCCAAAAAAAAATATTAATTAGAAGTCCACTGTTGGACATAGGCCTTCCCAAGAAAGGGGGTATGTTGCCCATAATTGCCACGCTGGGCAAGCGTGTTGGCAATCGCAGAGCGCAGCTTTCGCGACAAGGAGGCTGTTGCCCATCCCCGCCCTGTACATTTGAGCTGACGTTTTGGAAGGATATACCGCCATCTATCGGTTCTGGTACAGAGGGAGGTACTATTTTACTCTGCCGGTACCTTACGGCTAACCAACTACCCACCTCACGGCTACGCAAAAACATGTTCCAGTTGAATAGACCTTGCTCTTTATTTTTCTCAATAGAATCAGCTATATTTATATAAATAATTGATTAAGTCTGTGTTTTAACCGTAAACTAAATCCTTTCTTACTGTTTGTCTATTGTAAATGTATTCTATAAGCGTTTTATCTAAGTAAATGTGCTATTACATAAAATTCCACAACAGCTATTAACAACTCACCACACACAATAAACTGCGCCTGGAGAAAAGGTGGCGTCAAGATAATCCATAAAAATGAGGCCCAATTTATAAGGGCAACCACTCACCGCCTCCATTAGACTTATTATTATACGGCCGCTCATCAGTTTAGTTGTTAGTCAGGCTTTTACTTTCGGTAGTGGATTAGGGTTGTTTTGATGATTAACCGTGTGTTTAAAAAGGATATGTTTCAAATGGAACATTTACAAATTCTTCGACCAACACGGATTTATTTTAGATTATCAAGCACGTATGTTGGAGTAATCTTCTAGTAATTAAAAAAAAGACCGGTTTTGCTAATATGAAACATATTATTATCATACTGTGAATACGTTTTTGGATTGAATTCTAGCCTAAACATATTTGTAAACCTTTTTTTGGATATGACTCGAACATTCACGTCTCTATTCACTCCTAATTGCTTAGTTTAGTTCATTATACTATGTTTTCAGCAGCTGTAAATTATGCGAAATATTATTCCATCTTGTAATTAACTATTATATGATTCCCTACAGTTCGTTAAAATATGGAATAATATTTCGCCTCATCAAAATACTATTATCTTTTCCATTGTATTGGATATCAAATGAGACTATTATGAATTTGAAAACGCGGCGCAACTGTAATTGCTTTGTTTAGGTAAGTTCCAAAGTCAACATGTTCGGCAATTATCATTATATAAGTCGAGTTAATTTAAGCTTTAATTAATCTATACATTTAAATAAAATTAGAGTGTCTATTTGTAATATTAAAAGAACCGCTTTCTACTACATCCATATAAATTTATATACCAAACATACCAAATATATATATTTTTTAAATTTTTGTTTGTCTGTCTGTCTGTTTGTTCCGGCTAATCCTTGGGACGGCTGGACCGATTTGGACTGGACTTCAACTGGGAAATAGTTTACATAATAAGTAGTCACTGAGATTATATTACATCACGTTAAGTCCGAAAGGAGCGGAGCATTGGCTAAAAATGTGGCAAACACGCAAATTTATGTTCGTTGCATGCGTTGCGTGAGAGTTTGCACTTCGGATTTCTTTTATCCAAAGTCTCAATTTCAAACGGACAAAGTTGCGGGAACAGCTAGTTAAACATATAAACCAATCACTATGATACTAAGTATGTCATTTAGTGTTTCTTATTTTAGTTGATTACGTATAAGTACATTTCTCTTTTATATTAATTATGAAACAACTTAAATGTATCAAATGTTAAAAATAGAATACTAACCTATATCTTGCCAAGTAGACTAGTAAGATATGTTTTAAGCAGGTTTTCTCGAAGACAGTAATGTGATGTATAAACGTTTATATGGATATCTTTGCCGTTGACCATTTTGGATGCAACTCGTCCATTGTATTTCAACGTCAACAATAAAATTCCTTACTTTTTATTATCACCATTACGCGAGCCTTGTTAGCCAAGTTGCGGCACCAACCATACAAAGGTAGTATTTTTTTATACCCCGGTAGCGTAACTGCGTTATAGAGAAACAAAAGGACTATTGTTCTATACCGGGTCGGCACTTGATCCTTAATGAGGGTATGAATAAGTGTATTTCTTATTTACTCCGCTACGGATGGTAGATATGAAAGACTATTTAGATAGATATAGAAAATAAAGCACAATTACATACTAATAAATATAAAATAAAAAATATATATATTCTGTAGTGGACGTCGGGTACTGACACAATAAAATAGTACCTCCCTATTCCAGCTCCCGTAAGAGGAGAATACAGTACCGGATCCTACAGCATTCTGATCGCAAGGCTGCGCTCTGCGATTACAACCACGCTTGCCCAGTGCGGCAGGTATAGGCAAATTTCGTCTTTCTAAGTCCAGCATGACGAGGATCATGGTAAAACAGAAGCCAAAAAAAAATTTGTTAGTAATTGTATAATACATTGGCGCACCTTGAATTACTGTACATAAATCAAAAAGAGATCTCAAAGGCTTTTCCTGTCTAAAGTTGTATTATTCTCTTTAAAATGCTCGAAGTGTCTGCCTTTTTAACAAATTTTAAGAGAGTTCTATTCATGTGTCAAAGTGAGCGACAAAGACGACATAATTCCGTTGACTGAAATTGATTATTTACGGCTACCTGAACGTATTCTTCTTAAAGGGCCCAATGACACCTTCGGCAAATTATGTGACAATGGTCGTGAATTCGATGCCCAGTAGGATAAACATTTGTGAGATGAACATTTAAACATTATATAATGTAATACCTCTGTCAACTGATATCAATCGCAGAGCGCAGCTATCGCGACGGGGATGTTGTTGCTCATCCCAGATGGATATACCAGCTTTTGTCGGTTCTGGTACCTTAGTCGCTTCTTACGACACCTGGTGCAAAGGGATGTACTATTTCTATTCTGCCAGTACCTCACGATTTAGGATAGCGCATTATTATGCGTGTTGTATACGACTAAACGATCTTCATTACATTAAATTGTCTAGTATTTTTTTCAGATTGACCAATCCTAATCAAATCCACGTAGTAACGTTAAAACAAGCTGAACTGCCCTGAATGTAAGTAGATTCATTATTTGCAAGTGGTCACCCTGACCTTTGTCTAATCCTCATTAATGTTTCTAATCCATACATAAGTGTTTAGCTAAAAATTAGGGTCCCTCGTGACTGTCATTACATAGATACGTGACTGTCATTTCAAGTCAGTTGTCAAAACCCGATCACGAGGCAACCCTAACAAAAAGTAATTAGACCTTTGTTCAACGCGTGAAGGGCAATGGTTAAAATAGGATAAATGTTAAATGATTCGAAAACTTGTGACGGCATATTGCTGGGTTTTGTGTCGGTACGACAATGTGGCTTTATACTGAAAGAAAATCTATACATATATAGAAAACAGGCTCATGTCTGTACATTATCAATACATATAAATATATTTTGTAGTTAATTTGGAGTGTCTGTTTCTTAGTTACTGCTTTTTATTGAATGCACATGGATGCATGTGTATGCAATTGTTGTTTGTTAAAACATGTTAAATTATAATTACAATTATACATTATAACAAAATAACATGTTTTAAAATTTTCATCCGTCTGTTTGTTTGAGGTAATATTGAGACAACTGGACCGATTAAAATAGGACTTTCACTGACAGCTAATATAATAAGCCGTGAGATGCCGGCAGAAAGTCGTGAGGTACCGGCTGAGTAGAATAGTACCTCCCCCTGTACTAGATGTCGTAAGAAGCGACTAAAGAACCAAAACCGACAGATAGCGGTATATCTATTCGAAACAGTGTAGCTCAAATACACAGGGTGGGGATGGGCAGCAGCCTCCACGTCGCGAAAGCAGCGAGTCGTAGAGTGATGTTACATAGCCTAAGTAACTTCTTATTATATTATCATCGTTACAGCCATTGAAAGTCCACTGCTTGACATATGCCTCCCCAAGAAAGGAAAAATTCTGCCCATGATTGCCGCGCTGGGCAAGCGTATTGGCAATCGCAGAGCGCAGATTTCACGATAGAGATGTTGCTACCTATCCTAGGTCCGTGCATTTGAGCTACACTGTTTCGGATAAACATACCGCTGACTGTCGCTAATACCTAACGCCTCTTACGACACATGGTACAAGGGAAGTACTAATCTACTCTGCCGGTACCTCTCGGCATTAATAAATCGATTTACAAATGTCCTTTTAATGTGTACCAGCTATATTTTTATAATCTTTAAAATCGTGTATTATTCCGAATATTTTTATAATTTTGTATTTATTTTTATTTGGTACATGAATCCATGGATGCACATCTATAGCTCGGCCATTTACAATCGTGAGGTAATATCATGGTCATTTAACACGTTATCAGCAATTTGAATAGTAATTATCAAATTAACTCTAAAACTGTTGAATGTGCTATGCCAAATTTGCAAAATTGGGCCATGGCATCAACACATGTGTCGTACAAAACCACGCAATTGCGGTTACCCAAAATTGTAGTCGAGAATTGATGCCCGTGAAAATTATATTTCCGTGTTCAATTAGTATTTACCTACAATCCTTTATAACAATAAAATGGAAGAGCTTTGCCGTTTTATATTATAGATTAAGAATTATTTCCTTTATATGGCTTTAAGGCGGTCTGTAAAATTTTAAGATTTTCATATTTTGCTTATAATAGTCAATCACTGAGTTTAACTTAACAAAAATGCTGTTGTACATTCTCGTCGTGTCTAATAGTAGATTCACTGTTTCAGATTAATATACTATGCATAGTTTGACGTAAAATACGATACCTGAGAGAATCACTAATCTGCAAGTAATTACTGTAATTAAAAAGGGCACGACTGGCTATTCATATATATTACATAAAGGTACATAGGCTCATGTATGTATTCTTAATATATACTCACATCATACACTAAGACACAAATTTATGTCTATAATATATTTTGTGTCTTAGTATAGTATAAAATACCTACATACATTTTCGCTGATTATAATATAACAAGTACAAGAATATGATATAAAACTTTTCCAATGTCCCGAATCCAGGCTGAGTAGAGGAATTTAACGTCACAATCGGCAATAATCGTCACACAAGGCAACCGTGGTGTCAATCACTGAGCGTAATTTCATAACAGGAATGCTGTTGTACATTCTCGTCGTGTCAAATAGAAGATTCACTGATTCGGATGGATATACGAGTACATGCGCTGTCGCAACTTACGATATATGAGAGAATCACCATTTTGTAAGTAACTTATTGTATTTAAAAAGTATATGATAATAAAATACAGGCTGGTATGATGATATGTATATATGTATGTTTATTATTATGTATGTATGTACTAAATGCATCTCAAATTTCCACCAGCTTTAACATTATTTCTATCCAAAGATTGTTTGTAAGAAATTGCATTTAGCGATAAGGCCGACTCTTATACCTACTATTCCATGTTTCTGTGATGTTCTTGTGTTGTTTTCATCGGTGTATAATAAGGAGAATATTATTATTATTATGATAATATACATTTATAGGTAACCAAAATGTGTCAAAAAAGGTACGACTGGCTTTTCACAGAGGTAGGTGTGTTGATTTCAACACTGACATATGGAACTGAATGTTGGGTATGGCAAAAGAAGCACACGAATAGAATAAGTGCTGATGAAATCTGCACTTCGAAGTATGTATGGTGTGTTAGATTCAAGGATAGTGTGATAAGAGATTAAGATGATGTAAAAGATAATGTTGTGACAACAATAGAAAAAAAAATGTTAAGATTGTTTGGGTGTGTAGAAACAATTGATGAAAGAAAAATAACCGCACTCATATACAGAACGGAAGAAAATGGAAGAGTTGGTATAGGTCATCCTAGGTGAACATATCTTAACCAGGTAGTAGAGGTATGAAAGAAGGGCCAGGTCAGAAGTACCAAGAATAAATGAGCTTGTATGAAAGGAATATTGTGAGTAAGGGAAGCTAGAGAGGTATGCTAAGCTCGTAGTAAGTGGAGACCCATAGTATTAACCCATATTAGCCGACCCCGATGGAACTCGGGCGTGATGTATGTATCTGTTTATTTCTATACTAAAGATAAAAATGAATATGTATATGCCAATTTCCTTCTGTTTAAGTATTTATTAACATGGTCACTATTAAAAAATTCCGTGAAAAATTTGCATATAAACTGTTAAAGTATATATATATATGTCAACGGGCTCGATTGCGCAGATGGTAAAATTGTTGTCTTGTGCACCAAGGGCACGACCGTTTGATTCTGTGTCTGATTTGTTCTGTGTCAGGGTGTAAAAATATATGAATTTAAGTAGTATATTAGTGGTTCCTCTGTTTTCCGTAACACAAGTGCTTTAAACGACTTACCAAAGAGTCAGGTCAATATATAAGATGTAGTGAAAATTTATTAATTTATTATTATAATATGAAGTATTTAACGTATTCTAATTAAACACATATAGTAGCTGAAACATTACTGATTCTAAGTATCCTGTAAGCTGACGTTGGCATGAAGAAATAAATTGTAGGTTACAGATTAAGTAATTGTAGATTTGTTGATGCTTCTTTAGAGCAGTGAAGCCGAATTTGCCTTTAGAATTATTATGAAAAAATCCATCACGTTCAATATGTGCCTAAAAATGTGTTTCGGTATATATTTTTTTTGTTTTTCGGTAAGATATTTATATGTTTTTTAAATTTAAAATTATACTTTTTTAACATTAGGTATTTTTTGTTATTTGGGTAACACCCACGTATGTAAAGAGGACACCAGAATCTTATTAAAAAAAATCATTTACTCCTTTAATTTTAATTTATTTTTTTTTAAAGCACAAAAATAAAGCATTAAAATTTTCCTTTACCTTTAATTATTTAACTTTAGGTTACGGTACACAGAATACATAAATGTAAATTCTTTTTTATTTTATATTATAATATTAAAAATAAAATTTATACAGAGTAATTAAAATAACCTTTTTAATTATATATGTTAAAGTATTGGTACCTATTTAGTTAACAGATATGCGTATAATTTTCAGACCAACGTATTTACATAGGAACATATTCTCTGTAATTTATTACAGTGACTAGTTCCCAATCAGCCCGACCACATGTGAAGCTACAACGTGTCAAATCAGTTATGCGGTTGCCCTAATTGAAGCCAAATATGGTTGCGAAATTAAACTATACACATTACTAACTAACGAAACTTTAATGATATACAAAATAGTTAATATTGAAGTATCCCATAACTTATACCCAACTATAACCCAAGACACTAATTTGTTTGTTATTGCCTATAAGATTTTAATACGCCCAAAACATTTATATTTTTCATGACTGAATTTTGAAATGTGGTTGTAGGCAGAATGTTTCCTTTTTTTTTCGGACAATCCTATTGCTGGACTACTCAGACGTCAAATCCAGCGCCACCGAAAAAAGAGGGCGGGGCCTCTCATAAATGAGAGGTCCGATGCCCGTTTCATCCCGCAAAACCCGCGGCCGCGGCCGCGACCGCGACCGCGGCCGCGAGGTTCGCGAGATTGGGCGGGACTGACGGCGATCGTGAGTAAGCCCGGCTGCCGGCTCTAGGGCTGCCGGTTATCGCTCGTGGGGGCAGGCACTGCACGCGTTCGCCGGCGAACGCGGTGTATTGTACTGTTATACGACTGCATGTGCAGTGTTAACGATCGAGATGTGCCAGATGGGCGGGGAGGGGCTGCGATTTTCGCGGTGATCCCATCAGGTGGATCGTCTAACATGTGACGCGGTCTGCGATGTAGGACGTGGACGTTTTTCCTAGCGACGTACTTCACGGAATTGGCGATCAAGGGATTGGCATGGTTCGATGCCCCGTCAAGAAAACGACGCGACGCTTCTTTTTTATACTCGTGGATCGTAGGCAATTTTAGATCGCGATGCAAGCTCAGGTTGCGGATGTACCACGGGGCGTCAGTCACCCTCCCCATGAACTTGTTTTCGACTATTTGGAGCGTCTTAATAAGTGACGGGGCCGCGTGAGCGAATACGGGACTCACGTATGCCATTACCGAACGGATACAGGCCTTGTAAATGGTCCTCTTGTGACGGAGGGACATCCTACTTGTACGGCCTATGTAGCAGTTGAGCCTACCTAATATGAAGGAGGCCCTGTTTCTGACTACTCTGATGTGAGGTCCGAACGTCATGCGTCGATCCAGTGTGACGCCTAGATATTTTACTTTAATGACCCAGGGGATGGATCGACCGAAAAGTTGATACATCCCCACCTCGCAGCCCATACTGTCCGCTGCACACCGATTGGACCTCCAAAAGTGCATGACGGCACTCTTCTCAGGGTTCAGTTCGATGCGCCACTTGCGGAACCAGTCGCCTAGAGTATTGACCTCACGTTGGAGGCGTTTGAAACAGAGGGAGGGGTCGCGGTGTCGGCCCGAGTCATACAGGGCCGTGTCGTCCGCGAATAGGGCTAGCTCTATGCCGGAGGACCTAGGCATATCGTTCAAGTAGAGCGTGAATAGGAGCGGAGATAGCACGGATCCTTGGGGGACGCCGGCTGAAATTGGGTGTCTGCGGGAGTAGGAACCCTCGACGCGATACCTGAATGATCGGTTCAAGAGGAAGTCTTTGATGATAAGACAGAGTCTGTCCGGCACTCCTTGAGAGTGGAGCTTGAAGACTAGGCCGTTATGCCAGACTTTGTCAAAGGCTTTCGCGACGTAAAAGAACAACGCCGTCGTCTCTTGCGGTCGGCGTCGCTCGTTGAGGCACGAAAGGACGTGTTCTGTGAGGCGGTGCAGTTGGTGTACGCACGAATGTCGGTTGCGAAAGCTGAACTGTTCGTCTACCATAAGGCCGTTATCGTAGACGAACCTGCGCAGTCGTGAAAAGATAAGGCGCTCATATAGCTTGGCCAAAGAATTGAGCAAGCTAATGGGCCTGTAGGAAGTGGGGTTTCTTGGCTCTTTGCCGGGCTTGTGGATACCAATAACGACGGCGTCTTTCCACGCGTCGGGGAACGCGCAGTTGGACATCGCCGCATTGAAAAATGCCACGAGCAGGCAGACGCGATGGCCAGGGAGAATACGTAGGACGCGACTTGGTATTCCGTCCGAACCGGGGGCTATTTAGAGTTTTAGATCGCGAATGACGTCGCGGACCTCATCTACTGTGACCGGCGCGTGAACAAAGTTTTCGACCTCTTCGTCGAGGTGCTCCACGAACGACGGGTTTGGAGGGAGCGTACTAAGCGAACACTGCGACTCTAAACTGTCCGCTAAGTACTCGGCTTTCTCAATGTCTGTAAACGCGACGGCGGTGGCGGCGGCACGTTCAAACTCTCTGTTGAATAAAGGCGATGAATAACGGGGCGTAGATTGGCGGGAACGCACAGCGTATAGCGGGTGGACCGCAAGCAGAGCATTAGAGCACGACCTCTCTCGACGGCGACGCAAGTGGAATGAGGCAGAATGGAATTCCCTAAGAACCATGTGTCGTAAGAGGTGACTGAAGTACTGGAATTGTCTGATAAGGGGCAGATGATGAGTCATAGTAATGCTGATGGATACCAGCATTATTGTGACTATTCTAAACACCGTAACTATGTAATTTCAAAGCTAATGTCCCATAATAGAAAACATACCTATAGTTGATATATAACTTTATGACGTTTTCACTTAAACGTGGCCGTCTGTACCGATATAATATTTATTTTTAACCCTTTTATATGGGAGTTTTATTCTCGTTTATAGATCTTTAATCTATAAACTGCCAATGAAATATTATACAATAATTTTCATAGATACTTTATATTCTCATAAAAACCTAGTCCTAACGATTATAAGCACATTCAAAAATATATTCACTTTGATGAAGCCATTCTAGATTTATATATATACATTTATGTAAATATAAGATAGGATTGGCTTGTTCGTTTGTCTATGCACACTTGGCTTGGTGATAAAACTGAAGGATTTGTATTGGCGTTCATGTCGAAGGACGTAATTGATACTATGTTATTATATATGTAATAAGCAAAGTTAGATGTAGTTTCTTTGGTGTACAGAGCAACACATGTTGGTTTCATTTTATTCATAATTTAAAACCTTACTAAACTTAACAACATATTTGTTAATAAAGTTTAAAAAAACATAGAAGTTGCGAGAAACTTCTCTTCGCATTCACCGTTATACTATAGTGTGGTGTCAAAACCAATAGGTAATGAATTATAATAATATGTACGCTGTACTAAGAGATTTCTATTTCTATTACCTATTTCTCATCACCAGACTTATAGACAATAGTAAAATATTTTCCTTATAAAAATTTAAATTCTAAGAGGAAAATATTTAAAACCGATTCGTTCGATCAACACCTAAATCTTGTGTTACAAGACAAACATTAGTTCATCATCTTTAGACAAATTCTTCCGCAAATTCTATCAGCACCAAGAAAATATCCAAAACAATAATCAGCTCTCCGTCAATATTTTGACGGAGAGCGACGAAAGAAATACGAGCAAAATACTGACGGGCCCGATGGCGCAGATGGTAGTGATCCTGTCTATTGCACCAGGGGTCGTGGGTTCGATTCCCACACAGAGCAAATATTTATATGATGATATTTGTGTTTGCTCTGTGTATGGGTGTAAAATATATGTATTTAAGTAGTATATTTGTGATTCCTCTGTTGTCTGGCATTCGTAACACAAGTGCTTTAAGCGACTTACCACGGAGTCAGGTCAATGTATGAGATGTTGTGGGAATTTATTATTATTATTATAATTATTATTTGTGAGTGATGGCACAATGAAACTAAATAGTGAAAAGTTTCCGACATATCCCGGATATTATCACAGAAAGTTTACACAAAGTTGAAACAAATGTTCGCGGTTGGTTTATTATGCATTGGTTTGTTAGGGTATTGCATTTGAAATTGCGTTCAGTTAGTACTTTAATTAATAAATAGCAGTTGGAAACGTAGTCGCTGCAAAGCTTCACAAAATAATGGCAGTTCAAATAATTTAACGCATGTTTTTAGATATTAAACTTAGTAGCTTCTTTTTGTTATTATTATAATTAAGCAATTCTCTTCAAAAACAAGCTTTAAATATTATAATTTATTTAAGGTATACCTGATAGAAAATGGTCTCTGCATTGCTACCTCACCTTTACCTATTTCTATCGCCAAATAGCAGTGTTCGCATTACTGTGATCCGATGTGAAGGGTGAGAGAGGCAGTGAAATTACTAAGTAATGTGACATAATATCTAACAGTGAAGAGGTTGGCAATGCGGTAGTGATATCCTTGTGACTTTACAAGTGACTATATGCTGCAGTGACGCTTACAATTACACGGACTGTACGCTTGTCTGTCAACATAGTGTTGCAAAAAAAACTTGACTGAATTTGGAGAACTATCAACAAAACGAAGTAGCTTTTGAGGCGGTGGGCTATACCTACCACACAAAATTGAATATATTTAAAATAAAAACAAGAGATTTAATTGAATAAACTGGAGTCTTTAATTCACAACGAAATGAGACCGTTGCCGTACAATTGCACACAGGGACGGTATTTTCATTTAACTTGAACCTATACAGTAGTACCAACCCAAATTGGTATTACATTGTACCAACTACCAACAAGAATGAATTGCTAAAAGGTTTCTTTTGTGATGTTATTTCAAAACATAATTTGAAAATTATTCTTAGAAAATAATACGTACACGTCACTTTGTCCGATGCTGCCAAAATAGCTATATGTAGATGCTCAATGCTCGAGCATCTTCATCAACAGCATGTATGACAAGATGGCGGTATTATAGCACATTAGTAATACCTACCATATTATAATTATGTATTATGTACATATTCTTACATTTCACGATAGCGAGTGAAATAAGTCGATTTATACTTCAAAATTCCTGTTGCATGAATAATCAGTTAATAAATAATTTGTTTGTGTATGTTCATGTTGGTTCTGCGCGGGCTGGCCCACCAATCAGATACGAGTACCTATTGTAAGAAGGATTACGGTGACTCCTTTGATCTGGTATTCGCCGGCATTTAACCGGCTGTGTTACCTTTATGTTAGTATAAAAATGTACACAGGCTCATGTATGTATGCTCAAAATATACTAACATAATATACTAAGGTATGAATTATTTATATCATATATTTTGTGTATAAGTAAAATATTAAATACATACGTTTTCGCTGACTGAAACATAACAACTAATAGAACACGATACGAAACTTTTCCTTTATTCTGAATCCAGAGTGAATAGAGGAATTTAACCAAAATTTCATGTCGCCTTGTCCTAGAATCCTTTCATTTGTAACAAATCTACTTGTCTTCTTAGAACCAACGTGCTAGCGAATTAAAATACGGTTTCATTTCCAATCTAACGATTCAAATATCTTACATTAAGGTACGGATTAGTTAAGGAACGTATGTATTTATTTTATTGCGAGAGTTTCTTTAGTCTAAAAAATTGCATTTATTTTCGTATTTGTACAATATATATGTAAAAAGCAAACAGAAAAATTTTAACTGAAGACTGAATAAAATCAAAGAATGCTGAACGTTTTTACATAAAGTGCGGAAAGCACGATGAGATTTCTTGTTATTTTAAAAGATGTAAGAACGGTTTCTTCCGTCTTTGATTCCGTGAAGAAATACTCAAGTACCTATCTAACTGAAGGTAAAATAAATTTGTATGCGAGTAAAATCTATTAGTAAGGATTGAATAGATTATCGTAAAATATATATATCTCAGCCATTTTTTTATATGACTAATACGACAAACAAGCATACAGTCCGAGTTATAGTAAGCGTCAACATTGCGGCCAGAAGAAATTATGTCATAACTGCCTTTTACACCCTTCAAACCGTAACATAGCGAACCGAACACTGCTGTTTGGCGGTAGAAATAATCGAAGGTAAGATACAACGCAGCCTACTATTCTATGAGATCTAACTCTAGTGAAATTAAATGTGCAGAAAATATACCTTTCGATATTTTAAAAGCTAAATACTTACTCTTTTCGACATAGCTTGAATAGAATGACAGTTGCCAATGTAGTAGCGTCGATTAAATGATATTGGCATTATAATTCGTTTACATTACAAAGGTTTGATACATTTAAAATATAATATAAAGCATAATAACATTAACCTAAAAAAATAACCATTAGAACATTTAAAAATACGTTAGAATGACAGCCACTTACATGTCACTCTAATCAAGCTATACATATAAAGGACTACAGCTATATTTATTCAAGTGCATACAATTTTTATTTGACTTGATGATATTAGCACGCATTACGTGTAGCATTCTTACATTTTAGTCGATGAATTATAAAAAAACTTACGGAATAATAGAAGGGGGTCGGGGAAGCGAGCCACCGCGGCTCACAGACGCCATCTTGTCGGCGCTGTAATTTTGCGGCCAGCCCGTGGCATCTTCTATTACCGATCTGAAAAACGAAAAACGTAAGCTATTAATATATGTATGTGGAAGGAGAAGAATAGGAATTATAAAATTTATCTGATCTTGTACGAGCCGCCGACAGGCTCAACGAGTGTTTTAAATGATTTATCACGTGTTTAAATTAATAAATAAGATGTTGTATAAATTTATTTATTAATTAACATATGAAAGAGGTAATTGTATTGTTAAATGCGAATGTCATATAATAATCTAGAATATTTGTAAAACATGAATAAGTCTATATATAGTTTAGGTATACATAAAAATAATTACCACTACCATTTGTAATTGATTTCGACATTATTGATATATTTTTGTTAGTACTATGCACGATAAAGAAATTACTCCGCAAAAGGTTTTCTATTTCTTCATTTTCACATTTCTTTGTATGTATGATTGAATATGAGTTATTAAAACACGATCGAAACAACATTTAAAATATTGTCTTGAAAATATCACATTTTGTGTTTTATAGCACTTATCAGTAGCCCTTTAATTATATAAAATGTATGAAACATGCTTATATATAATTGCGGTGTCTTTTATATTTATGGATAAAGCGATTTGCTACACTTTCAATTACAGTTAGTTCCAAGTTGAGTATCAGTATAATAATAAACGAAGCCTATTCCTGATAGTTAGTTAGACCTTCGATAGTTTAGATTTCCCCTGAGCTTCACAGTTCTAAGTGTTTTCGACACAGATACTTAATTATTTCTCGAAAGGATCGGCGTTGAGAAATGTTCGAACGTTTCTGCTAAAGTTTCATTGGGATCTTTCGGTAAATTTAATTTATACTTTGATTGTTTGACTCTACTCGGAATGAAGAATTATTACAATAAAATGTCTTCATTTAAACTATATATGTATGTAAAACGCTTTGGCCAGTTACCAACAGATAAAAAGAGAACGGGAATTATTTTTTCCTTACTCATTAGAATTTTTGATAGCATTTTATAATAGTACATATTTATGCACATGTAAAGACCTCTTGTGAAACGGTAATGGGGTGTTAAGGCTCTGTAAAAGTAATATGTAAAAAAAAATTATATGTTATTTCCCTGCCGTGGGGTACTGGCAGAGTAGAATAGAACCTCCCATGCATCAAGTGTCGTAAGGGCGACTGAGGTACCGGAACCGATGGCGGTATCCATGAAACAGTGTACATATTCAAATGCACAGGGCGGGGATGGGTAGCTGCATCCCCGTCGCAAGAGCTAAGCTCTGCGATTGCCAACACGCTTGCCCAGCGCAGCAAATTCCTACTTTTTGGGGAGGCCCATGTTCAGCAGTGAAATTACAATGGCTGGTATGATGATTGCCCTTTGCGTGGTACAACGGAATACGCAAAACGAAATAAGATCATCCGTAATTTAAAATATTTAATCATGCCCTGAAGAAACTCAATATTTACTAGTATATACATAGAATAATTATAATTCATGTTTAATTTAGAAAAATTAAATATCTATACTTTCGGTAGAGATTAGACGGACTTGCATGACGCGATATCGAACATAATTATATTAAAATACCCTAGTGCCACCTTGCCTCTTTAGCTCTACATGTTATTTCTTGTAAATTACATTCAGGCATCTCGCAACTCTTAAAATAACATTATGTATATGCAGACATAATCACTCACTCCAACATAATTCCACTCGTGACAGTAAATTATTTGCTAGAAGGAAGTTCTTAACAAGCGTCTACGTTGGAATCAATTATGCGAAAGGCAAACTCGTAGAGATAACGAACCTTTTTCTTCCTTGGTTATGTAAATTGAAGAGATTGTTTGAGCACTTCACAGTCATTTGTGCGTACTTTGAGATGACATTAAGGACCACCGGGTTTTTTAGACTTTTAAAGTAATAATGCGAAAGTATAATTCAGAATTATACATATTAGGTTGAAATGTATAAACGAGACCATAAAGGGTTAACAATTTCACGTGTAATAAAATTTTGAAGTACACTAAATTTAAAAGGTAAATTTCTTTATAACTTTCAATATTTGATCAAATTATTATAGGATATACGTAATAGGTATATTATTTTTGCACACCAAAATAGTGTCAGTATAATAAAAATATGATCAGTTACGAGTAAAATTGTACTAGAATTACATTTTGACAGTCGTATGCAATGTATTCTACGATATGATACGGGTTGCCGTTTGTCTCGGATGCAAGAGAAATCCTTTATTAGTTCCAAGTGTGACGCGTTAAACATAACAATAGAGACATTTTTTTTGCGGAGAAAGGTAATTAATGATTTATTACTCAAACAGCACATTCCAGTACCACCATAGATAAATAAAAGCTTCTGTTTGCTGACCACATTTACAAAATGCAATGACGTTGATTGATTAATGGCTTTATGTGATTGAGGGCTACTTAAACTAAGTAGCCCTACATTTATAGAAGGAATGCTATTAGGGTTGTCAAGAACGTTACACGGTCAGTTAATGTTGATGTTTTAAATGAACATACATAGTTACTCAATGTGGTTACTTGCCGTGCGGTGGCAGTGTTGAATAGTACTTCCCTCTGTACCAGGTGCCGTAAGAAGCGATTAAGGTGTCAGAACCGAAAAATGGCGGTATATCCATCCAAGACAGTGTAGCTCAAATATACAGGGTGGGGATGGGCAGCAGTATCCCCATCGTAAAAGTAGTACTCTGCGATTGCCAATACGCTTGCCTAGCGCGGCAATTATGGGTTAAATTTCCCCTTAGTTGGGGAGGCCTATGACCAACAGTGGACTTCCAATGGCTGTTATGATGACTCACTGTGGCCACTCCAACCGGGTGAAGTCTTCATCCTCTGGCATCCATGTGTAGCGTTTGGGGTCAGGTTGGCTGCACACGGAGCGTGGACGACGCCTGAAGTATGAGCACTCCAGATCGGCATCGTATGCACACACCTCGGCCGGGGCGGGGGAGGGTTGACCAAACCTGACACCAATAAACAAAGTCAGACAGACTCAGAAATCCCATTTTGAGTCATAAATGGTGAATCAACAAGAACATTAAACGGAATTCGATATTCTTATTGTTCCACTTACGCTATACTCAATTGAGTCCATCACTTAAAACCTTACTTTTTTAATGTCGCTATTAAAAGTTCTACGAGAAAATCAGTGTATTTTAACATCCTAGGATCTTATAACCCTGTCTGATCCTGGCTTCTT
>JACJUM010005601.1:5804056-6049223 GCA_020976665.1 Heortia vitessoides | reverse complement strand
TCTGTCACTGAATATACTTTTCTCTGTGATTTTACTCAGTTTGATTTTATTTATTTAATTACCTAGTTAAATCATAAATACCAAAAATACTAACATATAACATCAGGTTATCGGCCCAGAATATTGCATACTCTTTATGAGAAATGAGAAAAAAGAAAATATGTTTACATGAAGTAGACCTCGTACAAAGGTCATCTGTTTTGGTACCTCACTCACAGCTATTTCTAATTGCAAAGAGGCATTATCTTACCTCTGCTGATTTTTATTACTATCTATTGATAGTAGGAGTAATAGGCAGAGGACAGGCAGTGGAGTTGCTGGGTAATGCAATAATAATAATATCTTCATGTAACAATATTTTGTTATTCGCCAGTAATATTCTTAAGGTATTACAATTATCTATAAGCGGCAGCACGCTTACTAATACGAATATATGAATTAAAAGTTAATCTAATAAAAACTTCACTTGAGTTGGCCATCCGTCGCATTGGTCCCCACCAAGCAGTTATATTTACTTATAACCTTGAAGATATCTGTCTAAGGAAGAATTGGGGCAAATACCAACATTCTAGAATCAGTATAGTGCGTAATACCTTTACCGTGGAACAGAATCAGGTACAATAAAAACTTACCTCGGATACCGCTGTATTGGTGCATAGTCGGAGTTGAGATTCTCATCCGAGGGCACTCGACGACGGACACACACGGATAGAAATGATGATCTGAAAAAGAAAAATCAATTTAATATAGCATTTGTGTGTTAAATACATACATATATACGTTGATCAAACTATTTTATATAATACTAGCAGTGCCCCTCAGTACCACTTGCGTAGTTCCCGTTTGCGAAGAAGAATAATATAAAAGTAGCCTAAGTTAGTTAATTACGCCACCTTAAGTACACCAGGTGTCGTAAGAAGCAACGAAGGTACCAGAACTGACAGATGGCGGTAGTACATTTAAAATGCACAGGGCGAGGATAGGCAACAGCATCCCCGTCGCGATAGCAGTGCTCTGCGATTGCCAACACTCTTGCCCATTTATGGGAAAAATACCTTCTTTCTTGGAGAGGCTTACGTCCAGCAGTGGACTTCCAATAGCTGGTATGATGATGATGATGAAGAAGTTACAAATTTATAATGTTAATTATCTGCCAGTAAAAGTCCCGATAAAAACCAGGTCAAGTCGTTTTAAAGTTTACTTCAAAGAATAATAAATAGACAAAAAAATCGGTTAAGGAGACAGACAGAAAGACAGACACAAAAAAATACGTTTTAATTAGATACCTTACATACGTTTATATGGCGATTTTAAAAAGCTAAATTTATTATGATATGGCCACCATAAATTTATTTACAAGTCTAAATAACTCAATGCAAATATTTAAAATAATATTTGTCTCAATTAAAATTAATTAATTAATTAGAATTAGAATTTCTTTTAGATAAACTAAAAAGCACGTAATTATTATGGCAGTCATCTATCCATTATGAGGGTAGACGATGGACCACAGACTTCATACAACATCATCTATTTAAAACCTCTTGGTGAGACCAAAGGCCAGTTGTTAAAAATATTGTGACTATTGATTGATATCTAAACTATCATATCTATCAAATTCGATCAAATTGTACACAGTGAGCAAACATCTATTAAAATCACTTCAGGAGTTCCTGATAAATACCGAGACTCGATGTTTAGGTATCTAATATGATGGGGATATATCTTTGAGTCTACTCGTTTATTGTAGGCTCTATTGAATATGAAACTATATTTAAAGAGCTAATAAGTCAGAAAATAAATACATAAAATCAAAAAAATAATGTCAGTTGAATGTGTATCTACCGTAAAGTGCTATTGAACATGATCTAATTGAAGGTAGAGCTTCCAGAATGCCAATGCTCGTACGGTTTGCAATTCCACAAGAATATGTGTATGATATTGTAAATTGTGCAGTTTTCGATCAGAGAAAGATAATAAGTTTTTACAACATCTCATTCATAGACCTGGCTTCATAATAAGTCACTTAAAGCACTCGTGCTACAGGAATCAGATAACAGAAAATAAATCATCACAAATACTTAAATACGTATAAAAACTCAGCTCAAAACAAACACAAAACATGAATTCATAAATATTCCTTATTGTACATCATGAACTACAAAGGAATGCACATTATTTTATAAATATATAGTACAATTCCCATCCATCCAAGGTCCCGACGTCCTTGAATGGATGTTTTTAAATAAAGAAATGGTTGGGTAAATTAATATATACGAACTTTATATACGAAGATAAATAGAATTAGACTAAATGAATTTTTAAAAAATGTATTCTTTGTTTTGCCTGAATGGACTTTTAAACTACGGAACCGATTTTATAAATTTATATACCAGACTATATTTTCTGTATATCTAGTACCTATAATATAAAAGTCAAGTATCAAACCCCTTATTAATAAATTGGTAACAAGAGAATCGTTACACAGTTAATTTGTTTATATTATAATTATATTGTGTCTTTGCATTAACAAATTTCGTGTGACGGTGTTTGTCCGCGATGATATTTTATATATATGAACCGATTTTAAATAATATATATTATAATATAATATTTAAAATAAATGTTTGCTATGTAAAATTTGGTAAAAATCAAGAGATAGCATAGATTATATCTTAATTAATAGTATTTTTTTAATAATAAACATATTTATTCAACACATGACATCGTCTGGCAGATCAGCTGGTATTATTAAAAGTTTCACCGTAAATGTGGTCAGTAAACAGAAGCTTTTGTTTATTTATTTTATTTATACTCTATTGTATATTTTAGGTTATCAATCTTAATAATAAAATGTCAATTGTAACCCCATTACCCCATGAATATAAAATTTCTAGAGCTCACATGGTCGAAAGACCAAATTTTTATGACTCTATCAAGTTTTATGATCTGCGAAATGCGAATCTGATAAAGCCCATAAATCATTTGGCAGTAATATGATCACGAAAAATTATGGCGTAAACGTTGGTGAAATGGGAAAGTTAGGAAATAAAAAAAATCCCAAAAATATTCAAGCGTCGTTTTTTACCCAGCTTGAGCCCTAATACGATTACAAGGGGCCAGAATAATAAAACGGTCAATTTGTTACCTTTGCCTTAGGTAAGGGTCCCCATTTATAGTGGAAATCAACTTAGCAGCCCGATTCTCGAGAATTAGAAAGGTCGTAGTTATTTTGGTGTAACAAAATGCTATCTGTATCGATGAATTCCTTTTTTGTTGCAGTGGGTTTTGGTACCACTTTAGGGATAGGGGGCCAGTTTTCAGAAAATGGAATGAATCATAGAGCTAAACAAACACTAGATGTTGGTATAATAGGTAGAGTATGGATATCGGCATGTAAGAATAATACCTTTAGGGTGCTCACCTGGTATCACCTGGTGAGGTGATACCAGGTTCGTAGAACTGACTAACGTATTGGTAATTATGTATACTGGGGATAGGCAGCATCTTTGATGAGGTTCTACAATCTACGATTGTTACCACGGCTACGCAACGCAATGGACAGATCTATGTCTAACAGAACTTGTATGATTAAGACAACTCTCAAAAAGTTAGGATATATGTCATTCCATATCAAATATCCATTTTGGATGCACTAAAAATAATTTGCAATAATTGGGGACACGTTTTAACGTGTACACTTAATTCTATTCAGCAAAAAAACTAAAAAATAAATACTCAAAAATAAAAATAACTCGAGTGATTTACAAAAGTATAATATTTTTAATGTCTTAAATTAAGTCCCGAAGTTTTGTAAGAATTTTGGGAAATATTACTTACTTTATAACGTTAAATGTTAATAAACCATGGGCGGCTGTAGATACATTAATACGAAATAGTGTATATCAAATGCGTCGTGGGATACCTTGGTATTATGGGCATAACTTTTTCTCTCTAGGGGAGACCTACGAGTATATTCAGCGGTGGAAGTTCTACGGCTGTTATGATGATAATGATAAAATACTAGCCATTCCGACATTGTCATGTCTTAAATGATTACTTGGGGAGGCATATGTCCAGCGATAAGACATCCACGTCTTATGGCTGATAATATGATGACGATGAAATTAAGATATCATTATTACATAAGCAATTTTTAAGGTGAATTCACACATCTCGTACATTGACTTGACTCTGTGGTAAGTCGCTTAAAGCACTAGTGTTGTGGACATCAGATAATAAAGGAATTATAAACATCTACACACAGAACAAAAACAAATATCATCTATAAATACATATAAAATTTTCATTTTCTATATCATCATATAAAATTTTGTCCTGAATGGGGGATCGAACCCTTTATCAACTATAATATTACTTAATTGGATCAAATTGTAGAGGGCAAGCAAAGGAATGTTAAAATCGATTAAGTTGTTCATCCCGGAGAAACACCGAGATACGCGATTTTTATATATAAAGCCTTTTTTATTTTAGGTAGTCAGCAAACAAGTTTATCATCCACTTGATGGTTAACATGACCACAGCCTATAAACGCTAGTGTCATCACAAAGATATCACTAACGTGTTGCCATCCCTCTGAACTCAAGATACCGTGTCAGATTTACCTAGTAATTTCACTGCCTCTCTCACCTTTTAAGCCGGAACGCAACATTGCAAGAAATAGGTAAAAGTTAAGGACCAATGCAGAGGACCTTTGTAAGAGTTCTACCTAATCTGCTTGCTTCTACAAATTTCATTGAGAATATTTATTCAAAATGAAAAACCTATTTTATGTTATCTGTGAACGTAAAAAAAAGTTAGCACCACTTTCAATATACTATAAAGTTTTTAAACAACGCCCTTTAAAGCCTGTAAATAAGATTAAATAAACTCTGAATGAATTCATAAAAAGGAAGGTGCATTCACTAAATATTGATGTATATATCTTTTGCTTAAAATTGTAAAAAAAAGAATGTTATAAAACTGAAAGGCTCTCTCATTATTGGTGGCAAGGGTGTGATATTTTTGACAAATAGAGAGCAGAAACGGAGGCAAGTTAGATCGTACTTTATGCATGGAAGGCCGTTTCAGAGACCGGTCGCATGGGACGGTGTATTGAAGTGTAGAAAGGTCAGACTTATTCCGGGAATCTTGTAACTTACACAAGAATCTTAGGTATTGAAGATACCACAAGGTTTCATTTATTGAAAAATGTATGTTATGTAATCCGAGGTAATTTTTTATTGTACCTAATTTTGTTCCACGGTAAAGGTATTACGCACTATACTAATTCTAGAATGTTGGTATTTGACCCAATTTTCCCTTAGACAGATATCTTCAAGGTTATTTGGCAAGTAAATATAACTGCTTGGTGGGGACCAATGCGACGGATGGCCAACTCAAGTAAAGTGAAGTTTTTATTAGATTAACTTTTAATTCATATATTCATTTCATTCATTCATTATTATATAGATAATTGTAATACTATAAGAATATTACTGGCGAATAACAAAATATTGTTACTTGAAGATATTATTATTATTACTTTACCCAGTAACTCCACTGCCTGTCCTCTGCTTATTACTCCTACTATCAATAGATAGTAATAAAAATCAGCAGAGGTAAGATAATGCCCCTTTGCAATTAGAAATAGCTGTGAGTGAGGTACCAAAACAGATGACCTTTGTACGAGGTCTACTTCATGTAAACATATTTTCTTTTTACTTATTTCTCATAAAGAGTATGCAATATTCTGGGCCGATAACCTGATGTTATATGTTAGTATTTCTGGTATTTATGATTTAACTAGGTAATTAAATAAATAAAATCAAACTGAGCAAAATCATAGAGAAAAGTATATTCAGTGACAGAACCAGGTTACAGAGTATATATTATTTCTGAACGTAATAATATGACAAGTGTACAATATTTATAATAAATGGCGTTCAGTGTTGCAATTGATCATTTCAACACTTACTTCTTACCCTATTTAATATTAAACAAAAATAAATATTAAAGAAATCATTTCAAAATTGAACGAAACTATATTGTAAATACAAGATTTATTTAATTCGATTATTTAAATAGCTGCAACTGTCTTGTAAATCATAAATCGTAATTACGAATTTCTTTGACACCGAAACTCTCTTGTGAATATTACTTTGAACTTAAACTTTAATACTACTAAAATACTCATTGAAGCTGTAATTACAACGAAGCTGTAGTTCTAAGGAATTTCAAGCTGAAATCTAAAGAGGATTCATAGTACACGGCCGGTGGCATCACTTGTGAACTCTCGGTTCTGGTACCTTAGTCGCCTCTTACAACACGTGGTACACAGGGAGGTACTATTCAACACTGCCACCGCACGGCAAGTAACCACATTGAGTAACTATGTATATTCATTTAAAACATCAACATTAACTGACCGCATAACGTTCTTGACAACCCTAATAGCATTCCTTCTATAAATGTAGAGCTACTTAGTTTAAGTAGCCCTCAATCACATAAAGTCATTAATCAATCAACGTCATTGCATTTTGTAAATGTGGTCAGCAAACAGAAGCTTTTATTTATCTCTCTAGTGGTACTGGAATGTGCTGTTTGAGTAATAAATCATTACCTTTCTCCGCAAAAAAAATGTCTGTTATGTTTTACGCGTCACACTTGGAACTAATTAAGGATTTCTCTTGCATCCAAGACAAACGGCAACCCGTATCATATCGTGGAAAACATTGCATACGAGTGTCAAAATGTAATTCTAAATACAATTTTACTTGTAACTGATCATATTTATTATTATCCTAACACTATTTGTGTGTGCAAATTTTCGGATCGGATTTTTAAATATAAAGATTTACATTTAAAACATATTTCACTTTAAATATACAAAATCTTATTTCTATCATCGGTAAATCTCAAAAAGTTATTTCTATGCTATAGCAGTCTTCTAAATTCAAATTTGAGAACACCATCTCTTTAATAACCTTTCCTTCAACAATCTACCAAGTTTTTAACCACCATCCTTTGAAGCTAGTAGAAAAATGAGCTTCTAAGAAATATTAAATTCAATTCTGAATGTAGTTAAACATAAAAAGGTAAGCAAACGTATTCCAAGTAAACTTTAACGTGTAAGCAACTCCTACCAACATCGGTTACTTCGTGTGAGGGTAATAATCTGAGATAACAAGTTTCTTAACTCCATAAACTTTGCTATTTTCGAGTCTGAAAGTTACAGACACCTTCAAATTTTAAAGTGAAATTTGTATTTAACGTAAATGGTATGTAATGTGACTTTATTGTTTTCATTATTTGGATACTTGTAGATCTGCTTTCGTTTGAATTCATATACAATTAACTGAGAGGTACTCGTATATTGTTTTCTTATGTATTTATTTATTTCGGATTAGCAACAGAAGTAACATCGATTGAATAATATACATTAAAGAACATAACCACGTCATGCATAAAATAAATCGTCAGTTATATGTATTTAAGTGTTATCGATATTGAAAGCTGTACGTCTATACCAATATTACAAAGCGTAAGAGTTTGTTTGTTTGTTTGTTTAAACGCGTTAATCTCAAGATCTGCTGGTCCGATTTGAATAATTCTTTTTTGTTGGATAGTCCATTTATAAAGGAAAGCTTTAGGCTATATAACATTACGCTGTGATAAATAGGAGCGAAGCGTCAGTGAGGAATGTTGCAAAAACGGGGAAAAGGCTACTATACCCCCTAAAGTCACTATTCTACGTAGACGAGGTTGAAGTCACTGCTAGTAAAGGTATATAACAGTATTAGTACTATTAGCCTCATACAAATCAAAGTAAGCAATGATGGCAGTGCTCGGACTAATGACAGTGTTACGAAGTAAAAATTTCGTGGGCAGGTCGCATAGTACGAAGCACCTTTAGGACCGCAACAAAGCAAATAGGCGTTATCAGCAAATCTGTATGATCGCGCTAGGGAGGCCTACGTCCAGCTGTCGATGTCCTAAAGATAATATAATGAAGATCGCGATCGATAATATAATGGAAGGGATGGTATAGAACGACCGATCGAACATATCTTAACCAGGTAGAGGAGGTATTAAAGAAGGGCCAGGACAGAAGTACGAAGAATAAACGAGCGTGTATGAATGACTATTGTCTCTGCCTACCCTATTAATTTTTATATTTTTGTATTCAAATTTACGTTAGTTATTCTAAAGTAACAGTTCATCCCCACCCTGTGAAAATTTAGCTTAAATAAGCTACGCTATTTTGGATGTATCGCCGCCATTTGTCGGGTCCAGTACCTGAGTCATTTTTTACATACCCTAGCACAGGGGGAGGTACAATTATCCTTCGCCTTTATAATATAAATAAAACAAAAGAAAAAGGTCGTGCTTTTAAAACCTTACTACGTGTTTGACATCCCATACACAGCTGTCAGTAACTGTCTGCAGAATTCAATAACAAGTGCCACGTCACTGTTAATCAAGAATGTTCTCTGTTCTTTCTATTTATATGACAACTAGCTGTGCCCGCGACTTCGTTCGCGTGGTTGTCGGAAACTCTATCGTGATTATTTTTTGATTGCTCACGTTGGATTATGTTATTGTATAATCGTGAATAAGACTTTTTTAATAATATGTAAAAAAATAATGTTTTTAAAATTGGGTCAAAGTACTTAGGCATAAATTTTATTTTTTCTTTTGTTTAAAATAAAACACGCTTTATACAACCGTTCTGTAGGGAGTCGACTACGCGTCAGAACCGCGCGGCATTGTACCTCGCTACACTCGAGAGTGGTAGCGGCAAGCACGGTGGTGGGGCGAGGCCCACCTCCCACTCACGCCGCCGCGCGGCCTGCTTGCACATTATAATGGTAGCAAGCCTTCTTCGACAAATAATTTTATTATGAATAAATCTTGAGAGATAGACGTATACTGTCGCGGACCTTTTTTTATATTTTAAAAGGAATAATTCTTTAATACATAGTTTTTGAATAACTTAAACCGTTTATGCATGCGACGAAAGACCTCAAATGTAAATAATTTTCCCCGTTTTTGCAACAATTCTCACTGACGCTTCGCTCCTATTGGTTTCAGCGTAATGTTATATAGTCTTAAGCCTTATAAATTTTATATTTTTGTGTTCAAATTTACGTTAGTTATTCTAAAGTATTAACTAGGTGTAGGCCTCATATAAAGGTCGTAGACATAGGTTAGAGTGACGTAGATCTTACTCTCACTGATGTCTAATGTTGACGCTGTGTACTGGTTTGAAAGGTGTGGAAGGTACTAAAAATTCTGGGTAATGTGACATTACATCTACAAGTCATAAAAGGCAACGCGCTAGTGATATTGTGATAATGCTAGCATCTGTAGGCTGCAGCGACACTTGCCATTACACGTACCGTGTGGTTGTCGAATCGATAAATCGAATAGATAAATCATTGAAGTTGTCCCTAAATTGTAAGTGATTTAATTTACTTCTCTCCTAAATTTTGACGAGTTACTTTAAACTTTATCCCTACGATAAATTAATAGCTAAGTAAAACCTTAATAAAATTCCTTGTAAAATAGTAGAAAGCGTGAATCTAACCAATTCATTGGCAAATTGAGAGCTAATATCACATTGCTTTTAAAGATCCTAATAACGAAAATTTTAAGGATATTGGTATGGAAACATCGCAAACGCATGCAGTTAGGTCGGTGACGAATTATTCGCAAGTTTCCAAAACCGCGAGTCCATGTATTCCGGTAGAATATGAAATGTATTCCCGGAACTGGGAAACGAGAGTTCACGTAACGGATATTCTAATTTAAAGTTCAATATACCTAAGCAGAGTGTTCGTTCATGACAAACATATTTTGCGGCTGCTTGTTATTAGGATGACATAATTAAGTAACCTATTGGTCTCTTTATCTATACTTATCTATATTATAACGAGGAAATCTTTATTTAATTGTAGGTTTAGTACAATTTAACTTAGAATCAACTAGACCGATTCCATTAGTTCTTTTACCATTAGAAAGTTACATCTTTAACTAGTAAAATATTTATGATAATTCATAAAAGCTTACTATAAAGACCTAAAATAGAATGCAACGAGGCTCTTATAGATATGAGCGTTTGTAACAAACTCAAAAAATACGCGACTGATGTCAAATTGTAAAGATATTTTACTAAATGAAAGTTAAATTACCAGCAATTAATACAAGCTATATTTTATTCGTTTATTCTGATGGTAACTTGAAGTATCCAGGTAAAACCGCGGCCCTGTATTTATAACATAAAAATAACTAGTATATTAATGTTGCGCAAAAATTCGTGCGCCTAAAGTCGTGGATTCGACCTCATCATCATACCATATTGAAAGTCTACTGGGCTATCGGTTTCATAGGCCTCTCCAAGGAAGCAGGCTTTTTGCCCATAATTGCCGCGCTGGGCAGGCGTGTTGGCTACCGCAGAGTGCAGCTTTTATGACGGGGATGCTGCTGCCCAATCCCACTGTTTATTTAAGCTGCTCTGATTCCAATAAATATTCCGCCATCTATCAGTTCCGGCACCTTAGTCGCCTCTACTGATACCTAGTGCAGTGGGAGGTATAATTCTACTCTGCCGGCACCACGCAGCAAATGTTATTTACAGCCAAATTTTATTTAAGTACGGTCTATATCTTAGAAGCTGCTGATATATATATATATATTATTTAAATAGATTATTAAACAACAAGAAGAAACAGGTAAAAAAAGACGTAATATTTCAAATAAATTCGTTTAAATATGTGTTTTCTAAGAGATTAGTTTTCGACTTTCCTTTACGAATGATTGAAATATAGTCGATGATCATATCTCACTAGTAATATACTTTTTTAACGACTTAAAACTCGGTTTACATGACTTTTTAATTATTTTATATCGACATTCTTCATTTATTAATTAATATAATTACCTGGCTGCAACCATTGCCAAGGTTTCTGCAATTTAATTTTATGGGTAGGTAGTGAACGCGTAAATTCTAGAAAATATAAATCTCACTAGCATTTTAACAATAATTCCTAGACCAAAATGTAACTCAATAGTCCTCGTACCATTCACTTTAATGCAATTAAACTTCACCTGTACTTCTATTAAAAAGAACTTTATTTTAAAATGATACGTAAACAAAATAATTTAATACAACTCGTTTCCTCAATACCGGAGAAGAGCTTTGTTTTGTTTTTAAAGGAGTTGAATGATTAAGACATTTTCTTAAACAATAAAATTTTAGACTGATTTAATTAGAGAGTATGTCTTACATTATCAATAGTATTTATCTCACATCTCCTCCTATTTCCTCTCTGTCAGGTACATATCATCTATACTAATATTATAAAAAGCGGAAGACTTTGTTTGTTTAAACGCGCTAATCTCAAGATCTACTTGTTCGATTTGAATAATTATTTTTTCGTTAGATAGTCCATGTATAGAGTAAGTTTTTAAATTATATAACATTACGCTGAGACTAATAAGAGCGAAGCGTCAGTGAGAAATGTTGCAAAAACGGGGAAAATTATTTACATTTGAGGTCTTTCGTCGCATGCATAAACGGTTTAAGTTATTCAAAAACTGTGTATGAAAGAATTATTCCTTTTGAATAATAAAAAAAAACCGCGACAGTATACGTCTATCTCTCAAGATTTATTCATAATAACATTATTTATCGAAAAAGGGTTGCTACCATTATAATGTGCAAGCAGGCCGCGCGGCGGCGTGAGTGGGCGGTGGGCCTCGCCCCACCACCGTGCTTGCCGCTACCACTTTCGAGTGTATCTTTGCGAGGTACCATGCCGGTACCATGTCTGAAGCGTGGACGACTCCTTACAAAACGGTTGTATATAGCGTGCTTTATTTTAAACAAAAGTAAAAATAAAATTTATGCCGAAGTACCCAATATTTTAAAAACATTATTTTTTTACATATTATTAAAAAAAAGTCTTATTCACGAATATACAATAACATAATCCAACATGTGCAATCATAAAATAATCGCGATAGAGTTTCCGACAACCACGCGAACGAAGTCGCGGGCACAGCTAGTTGTCATATAAATAGAAAGAACAGAGAACATTCTTGATTAACAGTGACGTGGCACTTGTTATTGAATTCTGCAGACAGTTACTGACAGGTGTGTATGGGATGTCAAACACGTAGTAAGGTTTTAAAAGCCCGACCTTTTTATTTTGTTTTATTTATATTATAAAGGCGAAGGATAATTGTACCTCCCCCTGTGCTAGGGTATGTAAAAAATGACTCAGGTACTGGACCCGACAAATGGCGGCGATACATCCAAAATAGCGTAGCATATTTAAGCTAAATTAGTTCACGACGGGAATGCGTTACTGCTCATTCCCGTCACGAAACTACTCTCGGTGATTACCACAACGCCTACTCACTTAGGGGGGGGGGGGGGGCTATGGCAGTAGTGGACGCTCTAAGGCTTTGGTGATGATTATAATATTATAGAAGTCATTAGTCATTGTATGCGGCCTGCGTTTAGCGCGATCCTGTGGTTTTAGTCAGTTCGTCTGTCCACCTTGTAGGCGAGCGTTGCCGGTATATGGTATCCATTTCAGAATCGTACAGCTCATCGGCCATTGATTTTGCATGCTATGTGCCCTGTTCACTGCTACTTTAACTTGCTAATTTGCCAGGTTATGTCAGCAGCTTTGGTTCTGTTACGGTTCGAATCATTTCTGCGCACTAAGACTCTGAGAATTGCCCTCTCCATTGCTCGTTTAGTTATTTCTAAATTGGTTTAGATTTTAGTAGTATCTATACTAAATAAAAGAAAATCTTAAGCTTTGTTCTATATCCGGATTGTAAAGGGTTGGCTGGCGAGGTGTCCAGAGTTATCCGTGAGACGTAAAACCCTAAAGTTAGTTGGAATATAAATAACAATTGCAACGGAGGAATCTCTACGCCAAACCACTTTGATTTGACATATTGATAAATTTATGGCCACTAACAAACAACATTTGGCTTGAAATTGATACTGCCTTTGGACAACGTGATATAGCTTCAGATAATCGTAAAATCGGAAAAGTTGCAGTAAAAGTGCAATGAGTAAGAAGAACATCATCATCATCATATTAGACCTCATTTCTTGGATATACGCCTTTCCTCAAAAATTAGAAATTTTGCCCACAATTGCCCGCTTGGGCAAATGTAGTGGCAATTGGAGAACGTAGTTTTGCAACAGCAATAGTTAGTTAGTTAAAGTTACACTATTTTATATGGCTTTATCGCCGATATCCGCTGGTCCCAGGACCTTAACGCTTGATTCTACCGGTAATTTAATGTCATATATATAAGCAGCAGTAGAAGTTACCTATTGGCTCTGGAGCAGGGACTCTCAATATGGTACTGAGAGAGGCATCCGAGGAATCTGTCCTTCTTGGACTTCTCCAATTCCAGCAGATCCAGTTGTTTGTTGTTGATGCAGTACTGCTCCCGGAATTCCTGCACAAAGCAGAGTCATTACAAATTTATCTGAAAAAGATAATAACTATATCAAATATTTCAACTGTACTGGGCTGATCGATGAATTACTTGCACTAAAAACATGTATATTAATCAGTTAAAATATATATTTTTAGGTTTAAATTAAATTTTAAATATTATCATTATCATCATAACAGCTAACGGAAGACTCCCAAAAGAGGGTGAATTTTGCCCATAATTCCCGCACTGGGCAATGTTGGATATTGCAGAACACAGCTTTCGCGACGGGGATGCTGCTGCACGTCTCCACCCGATGCATTAGAGCTACACTATCTCGGAAGGATATACCGCCATCTGTCAATTTTGGTTCCTTTGTCGCTTCTTACGTTACCTTGTACAAAGGGAGGTACTATTCTACTCTGCTGGTAACTCACGGCATTGTGATTATAATCCAACAAAAATTATAATGCTGTGTTTCTCGCAGTGTTAACATTTGTTGGGCCTGGGTAATATTATGTTACGTTACATATTAAACTTTTGTTATTTTTAAGGCCCTGGTTTTTAGCTCCAAAGTTGGTTGTGGTTTCATTGACACTAGTGCACTAGGTGTTAATGGCGTCTTTATCTACATCAGTCGTTAGTCGTTTCTTGTCGGTTCTTTTCAGGTAGTTTGCATAACGAACTTGCTTATGGCAACTTCGTTTAAGAATCCGTCTGGTGCTACTAGTTTAAGGTAGGCTATTAAGTGGCACACGACTACGGTATGTCATTTTTGATCATCAGGTATTTGAATTGTACAATTATTTATTTATAAAGAAAAAATATTTGCATATGGTATAAAATCTTTTGATGATTTATAGTAGATCTATTCATATCTTCAATAAAGGTAATTTTAAAATGGCAACTTTGTAACAAACTAAAGTAAGTGTTCTGTCTCTAATATCATAACTTTAATTCTACTATAACTTATTTATCAAACAGTACTTACTGCTGATATCATCTCTCTTGCTATCGTTAGTGATAAATTATTAAAAGTGCAATAATACTTCTTTTCACTTCCAATACGGATTATAATTATTCAAGTTTTACGATCTACGTTATGGCCACTTTGTCTTTTTTAAACGATACCTTCAACACTTTTGAATATACGACGTCTCAAAAGATTAAGATGTTCTATTACTTTTAGATTTATAAGAATTTTGTGAAAATGATAATATAAAACGATTGATTTACTCAATAAAATGACGGAGAAATGTGAATAGCCTAATTTTGAATAATATATAAACAAAAGGAACTTATAAAATTTGAAAATTCTTCTATTTACATCGAATTCCAACAATGCATCCTATCATGGCACCAACTGGACCATGTCGAGATTATATCGAGTCGAATCAAAAAATGTTTTTAAAGCTATTTATAGATGCTACTCCTTTTTGGATGTCTGTTAAAGAAAATAAAATAACACGCACCTGTTTGGAGTACATGGTGGTTTTCCCGGCTGGCCTTTCCTCGAGGGCCCTGTGCCGTTTTCTGCTGGCGTTCTCATCCTCCGACTCGTAGCCTTTAGCCGAATGTTCTATATCCGCCTGTTGACAATATGAAACGGTCAATTAATCTCTATCCATTAATCGACGAGTCTGACAAGAACCACTCAAAAGCATGATTTTATTATTTATTTTTTAGATTTTATTATATATAAATTATTCTAATCTTTTTTCAATTAAAAAATGTTTTCACAATTTTAAATATTTTTTATACAAAATTATAAAGCAGCAAATTATATAATAATATGGATGAAAAGATAGACAAGTGTGCTGTATATCTTCTTAAAAATGTCTGGGATTAGGAGAGGGGGACCTATAAGTTATTATCTTTTTAGTTTATTATTAAACTTAAGTCTTTACACAGTTATTAATTTATACTACATAAACTTATTAAACAACTGAGGATTCACATATATATATATAAGAAATAGTGTAGTCGTCATAAATTTAAAACAGCGCAATTCAGTAATACTATATTGCGCAACAGATTCTAAAACACAAAATACTAATACTACGCCTTGGAAAAGTAATACCTCTACATTGCCAGTAGGTACCGCAAGGCGAACAATTACGTTTTTGCATTAAATACTTATAATTAAATTATTTTTAACCATTAAATTTATAAAATGTATTCGTATCAGTGGCACTATTTTATCATAATAATTAAAACAATTTACGTATTAACCGACAATGTTACAGTAACGCATCACCAACCTTAGTCCTAGTTAGAGTAATTCCCCAAGTAATTCTAATCATCAGCTGTTGTTCCGCTATAATTGGTGGCAGGCGTTGGAATGATCGCAGAGTGTAGCTATGTGACGAGGATGCTGCTGCCCATCTCTATCCAATTATATTTAAGCTACAACAGTCTGGTAAATATACCACCATCTGTCAGTTTATGTATCTCAGTCGCTCTCTACTCCTGATACAGACAGACGTAACTATTCAAATCTGCTAGTACTCGTCGGCTTACTTGAATTCATATATCAATATAGTATTACCACCGTGTGGTACCAGTAGAGCAGAATAGTATCTCCTCCTGTAACAGATGTCATAAGGGATGACTGAGGTACCAGAACCGACAGATGGGGGTACAGTGCGGGTATGAGTAGCAGCATTCCCGTCATGAATCTTCGCTCTGCGATTGCCACCACGCTTGCCCAGCGCGGCAATTATGAGCAAATCCGCCTTTTTTTGGGGAGGCCTACGTCCAGCAGTAGACGCTGATGTTGATCGCTGTTCTCGTTCTAAAAGCGTAATCGCTGGTTAAAGTCTCCCCCATTAACATTCTTTTTTTTATTTGTGTATTTTGGCAAACAAGCATACATTCCACATGATAATAAGCGTCGCAGTAGCCTATAGATGCTCGTAATATCACAAGGATATCACCAGTGCGTTGCCAACCTTGTGGCTTGAAGATTTTATGTTACCTAACTCAGTAATTAATTCCACCACCTCTCTCACATTTCAAACCTGAACACATCAAAGCGAACACAGCTATTTGGTGGTAGAACGTAGTAGTAAAATGCGAGAGTGAAGTATCAATGCAGTTGACCTTTATATGAGTATATGAGATCTACCACACGAGTCATTTAACGCCTGTGGCGTTAAAATCAGAGCAAGTAAACTGTGTGTTTGTTATAAAACATACCAATTAAGTTATTCCAGAGCTAAATGGATGCAAATCAAATCTGAATTCATACATTTCAATGGCTTCATGATAAAGTGAGTAAAATACCGAAGGCGAAACTCCGTACACGTGTCGGTCGACTGTTGATCCGATTATGCAAAAATATTTTGATTTCCACAAAATGATAAAATATGCTGCTTATTATACAATCCATAGTTGCTATTATGTACCCCTGTACCCTTGTACCAGATGTCGATGATCATCCCTATCTTCGGGACCTGAGTAGATGGGGTTAACAGAGAAATCACAGATTTTCTCTCAAGACTATTGGACACTGCGGGCTCAAAGACTAGCCCGAACCGCGTGGCAGTTCTGTCATGCAGTGCCTCTTAAATTGATATTTGGATTAATTTTAAAAATTTATCAAATTATTACTAATTTTAAATTGTGGTAAGCTGTAGACGTTAAACAATGGTTATCTGCCCGGTACCCTTGTGTCTGAACGCTCCACCTCGTACACAGCGAGTATCAGTCTAATAGTACCGATGGGCGATTGTCAACGATAAGTATGAGGCCCGAGAAGCCTTTAGCGGATTGGTGGGGTTAGTTTACTTTTCTATGAAGCACCTCCGATGCCAGCAACCGACAGCTGGAAGTGCCATAAGTCGTTAACATAAGTGCCAGTTACCTAGCAGCTTTAGGAGACTCTGGGGAGATGTATGCAAGTACATCGGGGATGTGAGGTCATACAGCTCCGGCTCCTCCTCGGAAAGTGAGGGAATCGACTTATCCGATGTCTTGAACGAAGATCACATCGTAAGTAGTCGATTGCGACTACGGGTAGTGTCTAGGGTAGTGTAGTGACTAGGGTACCCGGCACCTCTCTGGACAAAACGGAGCGGACTTCGGTACTGGTTGTTAATAGTAATGGGCCCTGTTCTATCCATCTATGCATTGGTCCCCAAAAAACGGCGGCTCACTTCATTTATAACTGTATGGTTGGTGATGGATCAACACCATAAATTAAACACGTAGTTCCCTTCACCGGGGTTTGTACCAGATTTCATAACAGGTGATTAAGTTACTAGATTGGACAGATGGCAGTATCGATTCATCCGCAACACCGTACCTCAAATGCACAGGGTGGGAAAGACTGCAGCATCCCCGTTGCGAAAGGTGCGCAATTGCCAACACGCTTGCCTAGCAAAGAATTATGGGCAAAATTTTCCTTTTTGTAGGAGTCTATATCCACCAGACGATTTCCAATGATTGATATCATGATAATAAAACTGATACATAATTTTTCAAAACTAATATTATAAAGATGCGTAATATGACTTTGTCCAACTTTTCGCTACGATTTACGGAAAAACTGTATTATTAGATATCTACATTAGACATCTTCATCGTCTAACATAGGCAATATTACTTAAGAGGAAGATCTCATAGTTTCAGTCGTCTGCATTGGTACTTCACTCTCGCCTATTTCTACTGCCAAATATCAGTGTTCACATTGTCTGTCTTTCGGCCTGAAGGGTTAGAGAAGCAGTGAATTTATCGGCTAATGTGGCATACTATCTTTAAGTCACAAGATTGGCAACGCGTTACTGACATCTTTGTGAAGTTTTATGTGCGTCTATAGGCTACAGTGATGCTTACTATCATGTAGACTGTGTGCTTGTTTGTTGACCTATTCATTAAAAATATAATTAAATGAAATAAATTACAAAAGAGGAATTCAGATCCCCAGCTAAAACAAATAAATCTTAACAATATTTTGTATTTAATTAAGTTTGTTACAAATAAACTATAAAACTATCGAATTCATGTCATAAACTCTTTCGTTAACGAAAAGTCACATTATCAGCAAGTAATAAGGCTATATTGTTATCCAAATTTCATCATGAAAAGGAGAAAAACGTGAGTATGTCTGTATTTTATACAGATCAAGTAATAAGAACTTACTATATAATCTTTGATATAAATTTAGATTAGTATACAAAGATGTTCTGTTCAGGTATTAATCTGCTGAATTTTCAATATAACATATAAAGACTGGTAATCACTTAATTAGAAGTCAAAACTCATACACATAGGCTAAACCTAAATTGAAACTACGTACCAAATGAGTTTTATAATTAAATTTATAATGAATTTTAATGTATCAAAATACTTATACTTACAAACGGCAAAGGGCCCAAACAAAAAAAAATCGAATCAGATCCTGGCTCAGTACCAAACTTGAAGCCTTTTATTACAGAAAACTACTAAGTATTATACTTATGAATTGAACAACAATTCTTTTTTCTTTGAGCAGAGAAACACTGATTGCTCCCTTGTGGTTTAAACACAAAGAATATGGCGTCGTTTCTTGTTTGTAGAAAATAATGTAAGCACGCGTGTGACACCAATAAATGATATTTCTATTTATTTTGCGCTGTCACAGGTGGCGTATTGCAGTAACAGGCACCAGTGGGCTTACTGTGAGATCAAAGCAGCACTTAGCTTATCCTGCTTTCATCATAGGTAGTGTGTAGTGAGACCACAAAAGTTATTACAAAAGAATGTTAGTTTTCTTTTATCATATTTGGAGAAGGAATTTGAGGATAGAATGCAACATTTTCCTTCTAAAATAAATATAACCAGCATCTAACTTTGCCAGTATAATAATTAAATTAATTTAAAGTCTCATACATTGGCCTAACTCCTAAACAAGTAGCTTAAATACTTGGGTTTTAGATATCAAACTACAGAGAACTTACTTACTTAAATTATTTATATATACATACATAACGCTTGTGTCCTATCCTGTTAGATAGAGACTATGGATCTCCATTTGCAAACTAAATATGACTCTCTCATTTCCTTTACTCGCATTAGTTCTTTCATACACTCTCGTTTATTCTTAGTGCTTCTGACATGGCCGTTCTTTAATACCTCTTCTACTTGGTTAAAATATATTCGCCTTGGTCATCTCATATCAACTTTTTCATTCACTTCCGCCCTATATACTAGTGCAGTCATTTTACGTCCATCTACTCTTTCTACTTGTCCAAATACCTTTCTCTATTATTATCACAACATCATCTTTTAAACCACATCGATCACTTATCACACTATTCTTTAGTCTAAAAAAAAATGTTTGACCAGAGTGGGAATTGCACCCGCGATGGTGCAACAGTTAGCGACTCTACCGAATGCGTCAGCAGGCCTGTTATATTCAACACTTTTTTTTTTGCATATATCACCGTATTGAGAACTATTTAAACCACTTAGTATACTATAAAGTTAGATAAATTAACACATTTTCACATGTCTGACATAAAATTAAATTTAATCTAAACCTTAATTCTTTAATATTAATAAATTTATCTTAAGAAATCTTTTATCATATGATATAAATATGCGATTGCTTTAATAATTTTAAACCATACAATAAAACAGACCAGGGCTAGTTGCTAGTATAGTTTAGTTTAGTAGCTTTGAAGTTAAAATTAACCCATTTCTAAACGTGAACTAATATTAACTACTATTTTCATGCCTACTACGTATAGACCTTCTAACTTAGCGAAATTAATAGAAATGTATACATACAGAGAATACTTATTACTTCTAGATATATCTTGTGCTAATAATACGAAGCCTCAGCACTAATGAATACAAACTCAACACACCCGGCTGCTCTTGCGAAAGCGTCTGGGAAGATGTAGATTGGCACAGAATCGACTGAAGTTGGTCTAATGATAGCAGCAAATCTTTGCCTTAAGGCGTTGGCATTCGGATCGATGCTATAGAATGCTTTTCAATGGCAATTGATTGCAGAAAACGAGCAACAGAACCGATCTAGTTCATTGTAAAATTCAGCGAAGTTAATATTACTGATTTCTACCATTTCATTATAAGACAAAATAGACCCAAAGTCAGGTAACTATTTATTTACAGAAGAGCTTCCAAAAATAGTCCACACGGAACTTCTCCTTTAGAACTGGCACTTCATTTAAACCTAGATAGTTATTCATACGACAGATGCTCAGTTTTGAGCCAGATGACCTAGAAACGTCCTATTTTCATAATGAACCGCATTCATTTCATTCTATTTGTTTTTTAATACGACCAGACTTTTGTTAATAATGCCACATGAATTGGTGAAAAATTTTCAATGCTGTTTGTGCAATAATTGTTTTATGGTAAAACTAGTATTTTCTACAGTTTCAGCCACGTTAAGTTGTAGATGACTCTCAATTAAGAACCTTAATACTGAATTTCAAAATACGTACAGATTTCATAATAGAATAACTTTAAAAACAGCAAATTTTCATATTAACTTTACGTTTTACAACTTAAAGGTATAATTTCAATTTAAAAAAGATACTATGTGTGATGAATCTTCTTACTCTCGGTGACAGGATCGTGTGCAAATGGACTTTGCAAATTCTGTTTTTATGAATTTTATTGTCAGGAGAATGTTATAAATGATACAATGTTTTTTCTAAAGTAACCTTAGGATTTTAAATAACATTCCGTCGTTGCGACCTATAATAATAATAAAAAAAATAACTTCTAAGCACTTTGGTTACAGATATCAGACAATAGAAGAATTACAAATACATAACTAAATATACATAGATACATATAATAGGTAGACACAGAAAACACACAAATAATTATCACATAAATGTTTGTCCCAGATGAAGATCGGGCCTACGACTTTTAGTACAAAACACAAGACGACTGCCAAAATGTACCTGCAATCCTGTCAACAGGGCACAAAAAGACAGGACAAAATCGGCTAATTCAACCAGTTTTTTTTAAATAATGATTATCACCCTAATTTATAACGCGCAATAAATGTTCAAAATGTTCAGCGGTATTTTTAAAGACTCCACATTTATTTTACTCTATTCTAACTAATAAAGAGTGCGCCATTTGTAGCCCTCGCAGCCGATGCCCTCTTTACACAATGAAGTCCATTTAATGAGTGCAAGCGAGAGTGGAACGACTTCTTGCATTATTGCATGCGCTATTTCCATTGGAACGAGGGGAGTCTATAAAAGCGAGAACTATAATTAGAAATGAAGGCCTGCACGTCATTTTGCACAATTTGTTGTGTGTATTTAGAAGAAAACCTTTCTTGAATACAGTACAAGGAAGTAAGGGTTTAGCTTACTGTTAATTTAGTGGCTTCTTTTTTAATGTTATTCTGTGTAATATAAATCTGTGTCACTATTTCATATGCTAGAAAACTGCTGCTGCATGCAAAGTGCGCTAGGTTTCGAATAAACGTATATGATATTATAATAGTCTATTTACCTATCTTTTTTTTGTTGGGTAGTTAAGACTTTAACGTTCAAAAATATTGTTAGTAGGCTACAAAACCCCCAACGGTTGGAGATAAATTGGTTAACAAAATAGTGGTAGAATTCTTCACACTAAAGCAAAATTTTAATTAAATTTTTAAGGGTGATGAAATGTATAAAGAAAAAAAATCATTGGCAGTTATTACTGTACAATAGTTGTATATACAAGATAATAATTTTTATCCACCATTTGTATTATTCAGCTGCGCTATTCAAGAGTCACCGTAATGAATAAGTCAATCCAGCCGCTTAGTTAAAGCCTGTCTGAAATTCAACTTCACTGAAAGATTTGGAGGGGGATTTTCAAAATACATTTCTGAGAGTCTTTGGTTGCTCGTCGGGTCAGCGGAAGGAAACCTTCATCGGTTCTCATTGCTACCACTTCAAAAACAAAATGTTAACTTGACCGACAGTGCGAAGGGAAAAGCGAATGTTCTAGGTTCTTTCTTCGCCTCTATCTCAACTTTGGATGGCGGATCCATCTGATATTGGATTGAATTATATCAGATGGATCATGAAGATATTCTATCCCATGTTGTGGTTGCTTAAGGCCGGAAATTTTATACACGTAATTGATGTTCGGGTCTGATGTTCAAGTCGAATAAGCGTGAAGCTATACAAACTGTGGTGTTAAAGGAGTGTGTCATTGAATTACGTATTGGCACACCTTTTTGCGCTTTGTACTCTATAAAGAAAGACACAACTTCATGCACGACCGTCTATGTATATCCAGTAACTAAAAAGAGCGACAGATCGGACCCGATGAATTACAGCCAGGATCATTAAAATAGCGTGAGAATAAGGCCTCCGTGTTGTAAACGTCTATAGGGTGCGGTAACCATCCATCAAGCATCCGCTGTCGGTTTGCCACCTTTATGGTATATAAAAAAAAGAAGTATGATATAAATCATAAGGTTGAAAATACGCTAATGATAATATAATCCTTACTATTACTTACGCATAAAATTTAAGTGAACCGCATTCTATACTTTTGTCGACTCAGACATTTATAAATAAGTAAAGGTGAACTCGGTGGCATCCAACAATGTTGACTTATGAAGTTATTAAAAAACACACTGTATATATATTATTAGTAAATTTAGAGGTAAAAGCATGCAAATAAACTCTTCAGCATTGTTATATTTCTACAGATTTACATACTTCAAAATAAACAATGTTTTGTGCAGCATTTGTACGGTTTGGTGGAATAAATTTTTGCCTAAAATAATCAATTGTACGTGCCATGTGTATTCGTTTGCTTACAATTTAACCTCTAAAGGAAACAGAATAAAGCCTATTTTGCACTATGAAAACGCTGTTGCTGAAATTGACATTTGTTCCCCAAACCGTATTAAATCTGTAAGCGCTCGTTTTACTTAAAACACGACATAAATGTCACCCATTTTTAATATATCTTTAAAATACACTAAAAACCTAAAGGCTTAGAAAAAAGGTGTTCCGTAAGATGTGGTAGTATCGGTATCAAAGTAAAGTCAAATCATATATTTTATACCTTCAACACTTTGTACAAATTTTAAAAGATAAAATACAAAGCTTATATCACGTCATATGAAAGGATTTACATCTTACTGTAATATAAAATATCAATAAATGTAACTATTATTACTAGTGGTCACTCTCACTATGCGTCAAACTCTTTCAACATTGGCTTGATATTCAATTGACATGTGAAAATCAAATGTTTATTTTATTTAAGTATTTCAATGTGTCATTCAAGCAGTAGTGTATAATAATAAATTTCCCACTAAATCTCATACATTGACCTGACTCCGAAATAATCACATAAAGCACTTGTGTTACGAAACCAACACCGGAATTACAAAAATAGTACTTAAATACATATATTGAACACCCAGACACAGAATACCTAAACACAAATATCATCAAATAAATATTTTCTCTGGGTGGGAATCGAACCCATGACCCTGGCGCACAAGATAGGATCTGCTAGGACTACCATGCGCCATCGGACTCGTCAAAATAGTTAAATCAGTGCATTTACTTAATATCTAATGCATATTGAATAAAATAAATAGCTCTTCCCCGCACTTACTTTCAGTGTGTTAAATAGCACGTTTTATCAATCATGTCATTTTCTTTAAAAGGCCTAAAAATTTTCGCTTTTCGTATTCATGCAAAGATTCATTGAATACGTCTTTCAGACCATATTTAAATTCATACTGCCCAAAAAGTTTGTGTCTGGATAATATTTAGAGTCAATAGTTCATAGCTTAGATAGCTGTCATGGACCAAATAACATGACATAATTTTTTTAATTTTTTCTGTCGTTCTGTATTAACAGTGTATAATTTGCTTTTTTTATTTATAATAAAAAATTTTGATTCTATAAAATGAAACACACTATTTTCACGATATTTAAAAGTACTCGGACATTCCCTTAATTAAGCGGCAACGCGAAAGTTTCTTATTTTATTTGTACCGTGTTTATTGCGAGAAACTCATTTGGCAATGGAACTTTCTGAGGGAAATATCATTTAGAAGACCGATTGTGATCCTGATAACGTCGTGCTAAATGGAAAAGTTTAATAGATTTTTCCATGACTGTAAACTTCATCTTCCTCTAAAGTGCATTTCGATGCTCTTTTATTTTTACTTAAAGCACTCAATTCTATTCGTAATCTTTATTTTTAAGACTCGTTTTCTGTTTTTAGAATTCATATTTGATATCATCTTTAGACAACTGTTATTACTGGATACCTCAATTGCTTCTGTCACTCTTTTATTGCTGGTGCTTACTGGAATTAGACGAAAATTGGAAGTTAGAACAGACAATTTTTTTTATGGCTTTTTCTATATCTTTCATGTATTACATCTACACAATCTTATACTACACAATCTTCTTTTATAATATTCATTTTTCTGCGCTACTTCGGATCATCATACTTCATACTAGCCGTAGGATATCCGCTGTTGGATAGAGGCTTTTTTATTTCAACAGTATGCAGTCTGTTCCGGTAACTTAGTCGCCCCTTACGATACCTAGTACACAGCATAGTTCTATTCAAGGCCACCAGATCTCCACGTCTCCGCTTTCATGTTCAGAAATAAGTTTGTGTTAGGAAGTTCTGTCTACAAATGCAATAGGCTATAAATATCACATTTTTTTTAAAGGCCCTTAACCCAATCCCTACTTACCCCGGTTTTCCCTAGTTAGCATGAACCCTAAGGACGTAATGTTAATTCCATGCGGGCAATGCGGGTGGAAAGCTAGTCCTAACTATTAATAAAAGCAAAAGTAATTCTGTCTGTCATTTTCTGCTTAACCGATGAAACAGTTTTAATGTAATGTGCCATAATTAAACTACTATTTATAGGCTTCATAATGCCATGAATTTTGCATGTAAATGATTTAAATGTTTCAGTGATGACAGCCTGATGACAGAGTTGCTATTGCATAATTAGAAAGATAAATATGTTTGAGCAATATAATATGAATGACTGCCTACACAAAAAAGTTTAGTAAAGTTATCGAACATGTCAAACCTATCCTTCATCCCGGTTTATCGATTAAATGTCAAAATGGCTGAATTCGAAAGTATGCGAGAAATTGGTTTACGAGCAAAATTCGAGAACATTTACACTTTCGACCCTGAAGTGTTTTTTGTAGGTTTACATAACATTTTATCTTTTTAACTTAATTCTAAATTATGTAGCTATGTTCGCGCCGACGATGATGAGGGTGTTTTGTACCACTAACTACTTGGTGGTAATAAAACCTTTATAACTGTTTTTCTTGCAGGTCCCACAGTAGATTCCCTATGGGTCTCATCAATAAGGTTTACTTTTTTTACTTATACTACATGTCGATCATGGGTTATTGATAGCACGGTTGTGCTAGGCAACAGTGCCTACATTCTGATATATTTGAGTTTAACTGCTTTGGATGGATTTCAGTTTTGATACCTCTAAGTCCTATTTCCCTGTCACAAAGAAGTACTGAAATTAGACAATAGATATTCTTTTGGTACCTCTCGGTTTAAGTTTAACTAAGCATCTGATTTGGAAGGATGTAGACTACTTTGATTCAGGAAAAGTTCCCGTAGAATGCGATATAACTTGTTGTCTACCCATGCGGCGTCGCTGATGTCTCTACAAGTTAACAAAATTTTGATAAATAAAAGATATATGAACCGAAATTTAAATACTTTTACGTTCTCTCAAGTGTATAAACTTATTTTGAGTTTTTTGAATAATACTAACTCTAGCTTTAACTTATTCCATAGTTTTTTTCATTGATCAATACCTAAGTACTTGAAGCTCCTTCCGACATAATTTATTTTATAACAAATTACGAAAGATTAACGAGGCAGATCACTAATTCTGCTCTCTTGGGCCTTACTAAATAATTACAGTGTTAAATCTGCTTAGCCGCGTGTCGCAGCTTGCAATTTATAGGTGTACTGCGAGAATCTTACTCCTTAGACAATAAGAGCTATTTTGCATTTACAACGCATTTAGGAAACGAAGTTTAAGTCCGTAACGAAACCCCGCCTTATCTATGACATCATTAATAAATGTTCGCTTCTGTATGGAAAATAAGACAAGGAATGTATGAATTTATGACCAAAATATTTCAATTTTAATTAAGGCAATTTATTTTCGTTTCCATATAAAATTGTCATAATGTAAAACAAACAGCATGTAAATAAGTGTTCATAAATGAATGAGCGCGTCTACCGATTGTTTCAAGGCAAAAAATGACCATCTTGCATTTGAATAAAAAGATATTATAGCTTATTGGCATTTTAAAAATACAAGAAAGTGCACAAATCTATGTAAAAAACGAATAATTGGCAAATTTTATGAACACGCATTTCTCTAAAGATTAGATTTGTGTAGAAGATTCAGCAGGGCTGGGAAGTTAGGTGGATATTTTATATTAAATGTGGTCTAGAGATTACAATAAACGAGCTAAAAAAATATAGTTATCTAAAACATTACTGATCCTCCAGTAACAGACAGGAGACAGGTGATAAAAATGCAGTATAACAGGCATTGTTTTAGAAAATATGTATAAACCAATCAATATTAATCATAAGAATTTTAACGATAAATTTTTCGTAACCATTGAAAGTATTTATATGTTAAGTTATTTTACTACTTGAGTTTTATACCTTACAAGTCCTTGAATTAATAACTTACTCTCTAGATTTCAGAGGGCAATCGGACGTTCAGCGAGTTTATGTTCAATGGACATCGCAGTTTTTAACGGTTATCACAAAAAGTGATTTTCATCCTAACTTTCTAGAGATAATATTTAATTATTCAATAAAAATGCGAAATTTTATATCAAATATTATATCTACTAGCAAATAATCAACTAGTCTCAGCATTCAGACGGAATTCAAACCTCATCTTCGTTATCTTCATCATCATAACTGCCATAGGAAGTCCACTGCTGTACTGTATAATTGCCGCGCTGGGCAAGCGTTTTTGCAATCGCAAAGCGCAGCTTTCACGAATGGGACGGGGATTGGCAGCACCCATCCCCATCTTATGCATTTGAGCTACTCTATCTTGCAAGGATATACCGCCATCTGTCGGTTCTGGTATCTTAGTCGCCTCTTACCACACCTGTTACTCTGCCGGTACCTCACGGCATCTTCCTTAAATTTTTCTTTTATTAAATTAAATAGATTTACTATATTGTTAAAAAGTTTAGGCATTTCAAGAGCAAGAATCAAGTCCATACAGCAACTATTTCAAAGACTTGGTTGCCAAGGAAACAACTGTACTTTAAATATAGATACTGGTATAAATTCTATAAATTAAGCAGAGGCAGAGATGAAACTCAACGCTTGTTACTGGACTTGTAAAGTTCTATTTTGAACTTCAACTCGACAAACTTTAGTTCTTTAGAGCCTTATGCATTGAAAACACGGTAAGGCTTTTAAAGACTGGAAGAAGATAGTTCGCAATTAAATAATAGAGAAACTAAGCTGCTTCAGTAATAGCTCGTTGCTCATTTTAAATTTTACTTTGTATTTAACGCTACTGTATTCGCAATGTTGTCTATTCATTGGTATAAATGTTATAAAACAAGAAATGTATTTACATACTTTTTTCTTCATGAAGTTATCAAGAATATTTAAAGTGATACTGTTTGCAAGTTTGTGTATATAAGTATGAGTACGCTCCCAAAAGTAAAGGTAATTCAAAAGGAAATACTTATAAATTACAAATATAAGCCTCTATAAGAAAGGGGGTATTGTGCCCACAATTGCCACGCTAGGCAAGCGTGTTGGCAAGCGTAGAGCGCAGCTTTTGCTATGGGGATGCTTCCCATCCCCGCCCTCTGCATTTGAGCTTTACTGTTTCGGATGGTTTCGGATTCTGGTATCTTAGTCACCTCTTAAGACGCCTGGTATAGGAAGAGGTACTATTCTACTCTGCCGGTACCTCTCCGCTTTGTACAAATACAACTTAAATTTTATTCTTGATAGTTGTCATTTTAGCGGGGGAAGAGCCCCGCAGGTCCAAGTTATGCTACCAATTTAACGACAATAGAACGAAATTGTTAGTTGTATCTATTGGACCTTTTTATAATATTTTTTAAATATTAAAATGTTGTAATAAGTGGTTAAAAGCACTTGCTGAGACGCGACTTCCATAGGTTCTTCACGCTACGTCTACCTGCAACGTGATAAACTTAAAAAAGGAATCGATCAGATTACACAGTTTTCATCAAAGGATGAAGTAAATTATGATGAAATTTAGATGAACAATTAATAAAAACTTAAGAAAATAACTGAACTATGTATACTATAACTTTGATGATATACTGACTGAGTTTTGCCCGTTGTTAAGCAATTATATGTTGGTTTAATCCAGAGTGTCCTGATATAAATTCCTGTAGTGCATGCTTTTAAAGTGTCACAGTTGTTAGTGTGGCAAACAAGTAAGTTTTATAGAGCAGTTAACAACTTGCAGTTTGCTATTTTACAGTTCAGTGGTAATTCGATTTAAGTTTTGATTGAGCAGAAAACAGCGGAATGAAACTCCACCACAATAAGTGAAGTTACATTTCGCATTGCTACAGTGTAGAAAATGGGTAAGGATTAAGTTGACGCAGTCTTAGTTTGTTACAATATAGATGCATAAGTACTTGTACTTTGTAAAAACTGAGTGGGTCAAACAGAGTTCCAGCGAATTAGGTTCCTGGAAATTGTGAAGTATTAGTCTTTTTCTGCCCGCCAAAAGCAGCGAAGACACAATAAATTAAATCATTACAATACGATAAACGATGTGACACAAACTAAGAAATAAATCTAAAATTTCCCGGAGCTCAATTTATACAATGATCAAAACTAAGCAATCAATTCTTTGTTCAATTATTGAATAACCTGAATTTACATGCAGTAACGAATTTATTTAGGGTGTAGATACAGTACAATGTCAAAATATATCTTTAAATTTATACCAATACCAAATCCGAGGCTATTTAGCCTTAAAAAAGTCATCATACATTACACAGTAAATTCACAACTTTCAGATCAGAAGGCACCACCACAGCAATGCGAACACTGCTTTTTGGCGGTAGAAATAGGTGCAGGTGGGGTATCAATGTAGATGACCTTATTGTATGAGGTCTATCTCATGTAAAATTTTCCTAATTTCTCTGCTATCTAATATCTGTCATACAAGTGCTTTAAGCTTCGTATCTCGAAATCCAGTCAGTGTATGATACTTTATTTTTATTCAAAGCACTCAAATGTATATGTGCAGTATTGCGCACTATTGTAAATTCATTCTCAGCTGAAAGTTATCAAATGGCACAAATAGTTTAAACGTCTCATTATCCGCAACGTGATAAATTAATATTAAAACGCCAGTGAAATCGTTGAGAATGTTCCGTCCATTCCTGTTTTACGCTTTTCATTTCACCAGCAATAGCGATTAAGTTTTGATGGCGCAAACACCCAGCCAGCGTTGTGGACAGTCGTAAACACTTTATTATGCCATGTTTTTTTATTTGGTACAATGTAATATACCGTTTTACTTCTTGTTTTCTGCATTCAGAGTTTTTGTTTTATTTTTCTATGTACCTATATAAAAACTAGTTCTTTTTTTATAAAAAAAATGTTCCTTCCTTTATCCTTTCAAATTTGGTCAAATTAAAAATGTATGAATAGGAAAGTTAGTTTAATATAAATCTAACAGATTCCCTTTTTTTAATATACTTATATATTGCTAAACAAGATTATAAAAAAAGGATTTTGTTTTTAATTACCTTCCTTTAGAATTTTCAACTTTGCATGTATAAGTAATCATTGTAAAACAATCCTGTATTTTTCAATATTTTATTATATTTATTTTTATTACAAGATTTGTTTGTGTTCTATGTAATTAAAAAAAACATTTAATTTTAATAATTGTAGCTAGACTACATTTTCTTGTACTTAAATTCAATGTTCAATAAATAATTAGTGAAATCAATTTGCATTAATTTTTTTACAATTAATAATTGTCTTAAAAGACTAAAAACAAAAAATAGTCATGTTGAAAATCTCTTCCGAGCAGCTCTTCAGTAGTGAACGTCCTATGATTAATCATTTTCTTCCTCGTCATCAATCGACGTCATTCAATAAGCCATTGCTAGTCTCTGTCCTCTAAGTTTTGTACAATTTGATCAATTTAAGGGGTTTGTGCTCATAATTGCTGGATTGAGTAGGCATAGTGACAACCGCAGAGTAAAGCCTCGAGATGGATATAATACTGCCCATCCCCGCGCATATTCATTACATCGTCATATGTCGATTCTAGAACTTCAGTTATCGCTTATAGCCAGGTTTTGACTAATATTATTATGATAAAATTAATAAAGATTTTATATTACATAGTATATCGATTATTATTTTTAAGACGTACAAACATTAATATTTTGTTTCTGTGTCTTAAGTTAATATAGTTTTAATTCCTCTGATGCCTGATATTCGTAACAGAAAAGATTTAAGCAATTTATCTTAGAAACAGGTATGTATATATATGTAAAAAAATAATATTTCTTTAATTTTGAATTTTGCCGCGCTTACTACATTACCAATGACATTGACAACTGACAAGCGCTAGAGTCTGGGGATCCTTGGTCTGAGGTCAATGGTCAGTTGAGTTATGGAAAAAATAGCATTGTAAAAGAGATTTATTGTGATAGATTTGTTAATTAAAATAGATAAATAAGAATAATTGGTGGAAGAATAGACTTTAATTGTCGTTTCTTCGTTTTCAGGTAAAGTTATAATAATAGGGTAGTTAAATAAGTTATCGTATTTGTAAGAAACTAACGAAATATAACTTCGTTTTCAGAAGCAACGCATGAGTTTATTTTTAACCTAAAATTGAAGGATAGTCGATATATATATACAAAAATTACACTTTTACAAGGATATTAAAAAAATACATCATCTAATATATATATATATGTGTTTTATTAATATCCTTGTAAAAGTGTAATTTTTGAGAACAAAAACTGCCCATAAGCCATTATGTATTCACTGTGTAGTCAAACCAAAATTTCATATTAAGAAGTTCTTGAATACTCAAAGGAGCGATTAAAATGACGAAGAATAATTGTTATCACTTAGTGAGAACTAATAAATGCGAGTCTAAAAGCATTGGACTTCAAAGATCGTTTTGTTACGCTACGTTTAAGTTGAAAGAGAATTAGTTAATTTGTTCATAGCATATTTTAAGTTTCTCTCTTTAGGAATAATCGTGGTTTTATCAAAGAAAATGTTTTTATCATGTATTTACTATATTAATTACTGTATTTTACCACTTTATGGGCCATACCTTAATTTTGTAGGCAAATTCATATAATTTGTCGAAGAAAAGTCCGTTCAATCGACAAAACTAGGCTTTTAATAAATATTATCAAATAATTAGATCAGTATATTCTATAAAAAGTTAAATTTAAATTATATTTGAATCCATAAAACCGTTTTAAAATTATGGCTAGACACAGCATTTATTAAAAATAATTAAATAAAAAAAATGCCGTGAGGTACCGGCGGAGTGTTTTCTTAATTAAGTAGATTTCATTAAAGGTATCCTAATATTTAGTAATCGGTGCATTTTGAGCAATTAAATCATAATGTATTTGCTTTTGTTTATCTAACACATTCTGATAAGGAAATAAATATGTCACGCTTGGTTAACACAATGTTAAATCAAAGAATGAACATGTATTCGAAGTATATACTCGTACAATTTAATCTATGTGCTTGTAACTTAGGCCAATACTTTAAGGACCGACACCTGGAGTCTTAAAATAAAGGGTTTCACGAGTCTTTATATCTCTGAAGGAATTTCATTAAGGGAAAATCACGTTTTAAATGGCCTTGGTACCTTAGGCACGTAAATTGCAAATGAAAATAACTGGTAAATATTGTAAATTGTCCTTGTAATTACTTTTTCCATAAAATATAATTTTTAAACGTTTTCTATAACAAGCATATTGATACAAAATATTTAAACTTTAATACCTTATTGACGTATAAGTAACTCAGCATTTGTATCGTCGAAAAAAAATATGGACCGGTAGGTGCCATAATTTAATAAAATAACTTATAGACACGAACTATTTTGTGATTAGTCGTGAGGTACCGGCAGAGTAGAATACCAAGAGTCGTACGAGGCGACTAAGGTATCAGAACCGACCGTTGGCGGTAAATCCGTTTTAATAAACATAGTTTAAAGGTACAGGGTGGGGATGAACAGCATCATCCCCATCACGAAAGCCGGGTTTTGCGATTCCAATATGCTTATCCAGCACGACAATTATGATGCCTTTGGGCCAATCCGTACCATAAAAATCTATCGATACAAAATTGCAAAAGTTTGATTTAAACCTATATTAGCCTAAAATATTTCTCTTGGTAAGCATCAAATTTAAACACACTGAAATGTTTTAGTATCTCCTTGCTATATATCCAGGATTAAATGCCTACATATTTTCATAAAATCATTTGTCCTGATTAATAATTAAGTGTTTTTTCACGTTTTGGACGGTGTACCACTAGGCTTTCATATCTCACAAAATTATATTAATCAGTTTCTGCGACTACAACATTTCATTTTATCGTATAAAATTTCTTCTGACTGAAGACTTTGCCGACCTCGACCTTTCTGGCACCTTATGAGAAAATTCATTATAACACCCACGCGAAGAAAACCGGGGCAACCCACGCTGTTGGTAACGAATTATAGAAAATTCCGATACAAAAAAGTCTTAGAAAGGATTCTACTTTGTTATATTAAACACCCTTGACATGGTTCCGAATAAGATTTTCAACAATTTGTAATTTACTTTAATGGATTAATGTTTTTAATTTTCCCAGGGGTCATGACCCTTTGGCTATTTATGGGTACAAAGAGAAATTTGCTTTTAAAATAATGAGGGTAAAGCGTATAAGAGCCAAAGTTGTCGACATAGCCAAGCAGAAGTGGCAATGGCATGGGGCCGTAAGGTTCTGGGTTGGAGACCACGCATTAGCAAGCGCCACAGAGAACATCCAGCAACAAAGTGATAGACAATTAGGCTAGGATCGCAAAATCGCGTATGCCTTTTTGTTGCTGAATTTTAAATTATATTGTGTATACAAATAAGGCATTAATTTGGCCTGATTTCATATTTAATGAAAGATAAGCACATCGTTAAATATTATTTATCTTCGAATTAACCGTAATCGAGAAATAGTTTTTGAAATATTTACCCGCAAACCTGATCTCGCCGGTCAGTATTGAATGTTGACCTATCTCCGAGATAAGTAGCTTAAAGGACTTGCGCAGCATTTACACTTAAATACATATAAATAACACTCAGATATAGAACAAACACGCATTCATCTTATAAATATTTCTCCTGGCTGGGAAGCGAACCTATCTGCACTATCGGGCACATCATATTATGTACGGAGAATTTTAGCTATTTGCATTTTTTTAAGTCAATATTAATAAAAAAATTAAGACAATAAAATGTTACAGTTCATTGCAAATAATATAGCATAATTTTATCAATTTAGAGGATACGAGGCACATGGACCTCGATACACGTTGAAATATTGCAGTCCTCCCTAGAGTGAGCGGTGTTGTACGTGACCCAGAATTTAAATAGAGGGAAAAATTTCCCAAAAAATCTTATTTTACTCCCGGCGACCTTCATTCAAACTATGATATTTGACGCACTGGCATTTCCATAAGAAACAATTTCTGCGTCCCTCTGGAATATACTTCTGTTATTTTTTCTTATTTATTTCCCATTTTTTATGCTAGGTACATTTGCTGCTCTCTTTCACTTTTGTTCGGCTGGTAAAATAGAACATGTTTAATTTTGACGGACGCATTCGAAAGTGTATTAATTTGATTTTATTGTTTAAATCATGCGTTCAAGTTTATATATATTCACTAGTGGACCCAATAGACGTAGACCGTAATGAAGACCTAGATATCGATAATAATAAGCTAGATACCGATTACAGCGCTATTTGCCCGGCTGATTTGTGAATGTAAATTCACATACACTGACAAATATCACTGAAGGGTCCGGTGGCGCATTCACTAGAGTGCTAATTTTGTACGCCAAGGGTGGGTCCGATCCGCACCTACGACTAATATTTGTATTATTCTGTGTCTGGGTGTTAAATATATGTCTTTATGTATTATATTTGTAATTCCATTGTTATCTGACACAAGTGCGTTAAGCTGCTTATTTTGGAGTGAGATTTATATATGAGATTTTTTTTTTAATAATAATAATAATAATAATAAATTCCCACAACATCTCATATATTGACCTGACTTCGTGGTAAGTCGCTTAAAGCACTTGTGTTACGAATGCCAGACAACAGAGGAATCACTAATATACTACTTAAATACATATATTTTACACCCATACACAGAGCAAACACAAATATCATCATATAAATATTTGCTTTGGGTGGGAATCGAACCCACGACCCCTGGTGCACAAGACAGGATCACTACCATCTGCGCCATCGGGCCCGTCATGTTGTAAGAATTGATTTTTTTAGACAGTGCATATATATGAAAACAAAAGAATTTATAAGAATTTATGAGCCATATTAAAATAAGTATATATAGTTTAATTAGAATTAAAGATTATAATGATAAATTACTTTAAAGTTAACAATCGACCTAAGAGGACCATTTCTATAGTAAAGTCTGATAGATTTATTATATATGAAGATACTTGTAGATCTAGCTAAATACCTAAAAATCCACAAACAGCATTTTGTTTTTTATTTATTTTGGTTGAACCTATTACTCATTTATGAGCGACTCTGTGCTCGTTTTCCACCTGCGTGCCCCGCGACCGCAGTCAGCAGCAGTCTTCCCAGGATGGCTCGCGGGATCCGAGCACCAAACAGTACTCATGTATTAGATTTACTTATAATTTCATTTTAATTTTTTTACATGAAATAAGTAGAGGAGCAAGGAAAGTGTATATTTTAAATAGGTGTCTTTTTTTAACTTTTTACACATATATACATTAATGTACATATGGGAGGCTCATATCATACACTGCAATGTCAATAAATAATAACTTTATTATTTAACCGAAATACTACCTAAAGCTGATAATCTAATCTAAATTCACTGCGGTACACGAGACTGCTAAGGTCCTCAAATCCTAAATCTCTTCTATTTTCTGTTAAGGCTTTGCCACCGCAATGTGGTAACGATACGGCCGCGTACGACCACAAATCACTGTCTCCCTTCACTAGCGGTGATGGATACTCGAAAATCTTTTACGAACATTGGTTGTGCATCCTCTGTATTGAAACGTTAATCAGAAAATGATTTAGTTTAAAAATTTAAAAAAAATTCATAAAATTACATTTACCATTTATTTTGACTGATTTTTATGTCTACTATACAAAAAACACCTGTGGATAAATTTTTATCTATCTATACGCTACATTTTATTTAAAAAATGATTCGACCGAATTTAATGGAACATTCACTTCTGGACATATCTAAGAAACAACTGGGAGCAGGTAATTCTGTAGAATAATTAAGAGAGGACCTCTTTGCTAAGAGATTTAAAATTAGAAATCATCAAAATTCTACATACATACTTACAGGCGAAGTTATTAATAGTGATAAACTAAATAAAAAATTAACTAAATATAAACAAAACAATAATTAATAAATAAATTATTTAGTATTAAAATATTTACCTTCAGCCAACGATTCCACTGTTATTATCAAACATAAACGTGAGCCTGACAATACAACATATAAATATGTTTGTTTGTCAAATATCTAGGATTATTTTATCGTCTACTATTTAATATTGGGAAGAATATTTATGAAACAGAAATATCACTGGTTTATTTTCTGAAGAATTATTTTTGCTTTTCAAGATTGCTAACAGAAAAGGAACGCTTTATGCACATTTCCGCGTTTATATCTTTCTAAAAGACTACGTCAATAACGCCGTCAGAGGATATAAAAGGGAAGATAAAATGTTATTCCCAATTCAGAAACATTTTCGGCTTTCATTCACACTGGACTAGCCTCTACTCACTGTCAAACAAGGACGTTGCGCGATTGATTTCTGAAACATGAGTGTTCATCCAAATTTGCCATTCATTTTAAAGACAAAAAGGTTAATTTTACCACGTTAATTGGATTATGATGATAAATTCTACACCACTTAAGGGTATAATGCTAATGAGCGTGTTGGTTTTATTTATTATTATAAATGAAAACAAATGGAAGGAAGTTTATTACACTTGCCAGAATGGGGAAATATGCCACCGCACTGGATTATGGTCCAAATTAGCACGCACGACAATTTTTACCTAAACTATATTTATGGATATATATAGTAAGCGGCATCGTATAGATGCTCGTAATATGACAAAGATATCACTAGTGTGACTTCACACTACCTAATTTCACTACTTCTATCACCCTTCGAACCAGAACACTTGTTTGGTGGTAGAAAGCAAGTAAGAGTGAGGTAGCGATTAGATGACCTTTTAATCAGGTTTAGCTCATGTAATACTCACAAACTAGTTAAAACGTAATATATTGATCAATAGGGAGATGGATGGAATATTGTTTCAACGATCTACCGCGCATGTCCAGTAGATTGACCACTATTCACTGTCAAATACGGACGTTGAGCGATCGATTTTTGCGACTCCGCGTTCCGCGATAACCCAGTTTGTTATACTTACTATTTTTTATAAAGTTCATTTACCTAAACACAGATCGATACACATAGCTAATCAAAAGTGACGGACACAATGGCACATTTGGTAATGTTCCTATTCTTGTGCACCGAGGGTCGTGGGTTCGATCTTCGTAGTAGTCATTGAAAGTCAACTATTGGGCATATGCTTCTCAAAGAAAGAAAGAATTTTGTCCATAATTGCCGTGTTGGCAATTGCTCAGAGTAGCTTCGCGACGGGGTTGCTGCTATTGTTTATCCGTTTCGGATGGATATACCGCCATCTATCGGTTTCGATGCTTCAATAGCCTCTTGCGATACCTGGTCAAGGGGGGAATGGGTGCAATTCTACACTGCCGGTACTCTGCGGGATATTTCTTGAGATTCTCATATATCTATATACGAGTACAATGAGATAAATATACTTTTGCATCACGTTCGTATCGAGTCAACAAAAAAGCGAAAAGACAGAATTTATATATAAAGTTAAAATATTTCATTTAAAAAGCTGCGTTTCTTAATAAATGGCTTTGCGTCACGGAGATAATTCATTGCTCATATTTTGAAATATTTTCCAGCGCAATCAGCCCCTTTCACTATAAAAATTGATTTTTTTTTCATAACAAAATATATACTTGAATGTTCAATTTACATGTAAATGAAGCCTTTGTTATATATACAAAGTGATATATAGAGAATGAAAATGAAACATGTTATAGCAAAAATTCAGTTTTAAAATCCATATCTCTTTTGGTGTTTTGTAAGGCTAATAAATAAATAAGTTCACTGTTAGAAAAGTAGATAGACTATGAGGCATTAATGACTAAATCCTAATAAATAACTATTGCCTGAAGCTAGAAATGTACGAACCATACTCCTAACTGTAACTAAATAAATAAGAGCTACCACTTTTCGCTGACAAGCGCTGACGGTGACTGACGATCGGCTAACCGAAAAATAGACTTAAACTAGAAGACTAACGACCTGTAGGCACTTTTTATAATTAAAATAAGCTGAAGTTAATGATTAAACTAAACCAGTCATTATTTTTAACGTTTCCTCCCGAACATCAAAGTAAGTAATTTTTTAATATTAACTCCCTAGTAGTTATCGAAAATAACCTCATAATTACCACAGGGCGGGGATTGTCAACAGTATCCTCGTCGCGATAGCTGCGCTCTGTGATTGTCAACACGCTTGCCTAGCGCGGAAATAATGGGCAAAGAACCTCTTTTCTTGGAGAGACTTATGTCTGTATGCCTAGCAGTGAAACTCCAATGGAATGAAGATGTCCTCAAATTTATATGTTAATTAGCGACCCCTTCCAGCTTCATACGGGTGTAATGAGGATAAAAAATAGTTATTGTGGGTTTTCCCGAAGAGATCAACATATACCACCATACTTTTTACATACCTTTTTATGATGTACAATACTGTATTACATTTCATATTTTGATCTATCTCGACGGGTTCAGTCAGCGCTTGCAATGCAATCGTATAAGAAAGATGTTTATTTACGATGTCACTTTAGAAACTTCTAAAATTATTGGTATTTATTTACTATATAATGCTTTTATTGTATATAAAACCTTCCATTCGAACCACTCTATCAATTTAAAAAAACCAAAACGCAATCCGTAGTTTTCAAGATCAAAGCATATTTAAGGACAGACAGACAGCAGAAAGCGACTGTTTTATACTATTTTGTGATATTACACTGTAGCATTCAGTATCGTAAGCTTTATATTTTATTAGATTCTTTACCCGTATTTGGTTCAGCTGAATATCTTACGTAATTGGTGGAAATTTTATTGTTTTATATGATTTAGTTATGTTGAGATAAATATGTATTTGAACTGTTTGTTTCCCTTAAATAAAGAATAAAAAATGAAAAAAGTGCTATCAATCTACTGTCCATTAACTTTTATAAGGTTTTTTCTGTACCGGATGTCGTAAAGGGCTACTAAGAAAACAAGAGATGGTGGTATATGCAGCTTAAATAGAATATCTCAAAACTCAATAGAATGGGTAGGAGTTGTAGCATAATAATCGCGAATCTACATTCTGGAATTTCTGTCTTTCCGAATACCCCTTTTCTCGGCCTATGTTCAGCAGTAGATGTCCTACATCTGATATAAAAAAAATACCTGATAGAATTTTTAATATTAAATTTGAACTAACGCAAACAACTTACATGCTTGTATATATACGTATGCAAAAATGTTGGTATATGTAATATAAATACACATTTAATATGTATTAGTAGCATGTAGGTGCCTTTATTTACAATAAATATAACACTTTGCTTTATATAAAACTATACACAGCAAATTGCGCAATATATTAATAATGACTTTATTTAGGCTTTCTGGGAAATTTTAGAGCAGCATATCAGCCATAAGACGTCCCCTACTGGTCATAAGCCTTCCCAAGTAATCTCCAATACAACCTGTTTTATGCAGCCTGTGTCCAACGCGATCTTGCGGGATGCCCTACGCTGCGCTTGCCGGTACGTGGTCTCCATTCCAGAACCTTACGAATCCATAGGCCATCGGTTCTGCGTACCACTTTAACTTACTAATCCGCCGGGCAATGTTGGTAACTTTGATATTGTTACGAATCTTTTCATTTCTGTTTCGTTTGCGCAAAGATACTTTAATATTTGCATTTGCTTGCTGCATACCTCGTTGAGCTATTTACAATTGGCTAATAAGGCCAATTGTAAGAGACCACGAATCGCTGCCATAGGCCATGGAGTAGTGTCAGATTAACTCGGCTCTTGCGTCTTTTGCCGCGCAGCTAGCAGGCTTAGAAATCGAAGTGTATAATTCTCCATAGTGCCTTTCGATCTTCTTCAGTACCTCTGCCTTGGGCTACGCTAAATTTCCATCTTCTCAGCTTAGTCATCGACTTTTTCCAATAGAAATATTTCTAGCGAACACTTTGGTGCCCTATTCCACTCAACTGTTTCTTAAATATTTTCAGTATTAAAGAGACGGATGTCGAGGCGCATAGATTTTGAAATATGCCTATTGACCCGCCTATATGACTTCACTCTTAGACTGCAATTTCATCGAGCATCCATGGCCATAAGATTGAGAATGTGGTCGGTATTTAGTATAAGGATATTTAGAGTAGGTGGTATTTAGTATAGATTTTCGACATACCTGGGCTGACACTGATATGCTAGAGTCACCGACGCCACCTCCTGGAACAATAGTAAATTAGTTTTAGTCAAATAAATTAACCGTCAATGAATATAACATAAACATAAAGGACTCACAAACTGTTACCTACTACTGCCACAGAACATGAAACATTTTATATAGATTTTAAATAAATTAAAATACGCGTTCAAAGTAAACCTCAAACTGTTTAAACAAAACGTAATGTACGGCATCGCACAACATCGCATACTTTGGACTGACTCCGAAATAAGTTGCATAAAGCGCTTCCTTAACGGACACAGAAATCATAAATATAACATATTGAGGAAGGTTTGAAGCTACATAACATCACGTTTCAACCTCTGTAAAGGTCAGGAGTTCAAATTTAAACGAATTAGAGCATTATTTGCAAAGGAGTGCTATAAAACCTTATCCAAATAAATATGTTGCTCATCACACGGTTTTAACCAACATCTTAGAAAAAAAGCGCCTGACTTGCAAGGCGGGCAAAGGAAAGTAATCAGTATATACTATACAGATTAAGTTTCATTTTTAGTAATTATTTCCATAACGCGGATCGCAATACACAACTATTAGTTAAAACACTTTTTATTATACATATTTCAGATTCAAAAGTAATTTTGCCTATCCTTTGTCAATTACGTTTCTATGGATAAACTACTATATAATCTATTTTGACTAAATTAATTTATGAAATACAAACCGCATTATCAGTCAAAGTGTAATACAATTTTGTGTCAATTTTCCATTGACGTTGACGCGTTGACAATTTTGTTACTCATAATGATCGTATGCAGCTTATTGTAAAAATATGTAGGAGTGAGGTATTAAGGGTCACGCGTCGACAAGGAAGACATACAGTCTGACTAGAATGGCAGGATCCTAATGGTTGCAAGCCGCTTACATACTGTCCTTTTAGGAATCATTTGGGGTGGTATGTCAAGCAATGGATGTTTATTAGCTGATATTACGATGATAATGACCTCATTATCATATATATATTCATTCTCATCAGACTAAATTAGGTAAATATAGAAAAAAACGTATTTTAGTAATCAGAATAAAAACAATGTAAAATAAAACCGCAAGAATTGTAGAATTCTTAATTGAGAACTTCACAGTGAAAACATCGTTCCACAATTCAAAAATCTCAGGGAAAATCTCTATCCACACTTACATAATTAACTTACTTTCAGCAAGAAAAGTGTTCTTTGAAATGATATAATGCTCCAGAAAGTTATTAAAATACAAATTAAATGTTGACAGAGCAAGGCAACTGGAAACCGTTGAATGAAAAGACTGAAAGTACTAACAATGCTTCTAAAGAAAATTCCAATAACAATTATCCTTTTCACGAGCTAAATTTGTAAATGAGATGAATATTTTGCTGGATTATCTAAAACACTTTCAATGTTTTCATCATTACTTGATCCATTCAAAGTTCTTATTATTCACATTATAAATAATTTAGAACATTATTTGATACCAATCTAAAGGGAAGTACTTTAGATTGGTATTTGTGTCTAGAATCATACTCATGTAATAAATGGATTAAATGTTTGTTTCAATAGACGAAAAGAATGAATAAAATGGTCCTTTCTGCATCAAGTGTTATAAAAAGCATCTAAAGTACAGAAATGGATAGGACTCATGACAGGACATACCACCCAAAAAGCACAGCTTAGATGGCTCAACTTATGGTCTGCAATTGCTTGCTCAGCGTGACAATTATGGACACAATTCCAATACCAAAACCTAAACGTTTCAACCACCAAGGAAATGGTGACACCCGAAATAAGTCTGCAGCACGAGTTCTTTAGTGAAAAATTAACGGTTAGACGCGTAACTTGAATACCGACCTTATCTCAGAAACCGCCAATACCCACAGTGACGTTGATTCTATCTAAATCAATTTTCAAAAGGCTTTTAGTTGATTTAGCCCCAGGGTATTCTTCTACATACATTGATGGGCGTGCATGGTTACTACCTATTACGGTGGTAAAATCTTATTTCTTGTACCGTACCCAACTTGACTTAAAGGGCTATCATTTGCAACCCAACTCTAAATTAACCGGCGTATCCGATTTAACGAGACCAAAAATGGTATCTCAAGGTTCCGGGGAACCTCGAGATACCATTCTTGTTATAAATATCGCGCATCTCTCCCGATTTTTAGATGTTTTGTGGTATCCTAATCCCTTAAACCACCAAGAAAGACGAATGCTTGTTTTATTTAGTTCTTATTGAACATATTGTTAATCAAAGAACAAAATATCTATGATGAAAATATTTTTGTAGGTACATTAGTTTTCTTCAATATCAAGTCTATCTTGAATTCGGAAATCGTTCGGGAGATTTAAGGTAGCCTTATAAATAAATCCTTTTAAAATTATGTGCAGATGCTATAACGAATTTAAGTGAAATCGCATATTTTTAGGTGGCTACTTCGGAAAAAATGTGAAAGTAGAAAAAAATTAGATTTAACTAAACAAATGCAAGTGGCAGTAACTGGAAGTGTTTCGAGCTATTTCTCTGATGCACAGAAGCGCGCAATGCAATCCGTAATATTATGCCTAAATCTGCAGATTCTTTGCACCATATTGCAAACATTATTAGAGATTGCGCTACGTGGTACCGTTAGAATAAAATGGTAAATAGTACTGTATCGGGTGTGGCAAGAGACATCCAAAGAAATCGGAATCGATAGATTATAGCCATAACATTGATAAAGTCTTCTTATCGAAAATAATTTGGATATATAGAAAAGAAATATGAAAGTGGAATGACTTCACAATTATAGAGAACAGAACTGAATAGAAGAATTGGTATAGGACAACCTAGGCGAACATACCTTAATCTAGTAGAAGAGGTATTATAGAGGTCTATATAAGAAAAGCAAGGTCAGATGTTTTAAGAATAAACGAGCGTGTCTGAATGGACTAATGCGACTAAGGGAACCGAGAGAGATATGCCAAGATCGTGGCAATTGGAGATCCATAGTCTTTGTATGTATCATTGTAAAATTTCACTAATTCTCTCCACCCACTACCAGTAAAATCGATATCCAATTTCTAGCATTGCTGATTTGGTAGTAAAAATAATTAAGAGTGATTATAACAAACTGTAAAAAAAAAATAATTATATAAGCTAAATGATAATGATGATAAGCTAAAGGTAATAGATAATAAGGTAAATTATAAAAGAAAAACCGTGAGAGCAACTCACGGTTTTTCTTTTATTATCTGATAAATAAGGCGTCGTATTTTTTCTTTAATTTTTCAATTTGACGAGGATAATTAAATAAAGTCAAAGAATTATTGTAGACACTTGTTTTTTATAAGTGTACGAAGTTTAAATTCGGGTCAAAATCGTGAAGTCTGTTCTAAACAAACATACAAACATATCGGTAAAGCCAATAAAACAGTGTGTTTAAAGGACCAAAGCATTCACTAAATATTTGTTCATTGATATTCTGTATAAAACACTTGTTCTTAATCTATGTAAAGAGATCACGTTGTGTTTAAAGAGGATGTTAAGGAAATCCAAGTGACCTCGTTTGGAGTCAACGCAGCACCAACTCGAATCATATTTGCTTAGGCAGGCTCTTACAAATTCCTTGCATTACCTGATACGATGTCGTCAGTTTAAATAAGTTGCAGTAATATTGCTAAGTAAATCACATTGTTCCATTATTACTACACTTACATAAATATTGAGATGATATGATATCTATTTGCTAGAAGTGGTCAACTAGACATTATTCCTCGATATCATCATCATCATCATACTAGCCGATAGTGTGTCCCTCTAAGTGAGGAGATTTTTGGCCCATAATTGCCGCGTTTGGCAGAGTGCAGCTTCCGCAAAGGGATGCTGCAGCCCACCTCCACCCTGTGCATTTGAGCTGCACTGTTTCGGATAGATATACCGCCATCTGTCGGTTCTGGTATCTTAGTCGCCTCTTACGACACCCGGTGCAATGGAAGGTACAGTTTTACTCTGCCGGTTCCTCGGGGTCTTATTAGCCAACTTAAACGTAACGAAAGAGTTGTAGAAAGGGCAATGCTTGAAGTCTCATTGAATCAAGAGTGAGGAGATTTGTAAAAGACTCAACTGTATGAACCCCTAGCAGTGTGGTATCACCCGCGTCATTTACATTAGACTATGTAACTAAAATATAACTTGTTTTTACGGAACCAGTAAGTGGATATATATATTTTTTCTTAAAACATGAAAAAGCCTATGTTAGTAGGTAAACATTTCGCTTGATAATATAGAAAGCATTTTTAAATTTTATTGAGTTGTTTTTACGTTAAATAGAAACAAATAAAGAAAGAGTCAAATCTTTATAATATCAGTATAATCATCATCATCATATCAGTCATTGGAAGCCCACTGCTGGGCATAGGCCTCCCTAAGAAACGGGGAATTATTATATATTAGTATGAAGAAGGAAAATTGTCTATATATCTATTGCTAATACGTTAATATATATAAAACACAAATTTATTATGATTTTCTAATAAAAAATATTAAGTGTTGATTACAAAACTTGAATCGAGTGCAAAAATGCCCACCATTTTAGAATTACTCCTACGCTTTCAATTTTTTCCACCGATTTAACGAGACCACGAATAAAATACATTTAAACTGTGCAAATAGGATTAAGTATAAATCTACTCGTTCAATTCCAAACATGTGCTCTATAATAATTTAGTAGGGCTATCATTTTTAAATATATATGCCAGTTCACTTAGCCGTGGTTATATATACTTACATAGATAAAGTATTATATTAAAAAAAAATACTGATGGTTTTTAATCATAAACATTATCATTGTTTTTAATCTAATATAAAATTGCGTTAATTTTATAATGTAGTAATTATGAAAATATTAAAAAATGGTTTATAATGCCTCATATATTTTATTCTGCTACGATGACAAACAAGTATATAAAGCCCGCGATGTTTCAATTGTTTCTTTCCAATTGTTTGTCTGTCCCAATGTATTGAATGTATTGTTAGATCTTAATAATAATGCTACGGTTTTTTATGTGTACCATACATTACATAGTAAAAAAAATACTGATAGTTATTTCTTTTTTGCGCTTATGTTGCAAACGTTGCCTGAACCCGACGAGGTATATCAAAATGCACACCTTAAAAACGTTTACAACAAATTCCGCGGTGATATATATCTATCACTTCAACAATAAGGGACAACACACAATCATATTTTTTTTACTCATTGAACCCGTGCTAAGCCGGGGCGAGTCTCTAGTATCCAATAAAATATAGACATGATGACAATTATCTTGAACTAAGTAAATAATCAATTTCAATATTATACGCATTTTTATACCCACTTAAAGTTTGATTAATAAATTATATAGTATTTTCCAAATACCTTTAAATATCAATAAAACCCGATAAACTTTTATGGCAAAAGCTTATCAGGTATCTTTATCGAATACACTACCGCTATAAAAATCAAACCTGAGCATAGAGAGATCGGCGTTAAAAAAAACCCTATTCATAATATCGAAAATATTATGTAACGAGATATTGCCGTAGGTTACCGGCAGAGTAGAATAGAAAGGAAGAAAGAAAAAGAGGTACTCTTTGTACCAGGTGTCGTAAGAGGTGACTAAGGTACTGGAACCGATATGGCGGTTTATTCATCCAAACAGTAAAAATTAACACTACAGAGTGGGGATGGGCAGCAGAATCCTCGTCGTGAAGTTGTGCTCTGCGATTGCCACCACGATTGCCCTGCGTGGCAATTTTGGGTAAAAATCTCCCTATCTTGCGCAGGATAATGATATAAAGTGATAACTTCCTACTTCCTATTATATATATAATCTGATAGATATTCTTAGTACCTATTGGTAACTTATTGCATTAGTTTAAGATATTAAGATATCCACCAAAAATACTTTTGAACTGCAAATCTGAAAGACACAGCGCTAGCGTGAGTGGTTATTTTAATCGACAAATATTATGGAACCATTTAAGAAGAATTCAATCACTCCTATTTTCTTTGGAACTTCGGCACGAGAAAAGTCCATTAAAACATTAAAGTAGGTATAAGTCAGCCTCTCAAATTTCTCTCTAACTCCTTGTTTGGAATTAGATTTTCCATTTATATTCAATAGGCTGTAATATTTTGAGGTCGACCCTATTGTTCCCTTACAAAGGGTACAGTAATGGTTCTTTTATTTAAGCATTTTGTATAGATCATTTCGCTACGCTTATTTCTGGAGAATATAAATATCTTTCTGATATCATTTCATTAAGAACGACAGTTTCAAAGACAATTTTTTTCCTCCATTACGGATTCTTTTAGGTATCCTGTAGAAATATAAATAATAAATATTATTATTACATGTAACGATAAAGACAATACAAATTTGTTTTACTATTTTCCTGGGTTTTAGAATTTTTTTTAAGGTTTTTTTTATGCTAAAATGACGGTTAATAGTGTCAAAAGCTGTTAAAAAACAGTTTACATTTATGAAAGAGGACATACTTATTACCTTTTATCAGTAATAAGCCCTTGTTATGCTAGTAAAAGACATGAACATTTTCCGTTTCAGTTTTTATTCCAAAGGAAAATATTTGATACAAGACTATATTCCTGAAAAAAGCTAAGGTTCTAAAATATTTTGACCTTGTTTTTCGTAACTTGAAAATTGCTTCATACATATATCTTGACTCCATTCCAACCTTATTCCAATCCAATACATTTCCAGTCCCGACCTATTTTCTCTAGAAACCAATAGATATAAAACAAATGTACAACACGACTGCATCGGTCTGACCCCGAGCACCCGGGAAGGATTATCGTTAGTTCCAGGAAAGTTCAACGGGATTAACATATACACGCCCCTATTGCTATAGTTATAAAGATCAAAATGGAACGGATTGTAAATGAAGTAAGCCACAAACTGGCTTGGTCATTGAGTTTGACAAAGACTCTGATAGTCTCTGTTTATTTGGAACCCAAAATTAGTGAGTCCAAATCTGGGATTACTTGCAAAGCTATGGACAACTGTTCGAAAGTTTTAAATTAATGGTACACAAAGTGAGCAGATTTTGTTATTATGTTCTAGAACTAGATAGTGTATAGAACCTACCGTTGAAAAATCATAATCTTACTATATTGTTTAATTCTAATATTATAAAGTATATAATGCAAATAACATATTAACATAATTACAGATATTAGTCGTGCTCAGCGCAGCTCTGAAAACAGGAAGTCTTAACTCCAATGAGCTCAAAAGAAATGAAAGTTGCAGCTTTTTAAACAAGAAGATAGTATCTCTGAAATAAAATACGAAATTCAAAGTTTTCTCGCCGACTGTTTCTCACTCGAGGGCTCCATGTCAAAAAAATGTATTCTAGAAATGGCTGCTTTTAGAACTGAGCAGTTTTATTCTTTTGATTTCTTTTTTCTTTTTTAACATAAGACGACAAGTAAACATACTCACAGACATAATTAACAGCCCACTTTTATCTTTCTTTATCCTGTTTACTTACATTACACAGGTCTACAACAAAAATGCTGTCTGGATATTTCCAACTGATTTCTATGTATTTAGATGTTCTGAAAACAAAAAAAAATACTCAAAAAAATCCAGAACATAAGATTTTTTACAAAACGCAAAATTTTATTCCAAAAAATGGATTTTTTGGGCTTAAACGGGATTATCTTGTGGTATAAATGATGAGTATAATTTTACATTGATTACTGTTTTAAAATATTTACAGGACATAATTCTCATTAATTTCTCAATAAGGAACACCCTGTTTCACTTACATTATCAAGTATCAACATGTTGTAACCTGAACGTGTGCGCTCCGATAGTGTAGAAGTGGCACGGGACAAGTGTGCGGTGATTTCAAAATCTTGGGCATGGCGCTCGGACAGCAATCTGGGTTTACCAAATTCCCTTGCTTTTTGTGTCTATGGGATAGTAGAGACCGAACAAATCACTGGAATAAAAAGTGTTGGCCTCCGAGGGAGCTTAAAGTTGCCGAAAAGAATGTCCTGCATGAAACTTTGGTACCTCCTCATAAAGTTCTTTTACCACCGCTTCACATAAAGCTGGGATTGATGAAGCAATTTGTAACGTCACTTCCAAGAGATGGAAATTGCTTCAAATACTTAATATCAAAGTTTCCTGGCCTCTCGGAGGCAAAGTTGAAGGAAGGTGTTTTCGTTGGCCCAGATATTAGACGGCTTATGGCTGATCCACTATTCGTCACAACCATGACGGATCCTCAAAGAGAAGGGTGGATTGCCTTTAAGGAAGTCACAACAAAATTTTTAGGCAATAACAAAGACCCTAACTACAAACAAATCGTCAAAAGAATGTTAAAAGCATTTCAAGCTTTAGGTTGCTTAATGAGTTTAAAAACACATTTTCTTCATGACGTGAGTAAAGAGCAAGGTGAACGATTTCACCAAGATATTAAGGAGATGGAAAAAAGATACCAGGGAAGATGAAGTGTCTCAATGATGGCAGACTACTGTTGGACGCTTCAAAGAAACCTTCCAGATGCTTTCCACAAGCGAAAATGTACCAAAAGGAGTCTCACTGGGGAAAAGAAATGTGTTTAAAGCTCACTAATTAATGTATTTAATATGAGAAAATAAGTTTTTGAAACACAATAAAAATTACTTGATTTAAAAAATATATATATGTTCATTTTAAGATAATAACTTGTTTCGCATAGACACCTACATTGCCAGAAAACGTGACGTACTAGGACAAAATAAAAGTTATTTTCAAATTCAGCACACCCAAAAACATAAGAATGATAAAAAAAACCAAGACAGCTCTCAACTTTGCAGACTTGTGTATCTATGACTTATGCAATGTTGTATTTTTTGTCAAGTAGGTACTTGGTAATGAATGAAACACATTTACCCTTATTTTGTTGTTAGGCATTCTTTGCAGTAGCATTATCGAATAATGTTTTCCTAGTCCTTATTGTCTAGCGTGGAAATATTGTTTGATTTGAGTATAGACTGATTGTTTAAGAATAATAAAAAATTTTAAATTAATTTTTATGTAACTCATGTAGCTCGCACACGCATTGCTCGTACACTTGGTGTACCTCGAACCACAATACGGGATGCGATCAGACGATTTCGGAAGACGGGTTCATTCACCCGGAGAACAGGTCAAGGCCGACATCGCTGCACTTTATCAAGAGATAATCATTTTATTGTCAGCAACGTCTATCTAAAATCGTTGTAGCACCGCTAGAGAAGAACGTACACGGCTTTTTGAGGTAAGAGATGTCACTGTGAGTGAACGTAGCGCAAGAAAAAGGATTGTGGAAAGCAGTCTGAGAGCCCAGCTCGTGTGCCAGAAGTGCTGCCTCTTGAACTGAATAAATAGCAAAAATAGAGTAAATCACATTAAGAATTTATGCGAGTAATGGCACCAACTTTATAAAACGTGTGAACGCGTGCATGGAGAAAATTTATGACCCTTTAAGCTAAACTTTAAAAGTTTCTAGATAGTTTATAAAACTGAAGATTGCAATGTTCACTAGTGTATTGCCACCCTTGGGACCTGAAGATACAATGTCTCATTTACCCAATTATTTACTATCTCTCTCCACCTTCAAACCAGAATACAGCATTGCGAACACTGATATTTGGCGGTAGAAACACGTCAGAGTTGGGTAACAATGCAGACTTTGTAAGAGGACTTCCTCATCAGTTGTTACTTCTATGTATTTATTACATCTTCTATATTATATTGTAACAGATATACAGTTTTTATATTTTTATGAAATTTATGGGTTTTATATAAAGGTGATAATGCTTTTTCTTTCTGCACAGTATTAAATTGATGCCGCGGCCAACAAGCAATAGCATTTGAAGACTGTTCTTTTTTACTAGGGATTATATCTCTTATGAACTTGGAGTTGTTAGAAAATATTATACAGATATTATAGGTAACGTAAAAAAGTTCAATAATTGTTCAACCAAAATGGTGGACCTGGCAGCAAAGTAAAGTACCCGCCATAGGACGTTCTCTGTGGAACCCTTTCCAAAAAGGGAAATTTGCTCACATTTTCGTTTTGTGATGGCATCTGTTACGTCTGAGTTCGTGATTATATTATTTGAATGTGAATTGTGAAAATACTTTTTTTAAGTAATGGCAAGGATTTGTAAAACAATAACTCAAATATAATAAAATTATGGATGCACTCAGTCAATAAAAAAAATAAGTCTATGAAAATTTTATAGTTGTAAGAAAATTATACTATACTATATAGTATACATAATAATAATACTACAAATGAGTATGAGCTTGCAGTGCCTATTGCTAGGTTTAAAAAAATCAGTTCAAAATTTCGTTCAGGGGCAATATTGTAAGATTTTATAATAGAAGTCCTAAGTAGATTTACAAATATGCCTTTAGATAAATTCAAGAACTGCGTAAATGATAAACTTATAGCTAATACTTATTACTGCTTGAAATATTATATTAATGATAAAACTGTTTGCGTTTGAATTGAATTGCTCTAACGTCTACAATCATGACAACGGTTTGTGAGCTCCGACGCCGGTATGGGTTTCAATAATACCTACCATTAGATGTTATTGGAACCCTTATTTCCATCAATTTTTTAGACGTTTTTTTTTCTGTTGCCTCGCGAAATAAACCTGCTATTAACTTAGTTGTAAGACGGCGTCGGGTGCCTGCAGACTAGTATTAAAGTAGAACACTCAATGACCTAATTATTTAAATGACTGAATACTGGTTATCAGACTCATTGGTCATTTGAGTAAAATTGTAATTAACAAATGTATACTCATAGATCTTTTTGCTTTTTTTGACGATTTAAAAGTGTCTATGTTATGCCTATTTAAATAAAAATATATTTGCGTTTGGCTTTGACTAACTGAGATTACATCACATACATAAGTCAAGTCAAATAATAGTTTTGTATTTCCATGAATTGGGCTTGGCTTGTCTCCGCCTACCCTATTAACCACTGCGTCTCGTTATGTTTTTACCGGCAAGTCATCAATATTTTATATGCAATACGCAACACCTCATACATTACCCTGATTCCGAGATAAGTAGATTAAAGCACTTGTTTTACGGATATCAGACATCAGACTAAAACAAATATAATACTTAAATACATATATTGATTATTTTTATTACTTGGGATTATAGAACAGATAGAAATGTATATTACGTAGACTCGAACGACGCACAAGATAGAAACACTATGTTTGATTGCGAACCTTTGCACACAATATCTCATATATTGACCTGACTCCATGATATATCCTGACACTTGTGTTAAGGATATTATATAACAGAGGAAACATCACAAATATAATACTTTAATACATATTTTTGAAACCCAGACACATGAAAAACAAAAACGACAATAAAGAAATTTTTGTCCTGCGTGGAAATTAAACCCACAACCCTGGGCGCATAAGATAGGATCACTACCAACAGCGCCATCAGGCCACGAGTGCGATGTAAACTGCTTGTATATTTTTTACTTTTATTTAACCCGCTTAAATAGCCACTACTATTCAGCATTATAATAATTTATGAGAAATAAACCAAATATATCTGTCCATAATAGATCTGATCAAAATAATAGCCTTTAGTAACAATAAATTATTTCAAATAAATTGACAAAAAGGAAATAGATTATGTTGAATCGGAACCGAGATCAGTGAAGAAGTAAGTAAATATTTGTCGGCGAAATCTGGAAGCACCGCTGTCTTCAAATTCCGTAACGAAACCCAATTTTCTAAAATAAGCCCATTGTTAGGAAGTTAATCTAGTCGTATAATTCTTAGAAGGATTCCAATTGTTTCCTTTGACTTCTGAAGTTTATTTAATTCAATATGAATTAATACTAAATGGGTGAACGAAGGTTAGACATTACAAACTCCGTTTTAATGTTATTGAAGTAGACAGCAATTAAATATTTGGTGGAATTTTATTTGTAAAACCCAAAAATAGAATATAACCTGGTATTAAAATAAGTTCGATCGTTTTAACGCAACTTAAGTTTTTTAAATTACTTATGTAGGATCATATCAAATAAAATAAAATTGTAATAGCATTTTCTAGGAAAGGTTTTACGATGGAAAATAAGACACGTAGATCTATTAGATGTATGTACATTGTTAATACTGTAATTTGAATTACATATGAAATTAAACCTTTGTAAAACGCGGTTAATATAATTTTTACATAATTTATGTTACCTTGCGACAACCGTTTCAAAAGTTTAAAATTTATAACAGGAAAATCAGATTAAAGTGTAAGTTACTTATTTATTGAACTGTATTGTACAAAATATTGCAAAATATACAAATGGCGGACTTAATGCCATTTCGCATTGTCTCCCAGTCAACCATAACACGAAATAGAAAAATATATTGAGCATTTACCACCGTCTTAGCGTAATCGACAAAACCCAAATTTTACAGAAGGATTTTTATAAATATCATTAAGCAATTAAATTTTAGCAATTACTATTACTTTATAAAGGTTTTTGGAGGAAAACGTCAACTGGGATATGTCCGTTACGGCTTTAAATACAAGTTACGATAAAAAAGTATTTTCAACAAAAGTGTCGTTTACGATAATTTGGCGGTAAGGGCTCGATATATATATAGCAGTGCAGATAAGATACAAAAAAAGAAAAATGTTACATGCATATTTGTATAAATAAACGCAATAAATATATATATATATATATGGTATAGTTGGTGCCTACGGATTTTAAGTATCTAATAGATTTAAAATAGTACCTAAAATTAAAAAAAAAAAGTATGAAGTGAAAGAGAAATTTGATTATTTAGTTACGGCAAATTGATTGAATCAAGTTATCAATTTGTTGCCTTCCAGTTGCCAAGGCGGCTTCTATAAACGAATATCCTGTACAAGATGGAGGACCCTTTAACCGTTTACTGCGGGCCATGCGATGGACTAGTCTGAGCGGATATTACATGCTGAAGCAAGTTGATATTGGCATTCAAACGAGCTATATCTAGTCGATTCTAGACGTTCCTCGTACAGGTAGTATTAACCAGTATAATAACGTAAAATGCACATAGCGTTTAATATTATTATACACTATTACAGTGCTATTTATTTATTACGATAACCAACAAAGAAAGTTGCCACGAAAAGCTTATATATACGAAGCTGAGAGCCTACGAGATATCCCTTAACCTATATAAATTTAACTTAAATGAAATTTATTAAATTATATTCTATATATACGTAGTTATTCTGGCTTACAAGTACTTAGAATCTATAACTACATATCTATGTTATATAAACTACTACATTGAAAAAAAAAAGGCAAGTTATAACTAAATATATCGATAACCTTATTCTTACTAATAGAGTTATATTCAGCTTGGCCGAGATTAATTTTGGAACGTTTAGGTTGCATAAACAAGGATTATTCAGATATATCAGGTGGAGTATATGTGAGACGATGAAATTGTGTTTTTGAAGCAACTATGGACAATTTAAATTACCATGAAAAAAATATAGATTTAATATTTTAGGTCTATGTTTGTTGTGTGTTTATTGACTACGGTAAAACATAATTTAAACGGATTAGGATCAGTGCAATAACAGAGAGTTGTGACTTGAAAAATGTCACTAAGATTAAGATGTTTAACGCTGTTTAGGTATACAGATATTATCATCATACTTTTACTGTGGTGTAGTGGTAGAGTTAAATGTACCTCCCCCTGTGCCAGTTCCGATTCAGAAGAGAGAATGGGTCTGATGCGATGTAGTTTCACTAGCCACTCGTGTGTAAATATAATCATGAAAGCGAAGGAATCAAGGGACGCCTTCAAATTGATTACTCCTGTGGGAAATATCCAAGAGCATACATATAGAGCTTCAGTCTAAATTGTTTTAGGAGATTTTCAGTTGTAATAACACAGTTGCAACGCTCCTGATCTTCCATCTTACTAACAACGTAATTTAAGAGCGAACGAAATCACCAAAGAGCGAAATCCTTAAAAACAACGGAACTTGTTTAAAACGCAGTCGTGTGTACGGTACCTATGTAAATTTTAACTCGTAACTCTCTGGACCCCAGTTCATTCGTATTTACGGCTCAAATGATACGGTTATGGGTCAACACACAGTGAAAAGTAGGGATAATACAAAGGTCATATTCGCTTGAAGCATGAATTATGTGATACATTTTTATAGGCAACCCTTTGAATCAAATTCTTATAAGCTTTTCATAAGTTTACGGTGCTATCGAAACTTTATTTTGTGTGTTTTTTGAGTTTATCATAACTTATTTACTATGCTGTTTAACTACTACGACTGCTGCTATAACATTTTCGTTTTGTAACTTTGCAGTTCCTACTTTGAGTTTACGCGATCTTTTTGTGTGTTGTTTTTTGTAATGAAATATACTAAGGGCTCATCTCTGAGTGGTTATAAGCGATAACCGTAGCATATGGTAACTACTCCACTAAATATTAACTAGCAGTGCACTGGGGTTTCACCTGCGTTATTGTAGATTCATATTAACATTACATCCCAATTTTACCCCTTTATGAAAATATTTTCAAAAAACATTCGTTTTGTTTCAACAATGTTTCAACTCTAAATTCTCAAATTAATTTAAAAATCCTCAAAAACAGCAAGGTTTCATACTTATTTTGCACCCTTGTTTTATCACATTAGAGGGTGAATTTTTAAAATTCTTCTCAGTGCTACCCTACTATATAAAAAGGAACCCCTGTGTTTCTTAACCTTACAGATTAGGCCCTGCGTCGATATGTCAGACAGTTAATTTCTCCTTTTGTATATATAATCTATATAAATTACATGTACATCAGGATAACACGAAAATTTAACGTGTAGTGACGTAACTTTATATTATAAAGTTGTATGTAAAATATTGACAATATCAGTGTTATGTATTCATTAAATCGTTTGTTACCGCGCACTGGATGATTAGTAAGTTTTAAGTTGCTATAAGCGGTGGTAAATAAATAAAATAGGAAATAAAATTCAAGTTAGGTTTAAATGAATTAAATAATTTTTTTGATGATGGTGAGCCTTAGAACTTCTTGATGGTAAATATCTTTACATGCTTTATGTATGATTTATAATACAATATACATGGACATACAATTTACATTTTACATTGGCTGCCCTTTGTAATGTTCTCTAACAGTATAATAAGCGGCCTTAACGAATATTATTCTAGGCAATCTTCTACTCTATATACTTGTATACTCCAAGGGCATGTTGAAACATATACATGGGCAGAAGCTATTAAAGCTCTTGAGTGATCGATGCTAATGTCTGCTAATTGGCATTGCGTGAGGCTCTTATCACTGTCAATAACAAACGTTTCGATGTAGTGCTAATATCTAGAAATATTGAACTAGGTACTTGAAAAAATAATACCTTATATATTAAGGGAATTGGTTATGGGGTATGATTTGTGGAAACTAAAACATATTACTACTATTATTTTATAAGGTATCATCATTACAGCCATTGGAACTCCACTGCTGGACATAGGCCAAAAAAGGGAAAATCTTGCCCATAATTGCCGCGCTGCGCAAGCGTGTTAGCAATCGCAGAACGCAGCTTGCGCGACAGGAATGCCGCTGCCCACCCCCTCTTTGTGCTTTGAGCTACACCGTTTCGGATGGATATACCGCCATCTATCGGTTCTGGTACCTTAGTCGCTTCTTACAAATGTTACGTGTTGGTAATTGCAGAGCGTGACTTCGCACTCGAATTCCATTTCTACCCTGTTGCATTTGAGCTACGTTATATTTGGGTACATAAGTCGCCTCTTTTGAGACCTAGTACAGGGAGAAGCTCTATTCTACTCTTCGGGTACCCCACGGCATAGTAATATCACATAGTTTGTTACCTCCAAACGACGTACATGTACGAGGATGGAAAGTGGCAAACTAAAGAGCGTGCGGTTCCATTGGCACGTGGTCTCGGCAGTAATCGACCGGAAGAGGCGCAATATCCGCAGGGAGCAGCGGACAAGCCTTCCGTAATTCATGTCCGCCATATTTGGAATGTACATACACCGTATGTCCTGTATTTTAATTTAACTTTACACATTTACACATTTTTGTATTACACAAATAACAGTTTTAAAATTTGAATTTGTTAAGACACCATATTAGTTTCGTCTACCGTTGACTATATAGTCTCACTGGAATTAAAATTATTTCCAATACTTACCGGTTTACAGTATGTTAATATAACCTGAAATTTCAATCATGAAATTTTCACTGCTAAACTACCCTCACTTCTTCAAATAATATCATTAAAAATATTTCTGGGCGGATAAATAAGGTGAAGGGGCTGTAGACAGGGCAGAACTGATGTCCGATGAAGTCATAAGGCTTTGGAATGGAGATCACATAGCGGAAAGCACAGCATAGTGGGTCCACTTGCAAGATGGACAGACCATCTGACTAAAACCGCAGGATCGCGCATACAACCTGTCCTATTGAAGATTACTTGGGAAGCCCTATGTCCAACAGTGGACGTCTTATGGATGATATGATGAAATAAAAAATATAAACACTTATCAGTTGTTAACCTCAAACTGCAACGTCATGGTTTAATAAACCGTACAGAGTATTTGCTCGCGTAATTTTTATTTTATACTAGGTTAATAAACGAGCTTTAAGACCACATTAAAGTTGGCGTCACCGCAGCATATGTTGTCACTTAAATATATTATGCCAGTGAAATTACTGGGTAATGACCCAGTAATTTCACTACCTCTCTCACCCTTCATACCAGAACACAGCAATGCGAACATAGCTATTTGGCAGAAATAGGTGAGAGAGTGGTACCAATGTGTAAAACCTTTTGTGTTATGTGTATACCTCATGCATATACTACTACCTATATCGTAAATAATAGCTCGGTTTATTTATCAGTCATCAACGGTAATACTGGAAGTAGAATACGTTATAGGAATGAATGTTTTTATCTTTAAAACAATATTCATTTTAAAGCGTAACGTATATTATTTTATAATTCATACATCATTCTAAAAATATTGCAGATCTCTCTGCTCTAACATGCAATAAAACATTGTTTTCGTTGTCCCAACGTACACAATAAAGGAAGAATATTTATTATGAATTTTGCCGGCGCTGGTGAGTTAAAACGACCGGATTTCGCGCAATATCCGGAGAACGCCAGGATATTACTAGCGTCTTTTCGCATTGGGAGTCGAATTTTGAGATAATCTAATTTTACCGTCTAGAATCGATCATTCGGAAAATCTATATTTACTTAGGTCTCTTGGTCGCAAACGTTCTGTTGTCATATTAAATTCAGGTATTCTATGTATAAGCACTGACTATTTGGTATTAATGGAACCATTACCACCGCCAGTTTTTCTCCGAACCTGCATTAATCTAGGTTATTAGACTGATGCCGGCAGACTCTTATGATCCCGTAGGATCATCACGGTAAACAGTATTAAAAGTAAAAAAAAAATCAAGTGTTTATTGGTTTTATTTATAAAAACACTTTGTCTATTTGCATAAAGATTATATTGAATTTAAATTTGAAATGAAAATCGTACGTTTAATGTTGTAAATAGAGCTCTCGCAATATCTTATTTAGATATCTATTGTTGCGAATACATCCAAAAACAAAGGGAATTTGTCTATTTAATATCTGCTATTTTAGATATATATACTATTATCTGTCATTTCCATAAATAATTAAATAGATTATCTCACAGAGGCCTGTCACGGAGTGTTATAATCTAAAAAAATCTTTAATATATATATTTTTATTAATTAATCAGCTCAAAATGTAATATATATTTGTAATAGTAGAAAGTAGGCACTGACATACGAATAATAAGATGCAACACATTGTAACAGTATGGCTAAGAGGAAGAGGAGGGAGGGAAGTTGCATTATACACGTACTTTACAGCATTACAAATTTCAATAGAGTTACTAAAATTTTTTTGATAGTCTACGTTTTGTTTTATAACTCAATATGTTTGGTGCTAATTTCCTGTTCAGCTTCATCAATAATAGGTATTGCACTTGTGTTAAAATTTGGAATATTGAGGAATGTTCACCATTAAAATTATGTTTCAAACATATGTATTTTAATCTATTCATTCACTAATATGAAGCGAGCTGTAGTGACCTAATTTTGGTTCTGGTTATTGCTTTTTACTGTTACGTAGATGGATTAGCAATGCTATCGGTAATTTAGCAATAGTTATTATAAAATAGTACTGCAGGTTGTAATACTTGGCTTACGTTATGCATACTAAAACAAAAGTTTTCGTTTGAAGTTAAAACTTTTTGAGGTCCAACTTAAAAAAAGGTTTTAAAAAAAGTTTTATAGTATTATATATTGTAAAGTTATTCATGTAATAATGAAAATCGTTGGGCTGCAAGTTTCTTGAACTGAAAATGAATCGTTATCTTCACGCTAAGACTAAGATTACGTAACTAGTATATACTGATATATTAGTAACTATTATAAACTCCACTCCTCCACTCCTGGTCCAAGAACAGGTGCATGTGATCACTCACTCACAAAAATAATCGTTATAATCACGTTACGACTACGATTACATAACTAGTATATACTAATTCAGAACTATCGAAGAATTAAAATATCCAGTTATATCTTGATAAAAGTTAGTGTAGATTGTTAGTGTACTAAACAAAATATAATCAGAAATACTACTCGTACTTAAAAATACGTAAAATCAAAAGTTAATGGAAATAATTTTCATATTTTTTTGAAACTTGATTATCATGTCAGGTTAGTGATGAAACGATCATATATAGGCTTTTCTTATTAGACAATGTAAAAAAACAAGCATGTATGCTTGTTTTTTTTCTATGCGATAATGAGCGTTACAGCAGCCGTTAAACGTTAAATTACTATAACTCATTGGAAGAGTTCCTAGAGTATTTTTGTTAGAACATGATCTCCTTTTATCTACTATATAAGTGGCTTAGGTGTACCACCTCAGAACAAAACATAGGGCATGTTTTCATAGATAGTAAATCCTAATTTGTTTATATTTACATAACATTTACAAGCCAATACTTATTTGTTGAAAAAAAATTAAGTATTTATTTAATTTAATTGGAGAGATCTACGTCCTGCAATGGACGAATCACAGTAATTTTTTTATTAATAATAATGAATTCACACATTTACTTGACTTCGTAATAAATCTTCTAAAGCCTTTGTGTTACGGTCATCAGAAAACAGTTAACAAAATTATAATACTTAAATACATACTTTACACCCAGATACAAGACGAACGCAAATATTCGTCATATAAATATTAGTTCTGGCTGGGGATCAAACCCACGACTCTTTGTAAACAACAAAGCATTATTACCACCCGAATAATTTAATTAATGGAATAGGATTAATAAGATGAGATATATTCATAAGTGTATTCGTAAACATGCAGATGTACACATGAAACCTAAACTATGGCCATAATAAAGTTTATAGCTTAACAGCAACATATGGCGTGCATTTATTAAGCCAGCCAGTGCAACGCTGAGCACTCAATAAATATGGAGTGATCTGAGAGTGAACGTTGACCCAATTTTAGTTTTTCGGGGATCTGCGTTCATTTAATCCGGCACCAACTGCTTTCCACGCAACCGTTGTTCCAGTATTATATGTGTCAGAGCGGTTTGTTAAACCCGTGATCAATTGTCTACTTCGTCGAAGCGAACATTGCATAACAAAACTGTGGATTATTTATATCACCGCTAGGGGTAACAGATTAACCGAAACAGACAGATAACGGTATCTCCATTCGTTATAGGGTAGCTTAAATGAAACTGGATTCACAATCCATACTAACTCCATTGCAAAGTTACTTTCTGGATTTTTTTAAATTATTAGAGAGTGAACTAGCCAATAAGTCATCTGATTGTATGGACAAAAAATAAATGAAAAATTAATTAAATGAGGTGTCAAGGGACACCCTGATGAAATGATGAAAAATTCCTTTCGATTATTATTAATTATTCATTATTGTTGTAATTTTTTATTATTTTTTTTCTACAAAATACCTGTATACACTCAACAAAAATACGATACCACACTGTTCAATGCAAAATAAAAGACGAAACGAAAATAACTGCCTTGCTTTCCATAGAGAGAGAGAGAGAGAGACAGACAGAAAAACACGCGCAGGCCGCGCGGCTTACGACTATATCAAAAAGTGTCGTTACAACTTTTGGTCTTAATATTTTCCGTCTAGCCTCTTTTCGCAACGAGCCATCAAGAACTTCGTTCCGAAAAAGATTTTGTTTTTGTAGGTTCTAAAGTTTTATAATCCTGATGCAACGGATGTATCCCATAGATCAGCGGTCCGTGGAAAAAAATGGCGCTGAAATCTCACTGTGGTTGACAGTTATTTGTCGAATTAATACTCATTTTTATCATGCTTAGGGTGCAAATATAGGCAGTATTCTCTATAATGATGGAATTTAGGAAGGGGGGGCCTTAGTTGACATAAAGTTACGGCTGATAAGATGATAATATAGCTCTATTCACAAGAAAAGATCCATGTCGTACAATAGTAAAATAAATACGGAGTGGCCACATCATGGTTTTATTCTCAGTAGAAATTGTTTTTATATAAAAAAAAATTGACGCATAACTTGGTAGTGATCGTATCTTTATCAGTCATTATTTGATCAATTGTATTTGTTTGCTATTAAATAAGTAATTATGAATTATATTTGTTATACATCTGTTGTCACTCTATACTACTTTATATAATTATGTCACATCATTACTGTGACACACCGCTTCATCAGATTTCTGCAGATTTGATTGCGGTACTGATTAAAATTTAATAATTGTTGGTTGGTGCAATGAGTGCTATTTATAAATTGACGGATAAAATTCAATTATTAATTGTAGTACGGTCAAGTGGATATCGAATATCTTTAGATCGAAACATTTAAGCTATTAACGTGAGCACGAATATTGAGCATCTGCGTAATTTAATTGACAACATTAAAAAGATTTAAGAAATTATACCGCGGCTTACCGAGTACAAAAGTACTGTTGTCCCTTTCTACTGTCGTGAGAGACGACTACGGTGCTGAAACCGACAGATGAGAGAATATAGAAACCTTATGCCAGGAATGTGTAACTTCATCCTCGTCGCGATGCTTTACTCTACGATTGCCACAACGCCTGCTTGCCTGCCCGGAGCGGCAATCATGATTAAAATATACTTTTCTATAATTTCTAGCAATGGACATTCTATGGCTGTTATAAATATGATGATGATGATAATGAAAAGGCTTTAAACAAATAATTCATAATACAACTCTGTGGCGTGCTTCAGGACCACTGCTGGACATATGCCTCCCCAAGAAAGGGGGAATTTTGCTTATAATTGCCACGCTAGACAGGCGTGGTGGCAGTCGCAGAGCGCAGCTTTGGCAACAGGGTGCTGCTGCTCATCCCCGCCTTGTGAACTTTAGCTACACTGTTTCAGATGCATATATCGTCACCTGTTTCGGTATCTCAGTCACCTCTTACGATACATGGTACAGTAAGAGATACTATTATATAGCTGTCGCATTACATATATTTAAGACAAAGTGTATATTGGTAACTGGGTAAAAATCGCACTCTTTAGCGTTTTTGTCTTATCCAAGGGTCATAGGTTTGATAGCACGCACATTTATATAATACATATTTAGTATTATTTTTGTATTTAACTATATTTTGCAAAGTATCTCGGAGTCAGTTTATAGTATGCGTTGTAGTGTATTTATTACTATTATATTTATATAAATTTGATAAATTGAGCCATAAGTCACCAGCAGATTAGAATAATACCTCCCTCTGTACCAGGTGGCGTAAGAGGCGACTAAGGTACCAGAACCGACAGATGGCGGTATATCATTCCGAGACAGTGTAGCTCAAATGCACAGGATGGGAATGGGTAGCAGAAACCCCGTGGCCAAAGCATGCCGAACATGCATGTATATACGGTACATATACCAAAATATATTTTTTAACAATTTTGTCTATCTGTCTGGACTTTCACTGGCAGATAGTTTACGTAACAAATAGTAACTTAGATGGTATAACATCACGCTACGTTTAAAAGGAGGTGAGCATTGATTAAAAATTTGATAAGAACGGGTGACATATTGACGTTCGTTGCGTGCGCTGCGTTGAAGTTTGTAGTTCGAAAGAAAATATGCTGCCCAAAGTCACAATTCCACGTGGACAAAGTCGCAGGCACAGCTAGTCATTGGATAAAATACTACATTTTCTTTGTAAGATATTTTTTATGTGCCCAATGAAGCAAACGGTAGTGATCCTATCATGTGCTCCAAGGGTTGTGGGTTCGATTCCCACCCAGAGAAAATATTTATTTGATAGTATTTATGTTTGTTCTGTGTCATTTCTCTGTTGTATAATGTCCGTAACACAAGTACTTTAAGCAACTTACCACGGAGTTAGATCAACTTATTAGTGGGATGTGGGATTAGTGGGATTATTTGGGAACTTATTAGTGGGATTTTATTATAAAACTTGCGCTGATTACGATCTTCTCATTTATTAAGCTTATTAACCATTTCAGGGCAATAAGGTAGTCGGCCTGCTTGGGTACATGAACCCTTCTCCAACTCTGTAACTAAATTTATTACTTACTGATCCACTAACCATTGAACATCACACATGATGCAGCTCAATTACTCATTGGTCATCAATCATCGTTGGATTTGCTATACTTGAGAAGGGTCGATGCAATTTCATTAGGATTATGGGCCGCCTCTATCTTCGTGTGGCAATATCGTTGAGTAAGTAATTACTTTCACTTGAGAAGTCAGTTACACCCCAATAGACACATGTCACTTGCAGTGCAGCTATGGATTATGATCAGTTAGTTATCTGTTTATAATCTGAAGTCACGATACAACTTTGACGATCTAAAAGTAGATTTTTTGACAAATTTAAACTTACTTTACTTCTCGCATTTTTCAATAATAGATTTAAAAATTGTGGTAAAATTACTTATAAGCAGTAGAGTTTTATTACAACTTGAAATATTTCCGATAGTTCAAATATATTTTTCCTCGGCTTTCAAATATTAAAAATTGTGCTATTTCAGTTCCGCTCCAAGCTCCAAGTAACTTGACAGTAAAATAACTATCTTCGAAATTTTACTCTATTGCAATATTTCATGGTTCGAATAAGGTATCTTGAGTGTATTGATAGTTAACTTATTATTATTTTTACTTATACATGTATTTCCGTTTACTTTGTTTTTAAATTTTATGGAGTTTCTTATTTAAGTAAAATGTAGTTGTTTTGAAACAACTTGTGAATTTTCTTAGCTATTTCTAGACTTTCGGTAGGGATAAGTTTAAAATACGTGAACTCTTCAGGCACGGTATAATGGAATATCTCTTCAAATATGCAGACTTATTGTTTGTAAAAGTAATTAAAAGTAGTAATCAGCGATTCGTAGTAACTTATTTAAGTATATACCTCTCATTGTTTACAGAGAGTAGACAGTATTAACTGACAAGCAAAGTAATATACCACGTTAATAGAATTCCACAATCGAATTTTGTTTAAGAATATATATAAAAAGAATGAAATTATGGTTTATAATCTCTCTTATACATTTTGATATATATTTTTTTAATTTATTTAATTAATTCCCATAACATCACATACATTGACCTGATTCAGTGATAAGTAGCACTTGTGTTACGGACATAAGATAATAGAGGAATAACAAATATACTACTTAAATTCATATATTTAACACCCAGATACAGAACAAATATAAATGACATCATATAAATATCATCCTACAAATATCATCATACAAATATCATCATACAAATATTTGTCCTGGGTGGGGATCGAACCCACGACTCTTGGCGCACAAGACAGGATCACTACCATCTGCGCCATCAGGACCATCGACAAGCAGCGTCTCATTTATTGTGTACAAGAAAAAACATAAAAAATGTGTGCACTTAGTTTTAATACGTACATACATTGCACAGACTAATAACATCTCTAAGAAATAACCGCATTAAATCGAGACACTTACTATACCGCCAATAAGATTACTCGACAAAATTTCTAAGTCACATCACGGTGTCCAAAATTCGACAACCAAACATTGTTTAAAGTTTCTATCACAATAACGCATTTAAAACTTAAATAAACCGATAATAGATTAATTACGATGATTGAGATAACCAAAAATAGTTAAATTTTTATAGCAATTGAGCAATCTTGTTTATGACATATAGATGCACCTGGATCTAGGCTATTAACAGTATTGACACCAAATGTATAAAGCTTCCTAAAGCATTAAGCGGGGAAACCTTCCCGGTTCCTTTAAAGGTATACTAAAGAGAGTTTAAAAGCGAATATCCTTAAACGAAATAATCTGAACCTCAATAAATGCTCGGTTACTCTCAGCTTTCTAAATGAGCCAAGTATTTTGCTTTCACTATAATTTTTTTATTATTATTAAAATTAATTAATTTATGTTTTACTAGCAGCGCTTTGTAATTTTCTGTAAGAATAGCTTAATGTTATTTCTTAATAATTTAGCTCTATATTAACGAATGAGTTTTTTTAAATCAGTCTAGTAATTTTTGAGTTTATTTGTTCCAAACGTACCAAAATACAAATCTCAACTGAATATTTTGATAATATCTATATTTTTTTGTAAATATTATCATCATCATTATCATCATCATATCAGCCATAAGACGTCCACTGCTGGACATAGGGCTCTCCAAGTAATCTCCAAAAAGACCGGTTGTATGCGGCCTATGTCCAGCGCGATCCTGCGGTTTTAGTCAGATCTTGCGGGTGGACACCCTTCGCTGCACTTGCCGGTACGTGGTATCCATTTCAGAACCTTACGACTCCATCGGCCTTACAATAATATAACAACACCTTTGATACTCCAGAAAATTAAAGTTACTATTTTGTAAATATAATAAAACCTCGTTTATTCCAGAAAGTACTAAAATTTCTTTTAGTGAAATTCCTATATCGGTATTATATTTTGAGCTTTTATACAAACATAAATACAAAATATTTTATGATAATAGTTAAGTTTGACACAAAATATAAGATTATTTTTTATACTCCATGTGTGTACCTACACCGTGCAGGCTAATAACAGCATTAAGACACGGCCAAACAAAGTTTCCCGAAGCATTAACTGAAGAAACTTTCCGGGCCTCCTATGAGATTACTCGACAACATTCTTAAGTCACGTCGTCCAAATCCCGCGCCCTAGTAAACTACCCCTACTAGTTGCTAACTTTTTGCTTACCGAATTAGCCTATCTTCGTCTTATTACTTTTTGTCGTAAAGGATTGCGAAATAGAATTAACGTTTTAGTTCAATAGTGTGGAATATTAAAAAGGTTTTTGTAAACAGGTTTTATTTTTGTTATTTTATTCGATTGGATATTTGTAAGGTAAAAATGCATTATTTGGTACTCAAAGATGTCTTTACATTATAATAATAATAAATTCACTTGACATGTTATACAAAGATTTAACTCTTTGATTTGAGATATATAGTTTAAAACACTAATTAAGAGATTATTAATTAATAATAAGTAATTAGAGATATAAGACTTAACAAAATATGTTATAACGCCAAGATATAGAGCGAACACATAAGTTAACCACATAAATGTGTGGTCCGGGTGGGGATCATACCACGTCGAATTGAAGCTCATAATATGGAAAATACTATAGAATCCAATGAAAAAAATTCTTTATTTGCTACAACTAGTTCGAGTTATTTCATGGGTTATTTGTGTAGCCCTGCTTCGTTATCAATTATTGTTAAATTATCTCTGTTCTTATAAATTAATCTCAACCACGGCAAAAATATGTATAACCCCGGTAATGGTGTACGTACCGTGTTAGATACACGGTACGGCAAAAAATTCTCTCTAGAATATTTAAGATTCAACACAGGGTCATTCAATTAATATAAAGAATGTCACCCTAGGGTCTGCACTTAAACCTCCTAATGATTTTGGGTCCCGACTGAGTCCTTAATTTGAATATTTTAATATAAGGTCAGGTTGGCATTGTAAAATTTACAAGATGGTAATGAGTTTTTAATGCGTACAAAAGCATAATTATAACAAAATTAAGTGCCTATTAACGTGAGATTAAGTTGAGAGAAATGTATAAACGATAGGCGACCGATATTGATATTTTAATTACCAAAAAGTACAATTATTTTCCTTAAAGCTAACTCACACTAACTTAATAAGCATATATTTTTTAAAGGCTTGTTAACTTACATATGCTAAGAGTTAAAATAGTGATTATACAAAATAACCATTGTACATGAACATTTTAACACGTAGACTGTTTGATGTTTAAAAGATCACCGATATGTATACGAATATAGTTGAATAGTTTCTTCCAGTTATCGTAAAAGGCGACATAGGTCCCAATATCGCGTTATATCTACCCTAAATAGATTCAGCAACATTTCCATCGCGAAACTACACTCTGTTGATTGCGCCAACATCTGCCCAGCTGTCATTCTGTCATTTATAATTAGTATTTATCTTTCATTTTACGATAAAAAAAGATCGTTATATTTACATAATTAAATAACAAATTAACTTACGAAGAGACGTGAAAGACATCTGGGAAGAAGACTTCTCGATACGTCTCAGTTATAATTTCGTGTGAGGGAAAGAAGCTCGCTTATGGAACGTGTCAATTCTAATAAATTATATTCTATTCAATTATCTGAATATCCAACGTCTTGTATACAGATCGTATATTTTTCTGTACAATAATATTATTTCTGCTTACCCAACAACAAACACACACCAAAGAGAAAACGAGTTCATTATGTATGGTTCACTGAAAATTTGCTGATGTGGGTTTGCTGTATGTTTACCACCCGCCTCATTTTCTTGCTAACTTTTAAAAATGATTTATTAACCACTAAAATAGACATATTATGCTTATATTTTCATAATGTTTTGTTTAATATCATAAAATAACTAAATAATCTCTGTTAAGTAGTTTTAAAAGTTATTTTCTGACAGTTAAAAATAAAACTAATTTTGACATTGACATTCCAACAACGTTTTTATCATATTTTTTATATTTCATATATTTTATTACACCAAAGGTAACACCGTTAAGTGATAAATAATATGCAAAAGAGGATTCATTATAAATAATGTTACTTTTTCAGAACAAAATCAAAATATATAATTTTTGTCAAACAGACCTATAATACCTTCAATAGTACTTCTCAGTCTTCAATGCTACTATGCGCAGACAGAATCACATATCCCATCTGTAATCGTGCAGCATGCCTATCTTAAGACTAGCCTGCCATCACTGGACGGGCTTTACAACTAAGTCTTCTGCAAGTTTATTAGATTTATAATAAGTGTATATCTTGTACGCTGTCTTTATCATTATTAGTTAATTATTTGATAATAATAATTCACAAAACATCGCATACATTGACATGACACCGAAATAAGTCGCTGAAAGCACTTGAGTCGCAAACACCAGATAACAGAAGAATCACAAATGTAATGCTTAGAAACATATTCAACTTTAAAACAACACACAAACATTATCATTGAAATGTTTGTCCTGGGTGGGATTGAACCCAGGAGGCTATATCTGTGTCGTTGGAGCCGAAAATAAAAGTATAATTTATTTTTGTAAATTGAACTCATGTACATCTTCAAAATATAACTTATATATTTACTTAACTAATTTATTTATAATACATGATATCTTATAAAAATGTTCTTCTAAAATAAAACAAAAACTACTTATTGCCTTTAAACAATTTTGACTTTGTGTCAATTGGTTTGACCCAAACTGTTACAAACCTGTCGTTGCAGTTGGTAGACGTATAAAAAGTCTAAAAGCGGACGTTTACAACCTCTAATAGACTAGCTCTTATGCACTTTGAAAAGGAAGCCCCCTAGAATTGCCTCTCATTTGCGTTCCCAATCTACGCCGTTCAAAGCGAAGATATTGCTGAAAATTTTGAAGAGATAAAAGAAAGAGGGCTCTGAGTGTGTGCTGGTTTTAATCTTCCCCTACACGGCCCCCCTATAAATATTTACGATATGATAACGGCCCTGATATTGGGAAATCTATATTTCCATAGTGAAATTTAACTCCGTCTGTTGTATGGTTTCGTTAGGAAATACATCCTTGATTTGGACTCATTACACAAGTGTTATTTTAAATTGCTGGAATCAGTTAATTAGAAATCATTGTGCTAGCTATTTCCTTTTAACAGGTTATTTAGTCTTGCCGGAAAAATTAAGTGAAGCAATATTTTCTAACATTAAGGTATTTCAACTATTTCTATGTAGAAATTACATACGGCATTTATACAGCCTATATATTGAAACAAAGACAAAATGTAAGCCAATTCAAAACATCTGGCCATGTTGGTGTCAATTTGTTCTGAGAGTGTTTCAGAAGTAAAACCACGGGTGCACATTCAAACTGCCAAATATATATATATATATCGAACGCCATTATGAATGTCCCGAAGACAGCAGTACCCTAAAGTTGTATAGGGACACCAATGAATTTCAAATTTATTTGATTCGCTGGCCATATAAAGAACAGTAGAAAAGTACCATTCATTCCACGATAAAGCTTATTTGTCCGATTTATTCCCGAAGTCGTATTTTAGTTGGCGAAACCTTTTTCACAGTTTACGGGCCATAAAACTAGAGGAACTAGCTGCTGTTTAATCTCAGGGCTGGATGCACCGAGTCACGTTAGTCAACCGAAAATGGGTCTCGCTTTTTGTAAGATCTGACAAATTTGCATTTGAAACTTATTTTTATTAATGAAATATCTTTTATTGGACCAATTAATGCTGGACTAACTCTAAATTTCAATACCAAAAAAAATACTATATTTTTATTTATTTTCTCATATTTTGACTTTATAGGTACAATGACTATAGCGCAAGACCTTGTGTTTAAAAATCATTATTCTCATATGAATTCACTTTCATTTACAATGAAATATTACAGTTCTAAGAAAAATATACAAACTAGCCGGTACTCGACTCAAAAACAATTTCAACCTATTCCCAATCATATTTATACGCTCACACTTCTTTATGGTGTTAGGCAGCTCATTGAACAGCTGTACTCCGCCAAACAGTACAGTCTTCTTTCCATAGAGAGTTCTAGGTGCTGATAGTTGCACTTTATTATTAGTTTGGAGATCGTGGGGGGTTGTCTTTTATAAACAGTCTTATATTACTTTTGACAGAATTGTTACTAAGTTTTTTACTAATATGCATGTATTGAATTTTATAATTAAGATAGAAAAAATATTTTCGTTTTTTCATATATATGAATAGTTGGTGTGTGGGAGGAATATATGAAATAAGGCTTTAATTTTTGAGATCTCTGCAATGGATTCATGGTTGTGGGTGCAGCTGAGCCCCAAATCTCGATCAAATATTTTAAGTTTGATTTCACCAAGGCATTATACAAAGTTATTTTAATTTTCTGGGGTATACAGTGTGCTATTTTACGAAAATCTCCTACCAAAACTATTAAATAAAATTGCCTTAAAAAATGAACATTGCCTTTGAAAATTATCTAAGCCATCATTGCTTATATTTGTAAGCATATTTCTACTTTAAATTTATATCGCATATAACTAACCTAACATAACAAATATACCTAAAATTTGTGTGAAATCTTTTGATATTCTCATTACGTGGTTCTTGACCTGTTTCTATGCTCGCCTGTAAAAGTACCTTCACAGCATATTCTGAAATTCCGCACAGCTCACAGATAATTTAAAAATTCACTCTCAGCTGAACATTGGAATAACACAATTTCAAAATTGAGACAAGCGCTGAGTTCATGCATCCAGCCAGTAGACGAGGAGAGAGGTTTTAAATATACAAAAGCCAAGTACTTTAGTAAACAAAACATAAGATTGTTTGTCAGGCATCTCAACTGAGGGATAGAAATGTAATAGATTTGTTGATCCATGAGTTGATAAATAAAGAAACATTTGAAAAAAATGCAGGCATTTTATGCGAATTCATTCAATACTTGTTTGTATATTTATTAGAAATCATAGTTATTTTTGTGAAAAAATAAATCATATATTAGATAGATTCCAGAGCATAAAAAACAATATAATTTTTGAACAATACTGAATAATATAATTATGAATGACGGGCCCGACGGCGCAGTTGGTAGTGGTCCTATCTATTGCGCTAAGGGTCCTGGGTCCGATCCCTGGTTGCTTGTTGTTAAATATATATATTTAAGTAATATATTTGTGATGTCACTGCTGTCTGATACAGGTGATGTTGTCACTTGAAGCATGGGCCTGCTTTAAGCAACTGATTACAAAGTCAGTCAATGTATGAGATGTTGTAGGAACACGTGGTCATCAAAATAATCTAGGTTCTTATTATTATTCATTTATTATAAGAAAAACACAAAAATTTGGCCAACGAAAATATCTGAATAGAGAATTTAACAGGATAGCCAACCTGAAATATGAGAGAGTAAGATTGTAATTACTATTTTCATAGATTTTATTTTACAAAGGCTTATTAATTTTGATGTCATATCTTTCTTTAGTCGAAAATACAACATGAAAGAGCACGCAACATACATCGCCCATTACGAGTGAATATGAGTAATTTTGATAAGAAGAACACCACGGCTCAGTCCTCACCCGGAACAAACATTTATGTGCTAAGCATTTATATCTGGGTGTTCTGAATGTACTTAATTATAGGATTATAAATCTTTTGTTATCTGATATCCGTAACACTCACATAAACCAAACTGTCATGTGAAATATGAGATAGAGAGTTTAATTTATAGGGTTTCCCATAGGAACTCATAACTTTGTCGATTGGGATTAATTCTTATGCCTTCATCCGTGCCTTACCAAACGATGGATATTATGAAACATCCTCCTAATGTGTACTGTTTTACTTCGAGAGTTTAGATTATTAAAAATATCTACAAAAACACGCTATACTTTGACTTTTAAATCCGATCCTTTCCTTATTGTGCATGATCAGTATCATACAAGTTTTAAAGAGAAATAAGCTAGCAAACGACAATAAATATTTATGAGTTTATCGCCTTACATCGACACCGTTGTTCGCAATCGTGATAGGTCAATAAAATTCAAGTAATATTTGAAACGATAAAGTACGGTATTGGAAATCATATTTTTTTATTGGGTATCATTGAAGAGGCAATGTGTAATGGTTTTGGCTGTACGTGTATGATCCTGAAAAAATACTAAAATTATTCTTGAATACAGAATATACAAAAGTTGAGTAAATTCACTGATAGTTATTTTAGTTTTAAACTTTTAAACGAACTACATTTATTTGAAAACACATCAGCGTATCGTTTTTATTCATATAAGTTCTAATAATTACTTGCCAAAGAAGTGACAATATAATTTACAAATAAAAACCGATATCCTTTACAAGAAATTAAAATTAATTCCCTTACTGATCATAGGAACTACTTGATAAATATTAATGACAGGTTTGTAAATACAAATAAAAGATTTTTCAACCAATTTCATTTTTACTTCTAGCCAATTCAAAATGACCGCCTGAAAACTTAGATATTTTTTTATTGGAAAGCCTGGCTAGCGCTCCAATTATCGCCACCTCAATCCGCAGTCGCGGCAAATTTTCACCAATTTCGGTCACAAACGAGAGTATTCGATCGTGAAAACGGAGAAAGTCTGCTATTTACTTCGAATTATTTCTAAGCCAGTCTTTTTAATGCCCTAACAGAAAAGTTTATTTAGGTCAAAATAAGGAATATAGGTAACACTTTTGGATTGGTGTGGAGCATTTAATTTACATAAGGCAGCCCTAATTCAAATGCCATGCATGGCTACCTCACACGTACCTATTTTTACCGCCAAACAGCAGTGTTATCTCCAAGTCACTAGGTTGGTAACGAGCTAGTGATATCCTTGTGATATTACGAGCATTTATAGGCTGTGGTAACGCTTACAGTATGCTTGTTTGTCAACCTGAACTAAAAAAATATATAAATCATTAAGAATATTTACTAAATACTACTTCATATTAAAAATGATGACTACATACCTACTGCTAACTTGTGTTTTCAGTTTGAATGTTGCCTAGTGACCACGTAAAAGTAATTTTTGTTATATTTTTTAATTATAAATTAAGCATAGAGCCCTTGATGATAAACTTCTAAGTATATGCTCGTGTTATACTAATAATATCACAAAAATGTCGCCACCTGAAGATGTGAATAATAAATAATATTTGTAATAACTTTAATAATAATTTATTTTACTTATAAAGTCGGAACATAGTAATATAATTCTTTTTTTTCTAATATTTTTTTTCTTTGGGCGAACTAATTCTGGGTGACACTGACGTCCGGTCTGAAACAACGTCACCGGGGGTCATTTAAGTACTTCTATTTGGCAGTTAACATAATAAAGGTAAGTAATAGTAAAATCACTGTAGACAATCATCTCAGAAGTTTACTATCTAACTTATTTTGCCTTATAATAAGCCGAATTGAACATTTTTATATATTTTTAATACTAAATAATAATATAAATTATGTTTATCTAACAGTTCAGAGTATTGAGTGATAAAGTTTGTCACATTTCATATTACCGTCATTCATAGACCACATAAAAGTTTCTTATTTTCACGAAATTCTAAGAACGTGAGCCATATGTCAACCGCAGACATGTTTCATTGTGATGGATATTTTATTAAGATGTTTCAATAGACATGAAGGACATGATAAGTCACCATATCTTTCAGTAGCCATTTTGAATGCTTCATGTCTTGTTGTTGATGTGCTCGTAGTATATATATTTTCTTTAATTTTAAAATTAGAAAACATCTGTAATAATTTATAATCAAATTGTCACTTTAATTAACGTAGGCACATTCAAAAGTGCCCCCATCTTATATGGGAAGGGTCCGATCCCTACCCAGGACAAACATTCATGAGATAGATATTTATGTTTGTTCTGAGTCTGTGTAGATACGTGTTTAAGTATAGTAAATATTCAGTCGTCTGGTATCCGTGAAACAAGTGATATAAACTACTTTCCTCGGAATCAGGTCAATGTTTGAGATGTTGTATAAATTATTTATCATATATAGTCAAAATTTTAAGTATAGCCTAACAAGCCAACATGTTTGCTGATGTTTTTGAAATGGTTAGCCGTGGGTTACTTGCAGAATAGACAAGTACCTTCCTCTGCACCTAGTGTTTTCTTAATGAAAATCTAAATTGGAATGTCTAGGACACTAATGTACTTAAATAATAAACGGTAATGTTTGAGCGATAATCAATTAACCAACCAGGCTATGATATGATACAGATGTAACCAGTTGTTGCCCGCGACTCTGTTCACGTAGAGATTGTGCAATGCAATTGTTATGTCTATTTAATGCTCTCTATTAAAGAAACCAAATCCACCTTATAATAATCTTTTACTTTTTTGTATAGTTTCAGGCTTGGACTCATTTTATACTACTTATCAATTTGTGGTACATTTCATTCAGATTCATTCGACTATTCTAACTTGGTTTTGTGAAATGCAACACATCATTGTCAAGTGTCAAATCTCTTTACAGTCTATTTATGTGCAAATAAACACCACAATGACACATTTATACAATATCTTATACTTGCGTTACAGTGCAATCACAAATATAATACTTAAATATATTTTTACACCCAGACACAGAATAAACACAAATATTCAGCCTATAAATGTTTGTCCTGAGTGGAGCACCGGCGACCCCTGGCATACAAGATAGGATCACTTCCATCTGCGGCATCGGGCCTGTCAAGTAAAATTGTATATGTACTATCTACCAATCCTGAATATAACATTAAGGCAACTATTTATAAACATCTGATGCCGTTGGTATGAACATGGTCGTGATAATAACAAAAGACAATTGCCCTATCTGGCGCAGTCGTTTTAGAGTTATGCGCATTATGCACACGCTCGTACAATATGTTAATTAATTTTTACATATTTAAATTATGGTGATATTATTAGTTCCGATAGTAGTAATCCTATCTTATGCAACATGGAACGTGTGACCCTCACATAGAACAAACACTTAAAAAAAATATTTGTATTTGTTCTTTGTTTTGGTTTTAAAAATATTTACATATTTAAGTTTTGTTTTTGTAATTCCTCTGTTGCCAGATATCCGTAACACAAGTACTTTAGAGTGACTTAGCTCGGAGTCGATTTAACATATGAGATGTTGGATGAATATAATTATTTAATTATTTATTAATCATATTAGCAATAATATGCTAATATTACAGTATCGACTATTTTTATTCGATATTGTGCCAACCGAATACTGATTCATTATTATTGCTAATAAGTATTGCCAATATAATGTAGATAATTGTTCAGTAATCTAGACTAAGTGCTCTTTCAAGATAACAAGCTATCTAATCAACTTCCTAGTGGTATAGAGCTGTATAATTACATAGAGAATTCTGATAGAGTTTTGTCGTTATTGTACATCATTAACATTTTACACTTTAGTAGTTCACTGCTAGACATATGCCTTCCCATAAAAATGAAAGAATTTGCCCATAAATGCCACACTCGGCAGGCGTGTTGGTAATCGCAGCTTTCGTGACGCTGATGTCCATGCTCCTCATATGCATTGGATCTACACTGCTTCGGATGGCTATATCGGTATATTTCGGTTCTAGTACCGCAATTGCCTCTTACACCTTGTAAAGCCCCCTTTAGCCTCAGCCCCAGAGTAGAATGGGAACTCTGCAGGAGCCATTTTACCCTGCCGGTACCCCACAACTATTGTACATATTTTATCCACAATGCAATGATAAATATCATGGGCTGTAATCAAGTATTTATCTTAGTAACACTATTAATGTAATTTTTTTTATTTGTTGAAGTCGAATAATAAGCTCCCTCCTGAATGAATTTATAATGACTCTAAATAAGATTATATATCACAAAACACAAAAATCACTTGTACATACAAAAAGCAGCAGGTCACTATTAGTACCTACATTAAGGTATAGACATTATCGTTAATTCAAGTATCCGTTACAATCAACGCCCACATTGTAGTACCTACAACAAAGTCTATTTTGTGTGCAGCTTTGGGACCCTCGTTCCCATAAGGAGAACGTATAAAGTGTTAATTAGTTCTGAAACTTTGGTAATAGCTCTCTAATTTCTCCCTAACACCAGTTGGGGCGCCCTTCATTTGTCTGCAGTGATAAATTGTTGATGCGACGTAAGCTTGTGACGTCATAAATTAGTATATACCAGTGCTTATACATTTTTCTAATTAAATTACATAATTGGTATACTCTCATCATTATCATTATATCAGCCATTGGAAGTGCACTGTTGGAGATAGGCTTCCCCAAGAAAGGGTGAATTTTGCCCATAACTGCCACGCTCGGCAAGCGTGTTGGCAATGGCAGATCGCAGATTACGCGACAAGGATGATTCTGCCCATCTCCGCCCTGGGCACATGATCTGTCGGGTCTGGTACCTAAGTGACCTCTTACGACATTTGGTACAAGTGGAGGTACTATTCTACTCTGCCGTTACCTCACGGCCACATGGATGAGTACTAGAGAGGTTAAAATACTAAAATATTTAGGAACATATTTTAAATGCAAGCGGAACTATGTCCTCCCTGTTTCCACCCACTGAAAATTAGTAATTACATAGACTTTCTAAGTAGTTAATGAGCGAAATTTGTTTTAATTGCTTGCTATACTAGAACAACACTGAAATCCGCGCAATGATAATGAAGGCTCGTCTATTAGATTAGCTATTGCTAAACCGTTTGGTTATCCATTTTTCATTAACTCATTTAAAAAAAATACTAACACTTATTTCCTAGGTCACTAAAAATCCAACAAATACACTAGTTCAAAAACAGCATTAGTAGTTTGCACTTCCTTGTAGATTACTCGAATTTCAACTAACATTTTGGGATGTATTCGCTTAGTTCTGAAAGCATATTCCTCTACTTAAATGCCGTTTAATTCTACAGGAATGAAGAGTGAATTTCCTTTAAATATTTAGTGAAAGATGAAACAATTACCAATAGCAAAAGAACGTTAAAGTATTCATCATCTTACCAGCCATTGGAAGGCCACTGCTGGACATAGGCCCCCCCGAGAAAGGGGTAATTTCACCCAAAGCGAGTTGGTAATCGCAGAGTGCAGCTTTCACGACGGGGATGCTGCTGCCCATCCCGCCCTGTCCATTTGAGCTGCACTGATCTGGATAGATATACCGCCACCTGTCCTTAACGTGCCTTAGTCGCCTCTTACGACACCTAGTACAGGGGAGGTACTATTTTACTCTGCCGGTACCTCACGGCTAAATTAAAGTATTCACTTATTGGTAAACTTAGTGTTATAAACCGATGGGTTTCAGATTTTTTTGTAATTTTCTGTAAGAAATTTCTTATTTGACTGTAATTGAAAATCTGCTTAAATATTTACAATATTCGTTCACAATTTCATCATCTATTTGGACAAAAATTATGGTAGTACCAAGTTTTTTTTTATGATTCTAAGCTTGACATAGCTTTTATATTTCATATTCTTCCTTATAAGCTTAACTTACGTAAAAGCAGGAATTTAGTATGCGGGTCTATCCCCGCGCTTGTTTTGTTAAAACACACAAAACATTTTAAGCAAAATAATTCCGTGGCGGTAATAATTAATGAGTATGCGGGATTTTATTTTGCATGTAATTCCAGTTTTGTGTATTCCGACCTCTATGATGAAGGTTTTTATAGTTTTTGTACACAATTAGAAAAAAGATAATACTGTTAACGAATTGTAAGGTGTTTTAATCTAAATAAAAGTAAACTCAATGGGATATACAAGCTGGTTTTAGAAAAGCGGATGGGGTGCATGGATTAAATCTTTTCTCTGAGCTGGTTAGCCGAAACATGCCTTGAAAATGGTTAAAAGGTCTAATGCACTTTTATTGACTTGGAAAAGGCTTATGATAGGGTTGTGCGAAAGGAATTGTGAAAGATTATGTCTGTATATGGGGTGAGAACATCTGATTTAGGTTCTCTAATCTTTATACATGGAGTGCTGCTTGCGTTAAATAAAAGATGCCTACACTGAATGTTTTGATATATATAGAGGTGTCAGACAGGGATGTGTAGCATCGCCTTGGTTATTCAACTTATTTATAAACAACTGTGTCGAATTTAAAAGCCAGAGTTTTAAATGTGGAATAAACATGAATGAGTTACTCATCAAATGTTTTTACGCTGATAATCAAGTACTGCTAGCATAATCAGCTGAAGAGTTGTAAGAGATGGTAACGATTTCGCAAGATTAGATACGATAGGGCACGATTAGCAAAATTCTCTCTTCTCGAGAAGAACCGATATGTACTCTCACTCGCGACCTAATGTGGACAATGGCATATCAGTCGCGAGTAAGGCATTTTGATGCACCTTGATGCAAATTATTATACACTCTGGATGTTGAATTTATCTCCGTGTACCCTCAATTGGCAAATTAGGAGAAAAATCTTTCAACCTATTCAACTAGTAAATTTGACTAGGTAAACAGTATTTTTGCGAACAAAACCAATTTGAGTTGGATAATTCCGGATTAGAGATTCAGACTGTGAACAAACGAAACCGAGTATGCGGTTCGAGTGAAGAGAATGGAGAAGTTTCTTTTAATCTAGGTATATAAAATATGTAAACGAATCGATAAAATATAGTTACAAGAAATTTCACAAAGACCTTCAATCGATATAATTTTTATCGAGTTTCAGTTCAACAGGTAGGTTTTGGAATGTACATGGAGAAGACTAAACTTATTATTAATACTAATAGTTCACCCACCCAGTTTTAGTTGATAGCTTGCTAATTGAAGTTGTTGACTCGTACCTAGTAGATATAGTTCAGTTCCAAGTAAGTAAGTCCAACTTCAAAAAAGAGGCCAAATCCAACTCGGCTAGGGAAACCGCATCTCGCTGGATGAAAACCGCATACAGCTTGTCCTATCCAAGATCACTCGGAGAAGCCTTTGTCCAGCAGTTAACGTCCTACCGCTGATATGATCATGATAATTATTAAGATAATTTCTGTGAAAAATATGAAGTTTGTGCGACTAAAATCAAACTTTACCAAAGCAGAATGCGTTAGATAAACTTTTAAAATCGAAGGAAATTGAATACAAGAATGCGCAGAGTATTGTTTAGTTTTGTGAATAAATAAAATGCAGAAAAATTCTAATAATTACCAAATTTCTTGATTTAAGATGTCAAATTGTGGATGAGATTAATTTAACTTAAAGAACTGTGAAGGAAATGGAAGTGGACGTAAACGAAAGTGAAATTATCGAAAAATTTTAATCGGTAGCTAAGAATTTGTTCGAAGATTAAAGAGATTTTATCAAGGTGAATGGGTTGACAGAAAATTTAAACGATTTTGCTTTTGTGGCAAGTGTTGTGATAATCGCAGAGCATGGCTTTACGACGGAAATGATGCTACCCATTTCTGCCCTGTTGCACTTGTGATACGCTGTTTCGAGTGGATATACCACTACCGGTTTTGGAACCTTAGTGGCTTTTTACGACTTCTGATACAAAAGGAAGTATTATTCTACTCTACCGGTTCTCCATGGTATATAAGATAAATGAAATTATTCAAAATAGCAAATATCTTAAGTTTTCAATTTTTTGGCTGGCTCTGATGTATACTTAGTTGGGTGTCGCCTTTTTTTTTTATTTGACAATACGATTATAGATACGACATTTATTTTTAGGGTCAAAATATCTTATGAAAGCTGTGTCTGTAAAATTACTTAATTTAATAAGATTATTGGAATAAAAAGAAAACACGTTCTGTTTTGAATGAATTAAAAACGATAATAAAAATGTTTAGTTTATCAACGTAACTAAAGTAATTGATATAATTATACTCAGTTCGGAGTGCCTTAATAAAGCAAAGTATAAAGCTTATTCCGATATCCTCAGGATGACAGCATTACCAGAGGTTGATAAAAAACAGGTGGCAAAACTGTATGCAGACGGATCCAAAAGCAGCATTTTTGATCTATCACATCAAACATATAATTAAATTAAAATAAAATAAGAGAATAATATTTTTTAACAACAACAACAACAAATTTACTTTTTTAACGGCTTTAAAACACGGTTTATTGAACTTTCCGTATTTTTTTTGTTTGATGTTTTAGTTAACATTCTCAAGGTTTTATTATAAGTGCCAATATTAATATCATTAGATATCGATGGGAAATTTATTGCTATTTTAAAAGCCCTTTTTTACGCAAGTAATACATAATCTACGTATACTGTTGTACTTTTAAACATTTGCTACGCTTTGTATCAGCTATAGATGCACAACCATAGCTTATGAAATACATATAAGAATAATTATGTATTTCATGTTAGTTTAAGAAAATTTTCAGTGTGTGCCTGAAGATGGAGATCTATTGGGTATCGCGTAGAATGATCGTTTGGCTTTCTACACAGAAAGAATGGAAACAAAAGATCAGCTGGAAGTTAATAGAAAATATAGTATAGAATATTACAATTTAATAATACAAGTTAATAATACATCTCATGTAATACTTAGACAAACAATATCATGATAATGGCATTCGGTATAAAACTATAAAAATCGAACCACATCGTGAACCTTGGAGCATATTAATCTGATCAAGTTTATGGTTTTCGTGCAATAGGTGTAGAAGTAAATGATTAATACAAGATTACGCCTTGCGTCTTTCTTCATTCTCGTTCTCTCAACTTAACATTATATTTGCAAATACACTGTCGTTATAGGGTGAACTTGACACGACTGGTCTAAGGCACTGTGCCAACTTATGCAATCCAATATTACTTCGTCGTCTTGGGACGACGCAGATGTTAGATACGAACTGGGTATTTTATGTTTTCAATTTGTTGAGTGCAGTCAAACTACATAGAACAGTAAGTCAATGTAGTAAGATCGTTTTTGACTATTACTGATCCTTTGATTTATATGTCTATGGTATGATAAATTGTATAAATCAGGAGGAAGCAACTGGAGTAAATGGGGAAAATGGAATTTGCTTGAGTATACTTACTAGGGATTGATCTTATACAAAGGTATAGGTTACCTTACTTTTTTCTTTATATTTCTAAAGATAAACAACAGGCCTGACACAAGTTGATGATTGTTAAGGTACCTTGTCTAAACCTGGCCTTGCCTAGAGATGATAGATCTTGGATATGAACTAACAAATTCAAGGACGACAAACGTATTCGGTACACCAGTTGCGCTTTAAAGGAAACGAATTTAAATGACCTCAAGGATCTGTATATGTGACGGAACCACTTGGGCAAAAAAGTCGCTTGCGTACGGAATGAAAGGTCAAAAGCAGGCTTTGTAAATAGTGCTCTTGATGTTCGTATAAGTAGAGACTCCTTGAAATCTCCTCCAGGACCCCTCTAACATCATCATGACTTATATTTCCCAAATACTCTTACCATCAATCGTACATACATTAGCTAGGCTGAGCCTATATATGCATATGGTATGCATATATAGCAGTAAGCCGCATTCGCCGGTGAGCTCGTGATATCTTTTTCCACATAGAGTATACCAGTCGCACTAGTACAACTAGGCGCAATCCACCCTTCTTAAAGTTATCCCAAACGACGGCTACTCAAGCCAAAATCCGTGCTTCGTTCTCGTTCCGATCCCGCAAACTTCACGGGGAGTTCAGGAAATGTGCAAACACTTTGCATTGCTATGTTCCAGTTTAAAGGGTGTGACGGGCAGTGAAATTACTAGGTATTTTATATTATCATGATATAATATCGTAAAAAAACGAAGTTGCCAAGACGCTAGTGATGTTCTTGCCGTGGTACATATTATTATGCAGCCATTAAAAGGTATAAGGGTATGTTAAAACAAGGATTAAGATAGACCCATAAAATTACTGGGCTTAAAATTGCATGCCCACAAAAAATGTTATATAATTAAAGATGGGAGTAAATTACCAAGATGGAAGTAAGTAAGTAGTTCCGGGTAATTGAAACACATAAAGAAAGCAGATACACTGGCTTTTATGAAAAGATTGTTAAATGTGATGGTATCATGAAAACTGTGTCAGAACCCAACCAAATAGAAATTCAAAACGTCCCTATAATATACTCGTACATAGATGTGATTTTATGTCTATTTTGAGTAGGTCAAATATTAAATGCCGAGTGAAGGAATTTAAATATTTTGAAATACTGTTCGTGTACTCGTATAATTAATTATATTTGAATTAGTAAAAATTTTTAAAAATTAATTTGTATATTTGGCTCGGTATAAGATCAATATTTAATAAATATACTTACAATATAGTGAGGGTCGTATCACTTGTTATTTATTTATTTATATTGAACACCCAGAAACAGAACATACACAAAAATCATCATATAAATATTTGTCCTTGGTGGGGATCTAACCCACGACCTTTCGCGCTCAAGTTATGATCACTGATTTTTGCGCCATCGGGCCCGTCAATTAGTATATAGGTATTACATTTGTTCACCCAACAACATATCTCATACACTGACCTGACTGTAGGATAAGTCGCTAAAAGAAATTGTGTTTTAGATATCAGACAACACACGAACCAAGTAAAAAAAAAACAGAAATAATATACATTATAATGATCATACTGCACACTGAAGTGGTGTTGTAGTTATTGAAAACATTATGCTGGTATTAATGTTAGATTATTATTTTATTGATCCTATGATATGCGTACGTAACGTAGGTACCATAAGTACCAAGTATAACATACTGGGAAAGTCAAGTAGGATAATTAACATATTAGTTACATATACTAAAGTTACAGAAGTTTCTCTTGAAACCGATTGTCGTAAGGCATTCGAACATCGAACATTAAATTTTAATGTTTGTATATAGCGTTTTATAGTAAAGTATTTTTTAATAAATATTATTTTATATTATAATCGAATGTTATAAAATATAGAAGTGGATGATATCTATATAAACAGACATAACCTATTTCTATATTGTATTCCATAGGGTATCGGCAGCGTAGAATATATAGTGCCTCCCCTTGTACCAGGGGTCATAAGAGGCACTACAGTACCCAAATATAGGAACCATCAATATATCTATCCGACACAGTTTAGTTCAAATGAAAAATAGCGAGATGAACAGCGATATTCCCGAAGTTACTACACTAGTGACGTTATACAAGATTGTGACGTTGTAAGGTTGTTAAGATGTATATATATAAAACACTATTTGTTTTAGTTTTAAATTATGTTTATTGAATAATTAGATGATATAGAATGTTAATAGTAATATTGATTAAATATCAATACATATTAGGTAAATGATGTATATTTATAATAACATCATGTATTTTTTAGTTAATTAATACAATACGAGGGAAAAAAATAATAAAAAAGTGAATTATTGGAGTGTATATTTTAAATCAAAGTTTTATATTTATCAATAGACGTACCTAGAACTAAATAAAAAAGGTTTTACCTTAACACACATTTATTGGAAATCGTTTGCAAAATTACTTATTACTATTGTTACGTCTGTGAAAACGACAGCGGAAATTGGATATAGATGACATTCAATTTTCAAGTAGGTGGTGGTTGGTGATATTGATGCGATGTTGAACTTCTATAGATCAATATGACCGTCCTCCATACATATTTACTAATTCACTCTCATGTCAGCCATGATTTAAAATTAACAAACCGCACCAGAAATTAAATATTACATAAAATCCTATTTAAAATTAAAGTATTATAAATTATACACACAAGTTGAGACCTTCAGCTATGACAATGTACCTCTTTAAAAACCGCTTGTGTAATAAGGTTTTTGAATAATAGAATGGCTGGAACCTGCACCTACCGATAACACCAGGAGCGGGACACTAATGGGTCCACTTGATTAATGCATCCGTACTTCGCGTATCTTTGTGAGCAATATAAAAACTATTCTACACTTTTATCTTGTGATAAAATTCTTCTGTCAAAGGTGAGTGAAGTATCGGATTGGCAAATGACTGTAGATCCACCCAAAACAGCGTAGCTCAATGTCAAGGCAGCGATAGGCGATAGACATCCAATATGTAAATATTTTATAAGAGGCCAGTATACTGATGATATAATAACTTTAAAGTTGAATTGAATTCCTAAGTTTAATTAATATAATAATAAAAACTTAGTCATCGATAATAACTGATAATCCAGGTACCTATTTAATTTAAGAAATAGAACTTATTGGATCCTAAGTCAATGTCAGTCAAACGGTAGCTCACAATGGCCTAGACCTAGATGTATAACAACATCGTTGGTCTATCATTAATCTATGTTGTATGTGTATCTAGGTTAGTCTATTTCGTGCCTTCGGTCATCCATCCCCTATAGGCTGCCATCCCATTATGTCGTAATAGTTATTTACTGTCGTATAATTGAAGCATAATCGTTCGCAGCTGTTTCCATTAGGGACAATATCTTAACCTTTGTCACATCGTATATATTGTCACATATTATTTTTATTATTAGACTAGGTCAACAAACAAGAATACAGTCCGCATATGCTCGTGAAGTAAAAGATAACAAAGATTTTTGTTTGTTTTTTCTTTAATAAAGTAAAATCAGATAAATGTTTAGTATCGAGTGTAAATCCCTCTAGCTTAAATCAGAGCTTGAATTCGTCTGGGTATGCTGGCGAGGATATCCCGGATACTTGCTTGCTGAATACGTTCCCACTCCGCGGTAATCACATTCTTTAGCTCTCTGATGGTCTTCGGAGCCGGTTTTACTGATCTCACGCGTAGTTTCAGAACAATGGGACTTTGAGCTGGCCAATCCAAACGATGAATGCCGACTTCTTGCACATACGCTTCCACATGCCAGACCGGCGGGCGCGAGCGTTGTCATCCATAAAAATTGAGTCTTCACCTAAAGTGGCCAATGCGGGTTGTGCATGAGGAATTAGAACTTCCGTTATGTATCGATGTCCAGTCAGTGAGCAGTTTTCAATAAAGACTAACTCTGTACGATCCATTGAATTTATTTCTGCCCAAAACATAACAGAGCCCCCACCATTCTTCAAAAAAAGCCTCTGCAAAGCATTCTCCTCGTCTTCGTAGCACTCGCTGACGTCGATCTTTGCCGAACAGAGATATTCTGGCTTCATCGGAGAACAATACCCTAGTCCAGTCTTCTTGAGTCCATGACACAATTTCGAGCAACTCTAAGCCTAGCAACTCTGTGCTCGCGGAGTAACTTAGGGCCACGGGCAGGGCGACGACTGCGTACATTGGCCGCGAGAAGCCTCCTCCTGACCGTCCATAGACTAATATGCACATTTTTTACTTCTTCTAGGTTGTTCTTAAAGTCCACACGCGAAGACTTGCAATTTCTCAATACGCTACTTACAAGAAAATGATCATCCCGTGGCTCGATACATGGTTTTCTTCCAGAATCAGGCTTTCTCTCGACGAAGCCGGTGTCTTGATATCGCTGCCAGGCCCTTTGAACCGTCGAGCAACTCACACCTAGCCTCTGAGCCACGAAGCATTGGTTGCAACCCTCTTCGAGCAGCGCAATAATTTTTGTAGCTTTACCACTTTCTCTAACATTATTGAGACAGCTAAACAGCAATACATTAAGCTTTGACCATTAAGAATATCAAATAAATTCATAAAAATTGACTAAAAGTTAGGAAAACCGATATTATCTTTTGGAACTTCGCACCAAAAATGTAGGATAAAAAGTGGTTTTCTGCATTAAATGAATATTTAAATTTAGAACGTACTGTTTTAAACACCACGGCATTTTTAAAACCGGCCAGTAACATGTACAAATGATTGAAATCATTTAGGTACCGTATTTTTTTAAAAGAATTAAAATCAAAACCGCCCTTTTTTGCAAATAAGTGTATATGATTTCTCTGTTGTCTGACGTTCGCTACACAGGTGCTCTAAGCTCTTATATTAGAGTCAGGTCAATGTATTTGATTTATTAATTCCTTTTACAATAATTCAATAGCAGGATCTAAAGCAGTACATATCTGTCACGGAGTGATTAGCCAACTTATTTAGAATTTAATTTGCAAATACTACACTTTACCTACAATTTATATTATCATAATATTATCAGAGTTCACTAGATTGATCCTTCTGTAGGAACAGCTATTTATTGATTAATATTGCTTTATTTAAATCTGATTTGATTTAGAATAAATTTCTACAACATCTCATACATTGACCTGTTTCCATGATAAGTCGCTTAAAGCACTTGTATTATAGACATCAGACAACAGAGCAATCACAAAAATATACTACTTAAATACATATATTTAACACCCAGATATAGAAAAAACATAAATATCATCATATAAATATTTTCTCTGGGTGGCCATCAAACCCGCGACCTTTAGCGCACGAGGCAGGGTCAATACCATCTGCGCCATCGGGCCCGTCAAAACAATGATAAGTTTCTGTACGTAGTATCCCGATCTTTGTTTAAAATAAAGTTTAATTACTCTCACCACTATTAATCACAACAAATAGGCACAAAATAATTGAATATAAGGACCACATAGTTATGTGGATTTATTTTGTGGAGATCAGATCATCATCATATCAGCCATTGGAAGTCCAATGCTGGATAGGCCTTTAGAAGGAGGTTGTTTGCCCATTATTGTCGCGGAAGCGAGTTAGCAATCGCAAAGCGTCACTTTTGCGACAGGGATGCTGCCCATCGTCGCCCTGTGCGTTTGAGCAACACTGTTTTAGATAGACTGATTTTGCCATCTGCCGGTTTTGGTACCTAACCTCTTTTTTTTCATTTATTTATTTATTTTATGTTACAACATCTGTTACAGAGAGAGATACTATTTTATTCTGCTGGTAGGTACTCCAAAGAACATAAAAAAATAAACAGAATTGCAACAAAACAACGAAAGATCACAATAATGATGGCCGTCGTATCATTATTTGGCAGGATTATGAAAATAAAATTCAAACACGTAAAATGTTTCACGCAGTATATTAATCACTTGGGATCCATTTGTATTCTAATGACATCCATCAGCAGGAAGTCCGGGTCATTCCATTGTTACAGTGTCTCTACAATCAGGTTATATGCCCTTCATAAATAAATTTATAACTAACTAGAGGTGTACACCAACTTCGTCCGGGTAAATAGTTATTTTTATCCCTTTAATCCCTTTAACGTTACAACGGTAACAGGACAGTAGTTTTTTTTATTTAAACCTCTAGTTTCGTCCGTTTATCCCTTACAAATTTTGTAATTACAACGAAAAAAGTATTATTAAGTTTGGTGCAGTCATTTTAAAATTATGTGCATATATATAATACATATATTTCAGTGATAATTATATTTCTGTGTATATAGATTTTATCAGGTCCATAAATAATAATAAATATATTGTACGCCAAAACACAGAGTTAGGGAGCGGCTTTCTTGTATTAAGAAATATAGATAACCTTCGTATGTAAAAAACTAAGACACCATATTATAGTCATACTTACATAATTGCTGAAATGGAAGGCACTGTACAAACTCTTTGGCATCATATTTATAAATTATTTGTGACCTTTTTTTACCATATCTGATTAAGCTTAAATTTTTAAATGAAATGTAATTTTTCATGATCTTTCTTCTTCAATTATTGCTTGTACTATTATTGTGCTATTTAAAAATATTACTAACGATAGTTACATCACAACTTCATTTAATTGTACAATCATTTATTTTGATTTTAAATGTATCTTGATTAAAAAATATAATATCTAAAAATTACACAACTAAAACAAAGAGTTAAAAAACAATAACAATTCATACATACATAAACAAAATCAGAAGAAAGGGAGTCAAAATTACGGTGTTTATGTAAAATGGTAATATCCTTTTACTTCGACACCGTGGATTTAACCTAAACATAAACGCTGACAATCCATTTTTGAACTAAAGCCAAGAGATTTCGGAAAAGTCTGAATGCAGCCTGCGTGTAGCACAATTCTAAGGTTCAGCACAATTCTGCGGTCAGATTATCTATCTACCTTGTTTATGGAAGTCTTTTGCTATGACATTATTACCTCGTTTCTATTTGAGATATGGTATTTCTTCTCATTCTTGGTTTGGTCGTATAGCCACTCCGTCTATTGCCCTGAATAGCTTAGCAATCAAAATCTTTAACCATTAAACCCTATTTCGACATTAGTATTAGTTATTAAAAGAATAGATATCTATCTGCGACTTTGACCGCAATTTTTATGTCATCCTTGAAAAACTCTTGGCTATCCAGGAAAAAGTATATTATGCACTCTGACAGCTTAGCTGTGCAAAAAGAACAAACAATCGTGTTTAAAATTTTAGTAAAATAAATTATTTTCACTGTGTATTATTCTTACTAAACGGACGAATGGTCAGTCGTTGAGTTTCCTAAAGTTGTCATTATTTTTTTAGCCTCTGATGTGTAAATTTACATTAATCATTTTGAATCCATCATTGTCCACACGCATCATTCACAGAGACGTCAGACCCATTCCATTGTTATACGAGATGGATAAATGAAAATAGAAAGGTTAGCCCGCGAATATAAGATAACATATTGCAATTTTTTATAATTACAATATAACCTTGATATAATCTTAATTTCAATACCAAATAACACTGCTGTTAAATTCTATGTAGCCGACTCGCGGTTTCGCTTCATACCATTAGGGTTATAATTTTTTTCTTGACTACACAGAATTGAAGCGTGGTTTTTAATGAACTGTAGCGCTTTTTTAAAATAGAGCTCTACATTTCAGTATGATTTTTTTAAATATTTTTCAATTGCCTTAAATTCACTACGTTTAAGTGACTGTTTTCAAAGCGTTTTGTGTCTGTTTGTTATATTTTCACAAAGATATTTTACAAGTGTTTCATGATTTTTAATAAACAACATACTGAATTTCATTCAAATAATTTCAATATCAGCAAACTTTCATACTAAATTTAGACCCCTTTTTTACCCTTTTTTTAACAATAATAAGAATTATTTTTTAAAATCTATTTTTATAGTATTAGTGGCCCACCTCGTTTGGGTTCAAGTAAATTGTAATGTTTTATACTGATTAACTTATTACAAAGGAAGCTTTCATTCATATAGAATATATGAATTATATTCATACATACAAATAATCCTCCCAATTCTGTTAATACCGTTGAAACCTGTGCTAGACATAGCAACTATCAACATTTATATTCCTGGATTGGAATATAAATGTTAATATTTGATGATATTTGCTGATTTGATGTTGTTTGATGTTCATAAGTTATGTAATGACATACATTACGACGATTCATTTTGATTTATATTTTTTTTTAACTAAATGAAATAAGCACTTCATTATTTTTTGTACATTCTGTATGTGCATTTATCGAGTAGATCATTTGAAGCCGTGATTTATAATAGATGCATTACACTATCAGCATACTGAAATACAAATTTAATAACTAATAAATTACAGCTATTGGCGGTCCGTCTTTATACAAATATTTAATAAAGTTTACTATTGGCAAGTAAATATAATGACATTTACATACAAACATACATACATGACGCCTGTGTCCCATCAGGGTAGGCAGAGACTATCGATCTCCACTTATTACGATCTTGGCACGCTTCCCTTATTCGCATTAAACGAAGATAATGTCAAGATATGTTTGCCTCTGTCTTACTATACCAACTCTTCCATTCACATCTCTATATATTTGTGTAGTCATTCTACTTTCATACTTTCTTTCTACATATCCAAATCATGTCAACATTCCTTTCTCTTTTGTTGTCACAACATCATCTTTTACACTCCATTTATCTCTCATCACACTATTCTTTAAACTGTCTCTGAAAGTCATTAACGTATCATGACATTTGTTTTAAGATATATCATTACCTTTTAGAAGTGCTCTGCAGGACAAAGAACTTCCTAAGAAAGGGTCTATTTTGCCTATAATTGCCACACTGGCGAGTTTGTTGGCAATTTATTTGGCAAAAATTACATGAGGTAGACCTTTCAAAGGTCGTCTGCATTGGTACCTCACTCTTACCAATTTCAGCCGCCAAATAGCAGGGTTCATAAATTACTATCTTCCAGTTTGAAAAGGCACTGAGATTACTGGGTAAATGTGATATATTATCTTTAATTTGCAGGGTTGGCGACACGCTAGTATCCTTGTGACGGCACTAGCGTCTACAAGCTGCAATCGCGTTCACCATCGAGCTAACCGTAACCTTGTTTCCTGACGTCATTATAAAAAGAAGCGCAGAGCGCATTTCGAGACAGATTTCTTGGAGTACTTAATATCTAATTTTATCTATCTAATTAATCAGTAAGATATTCCTCAATTGGTCTTGACTTAACATCGACACTCATTGATAAGACAATTGATATTTAAATCTAAGAAGTCGCCAATCTGTGCAGTCCAGTAGCGCTATGTATTTATTTTGTGTTTTGATTGGCGTGATATCGTTTGTGGCGGGTAAGTTATTTTATTTTCATCACCACACAAACTATCTATAAAATATCTTTGGTTATATTTCTCATTATATTAGCTATGATATGTTACCACATCAGAATCAACCCTTGGGAACCTCATGTTATTTAGCCCCGGAAAACTAGATCATCATCATCATTACACCCATTGGAAGTCCACTGCAGGACACACGCCTCCCCAAGAAAGGGGGAATTGTGCCCATAATTGCCTCGCTGTGCAAGCGTGTTAGCAAACACAGAGCACAGCTTTCATGACGGAGCTACTGCTGCCCATTGCCATCCTATGCATTTGAGCTACATGGTCTCGGAATTTTGCCATTTGCCAGCCTTTGTCGGTCTCAAATATTCAATGGACGATGCCAATTTTGATAAAAATCTCTTGTTAAACTGTGAAACGGCTACGAAAATATTTTTGCTTTCATAAAGTATGTATGAACTTTTAGATAGGATATTTTGCCGTTCGCCAGCTTTTATCGGTTTTTGTAACTTGGTCGCCTCTTACGACATCTGGTACAGAGGAACGTACTACTCTGCCGGTACCTCACGGTACGTCGGGAAACTTCATTAGATTATAAGTATCTTTCGATATATCGAACGGCTACGAAAATATTTTTGCGTTCATAAAGTATGTATGATCTTTCAGATAGGATAGACTTTTAATAAATATCTGATGCTTTTGTGAAGACTTTTGTGAAATAAAAATTAATAACTCATTGACACGCCACTACTTATTAGACATTAAAAACTTATAATATTTTCTTAAACTTTTGCGTTCTTTGTTATTAATAATAGAGTTTAAAAATACTTTCTTGTATGAAAATTTTAATTTTCGTAATTTGAAACTTGTTAAAGTATTAATTATATACGTCACACAATCTGACGTTACATCTGTCACTCTTGAAAATGATTACTGTATTAAAATCTTGTAATATTTTCTTATGTTTATGCTTTCAATATTCATAATAATATAACTTAAAAACAATAAACGCCTTTATGGATGGAAAATTGAATATTCTAAATTTACATCTAGCACTTGTTAAATTATTAATTATAAACGTTTAATTTATATGTCACTCTTGAGAACGATTGCTGTAAGGATATATAAAAGTCGTAATAAAAAAAAATACTTTTTAATATGGTTTTATTGTAAACTTATTATAATATCCCACATTAGTGCTTTCGCGATTCACAATAATAATACATTATATCGATTTTAAAGCGCCGTTTATTTCTATTTCCTTTAATTGCTCGAGGTTTTAATTACTTTGCGGTATAGTAGTTTTAGCATAAAAAAAAGTCTTAATTTATTTCTTATTTTTTTGTTTTAGGAGTCCCAAACGGCCACCAGAGGATTGTTGGTGGTTCAATAGCAAATATTGAAGAATATCCCGAAGTGGTGTCTTTGCTGTATTCCCAAAGTTCTACTGCTCACAGACATCAATGCGGAGGCACAATTCTTAATAACCGAGCAATTTTGTCTGCAGCCCACTGCACAAAGTAAGTTAAGATTTGAACGATACACCTTTAATACACACACATTAGTCACATCAATATATATGAAAGGAGAAGACTGACTGATATGAGAACGCAGAGTCTAAAGTATAAAGGGTTAGAAACTTAAAATTTTGCTCAGAGGTTCCTGGGATAACGTTACACTAAAATGACTATATGTATAGATTTAGCACATAAAGGATTTTTAAAATTTTATTCCCTGAGGAAGTAAAATGGTGTTTGTGAAGTTATTCAAATTAAATCCAAAGTCTTGAAAAACGTGTAAAATATTTGTTTTTTTATTAAAGAGCCAAAAGGGGCGTGCGATATGAAAGTTTACTGATACTAGGTTTGTTTCACAACTTAACGCGGGTGAAATCGCTGGGCACTGCTAGTGAATAATAAATAAATGTACATGATGGGACCACCACCATATGCGTCATCGAGCCCGTCAATTTTATGTTTATAATAATTCCCACAACATCTCATACATTGACCTGACTCCGTGATAAGTCGCTTAAAACACTTAGATAACGGATATCAGACAACAGAGGGATCACAATATATCTCTAAATATATATATATATATATATTCAACACCCAGATACAGAACAAACACAAGTATAATGATATAAATATTGGCGCACAAGATAGGATCACTACCATCTACGCCACCAGGCCTGTGTATATACTACATTTTTATCTACTTTATATCGCGTCTTATGGCCATTTTTGCCTATCAAAAGCTCTGTATTTTATAAACAGTTATTATATTAAAATACATTTAAGTTGTTGCAAAAAATCATGCAATTCGCAAGAAATCTGATCATCGTTGATTATTGTTGCATGTCTCCACTAATTACATAACTCTTAGTGGCCAAGTGTAATTCGCACTTGACGATCTATTATTAATAAACGTAATATTTCCTTGCAGCGGTGACGCACCAGCAAAATGGTTGGTCAGAGCTGGATCAACGTTTTCGAATCGCGGGGGAATCGTATACACTGTCATCTATATCATAGACCACCCAAATTTCAACTCTGTTACTAACGATAATGATATCACTATTCTTCGAACAAGCCACTCCATATGTTTCTCTAATGTCATTAAGGCCGGGCGCATCGCTACCCCGTCGCACACCCTAACTGATAATGCAGATGTAGTAACTGTTGGTTGGGGAGCAACATCCGTAAGTTATTATATACTTAAATTGTACGTTCTAAGCAACTACCCAATTAACTTGTTATCTTTGCCCAGGAAATATTATCTAGAACATTAAGATTTGATAAGAAAAACTACCAAGTTCGTTTAAGTATCTAAATTTAAAATAATTTTAACCCATCATTATAAAGCTAGATTGGTTTAAATTTTTTCTTTCCTATTGAAAACGATTTCCAGTTGTTTTTGGAGAAATTTAATACTAATAGCTTTTAAAAATGTTTGTCATTATCATCACAGTCACCATAAAACGGCCACTGCTGGACATAGGCCTCCCCCAGGGAGGGTGCATTTATCATTTTTTACAGTTCTTATTTAAAAACAAGAAGAGCGTATTGGTATCAGTAATATTAATTAATATTTTTAACAGTATTCATATATTTTTCAGGATGGCGGATCTAAGTCTGAGCAGTTGAGATCCGTGTGGATAAGTGTGGTGAACCAAACTAAATGCACCAATCTGTACGGCAATGGAGGAAAATACGTGGTGACAAACAATATGGTTTGTGCGGGTTGGTCGTCGAGCGGTCGTGGCCAATGTTCTGGAGATGGTGGGGGTCCCCTTTTTTACGATGGCGTAGTGGTTGGTATAAGCTCGTGGGGACGTGGTTGTGCGCAAGTTAACTACCCAGACGTGAACACTCGTGTTAGTCGCTACACTACCTGGATTTATGAAAACGCATAAGTTTTTTGTGTATAAATCAAAATACCTATAAACATGAAATCTGAATTTCAATATCAATTATGTCTATTTTCTTAAACTGACTCAGTAATTGAAAATATAAAAGGAATGTATTTTTTTATTCTTAATTAGATTGTTGTGTGACAAATAGCTTACAGCGGCATTTCAATGGTGGTTCAGCTGATTCTATTCACAATACCTTATTAAAAAACCTTTTTAATAATAATAATAATCTTTAGCAAAACAAACGCATTAATACAATTTATGCCACCTGCCACCCTAGGCCAGGCCTGTATAGTGTAAACCATTTAAAACAATTTCACAATATAGATTTAAATAAGGTTTAAATAGGATACGTGTTAGTCCACAAACCTTTGCGTGCGTGAGTGTGTGTGGTCTATTTACCATTGTTACGTCCAAACTGCACGTTCAGTTGGTGCAAACAATAGAGTTAGTAGCCACTTTTCAACTTTAGTTTTATCCTCATTGACTAAACAAAATCTAATATCAAGGGACCGGGAAATCATGCTCTAGATGACAGGTAATTTATAATTTAGGTGATTTTTAAAAATGCAGCCTTGACACTGTTTTTGGGAATTTGGAATTTACATTTTTTGGTCAGCTGGTGAATTAAGAGTAAACCGGTGGGCAATGATAAATACTTTGAAAATATACAAATAGCGAACACTATTCCCTGATGCTTCCAGGTATAATTTAACTGTGAGGTATATAGTCGTATAGTCTGGGCTTTTTTTACATAACTTTCAAGATGGATCGCTGAGTTCTTTCTACAGGTGGTTTTGCAGGTACCCCCCTATACCGGGATGCAGTATGCTAGAATCGACTGACATAATGTGAGATATATGTGTTTCAGGAGGCAATTATTCGCTGAGTTTTACAGTAACCACATTATGTCCGCAGTCTTGTGGTAATTAGTTTAATTTAGTATTTTAACGACAGTCAGACATCATTGCTTATGCCATGATATTTAACACAGTCGTTGTTAATACATGTACAAATGATTGAAATCATTTCGGTACCGTATTTTTTTTAAAAGAATTAAAATCAAAACCGCCCGCTTTTTTGCAAATGAGTGTATAATATAATCATTGCGGTTTGAAATAAGTGTGTATGTATTTTAGGCTTACAAATCTTGAAGTCTTGAATAAGAATTTTCTTTACGTAACATTAACTTTATATCGTTTTCCCTACGTGCTCTCGACGTAATTGCGAACGCTCCAACAAAGTCTCCAATTTACGAAACGGCTGTCTGTCGTCATATTAAATTTAAAATTATAATGACTTAGATGAAATTTTGCTTTTCAATTTAATTATACATTCAATTCAAAAGTTCATTCGTGAAGTACTTGGCAAAAATAAAATCAAATTAAATACTAAATACTACATAAACTGGAATGTCGCGGATGGTCTTTAAACAGTTTGAAATTTCGTTTACATGTAAAAATTTCATCGTTCCCAAAAAACCAGATAGCATATAATGATAATAGAGAGATAAATTAATGAAAAAAGTAAATTAATTATTAAATAAAATGTTTTCTAAGAAGACAAAATCTGTAATGCCGATAATGAAATATCTTTAACAAAGCTTATCCAAACCTGTTCGATTTGTGATTGAGTCTTTTGTTTTATTTGCATAAATATATTAGGAAAGGTCAGATCCATTACAATTCTATAATAGAAAACAGTTTAAAGATTTATTTATTTGGTTGAATAATTTTATTAGATATAATATCTGTGACACATTGTGAATCCTTATTTTACTGAATTAAGACTCTTCAGTATATTTTATTTAATTTTTACATAAAATGTCAGGGAAACATAAAATATATTATGTACAGTTAAAAATATCTAATAACACTGTGAAATATTACCTTATTACTAAACCATTCAATGCCGCATAAATCAATTCACGCAGTTACAATATTTTCAATCAACACTCAATATTAAACAATACTAACGTACCCGATGACGTGGAAGATCTTTCCTTTTCAAAGCAATTTGATAAAGTCCAACCATGCGAGACAAAGTTAAGCAAAACGTTTAGTTATTAAATCCGTGTCGTTTGCAAAATGCGAAATATCTATTCATCTGATATACCTCAATGCTTCACAAAGAACGTCGTCAATCATGTGACAAAATATAGCACTGAAACATGGTCTGCTAATTTGTAAGCCAACTTCCTGAAGCCCATTTACTTATGCAGAGCGATCAGGTCAGGAATGTCAAGATTCTAGAAGAATCCTAGAAGCTTACCAACATGAACAAGCAAATTACCAAGTAGAAGTGACACTGCGTAACCTGCAGAACTGATGACTGATAGGGCTTTAAGTACTGGAAGTAAGACTACTAAAAGCAAAGGCAACGTAGACAGAAATTCTTATCAGATCTGTATCTGATTTTTGATTGCACTAAGGCTGAAATTAGGGACGGTCTGTATCAGTGGATATCAGGTATAATCAATTAAAATAAGCTTCTATTTTTATTTGTACATATTCAACATATTGTCCACGACTTATTTCGATAGAGCTATCAACGAATAACATAGATATAACATAGATATAATAAGTTAATTCAAGTCGTCGACTCGGTGTCATTTCAGCCAATGGTTACATCCAACTTTATGAAGGGTGAACGTACTTTACTTGTTTTCTTGAACTAACACGAGAATCCTGGCAAAGTTCAGTATACTCACAATGTTAAAAGTGGTTGCTAACTTAAAATACACTTTAGATGTTTGCTTCAAAGGTTAATTTAGATTGGATTAAGTTTATTTGAAGTTCCCAAGTGAGAACATGTGAGATACGTTGTTAAATAAAACGGATTTATATGATTTACTGTTATTTATCATCATCATCATCATAGCAGCCGTAAAACATCTACTGCTGGACATAGGCCTCCCCATTAAAAGGGGAATTTGCCCATAATAGCCGCTCTGGGGAAGCGGTAAGCTACACTGCTTCGGATGGATTTACCTCCATTTGTCGGTTCCGGTACCCCAGTCACCTCTTATGACACCTAGTACAGGAGGAGGTAATATTGTATTATGCCGGTACTACACGGCTATTTTTTATGGATTTTGTAAATATCCTAGCTTACAATAAAATAACAACGAGCTGCACTGCAACGTCAAAAACTAAACTACAGTTCCCAACTTTGATTTATACCTAAGTCTTACAAACGCACGTCTTTTGCAGAGTTTTCTGCTTTTCTTTTCGTCGTTTTTTACAGTCAGCACTTTTTCTTTAAAGGTACTGCTCCAATAGAGAACTATATCCAGAATGTGTGCGTTGACAATTTATGGATAAGGCAATTGGAGATTATGTGAAAATTTTAACACGATGTTATTTATTGTGCACTTTTAGTTGAAAGAGTTGTTGAGAAGAAGTGAGTTGAGATTAGGTTGAAATAATTTTGAGAGTTAATTAAAAATTCCGTGTTCCAGAACTCTTTGAATTTCGGAAGCAAGGTTGATTACAATTATACAAGATACTTACTACCAATAGCACTGTCTAAATATTGATCATCTAGCAACTAATTAAAATCTAGTTGTTTATTTTGTAAAAACAGTTGTGGCATAAAAGCATAATGTACATTCGAGTTTTCATAAACTGGCTAATGTGTTGACAACTATCCTCACTAATATTAATGTAGATTGCTGACTAAATAGACATTATCTAGCCAATTAAAAAAAACTATTTTACATACACATTTTTAACCATTAAAAACGCCTGATATCGTATGTTTGGTGTAGAAAACGTATTGTTTTAAACTCCAAACAAGTTATGTTCTATGATTGAAGTGGGAGTTAATCATCACAACGCTTATCTTTCCAGAGACTATATATAATACTCGATGAAAATATACTGAATTGATTTTATGTATATATACAACTACTAGGTGAGAACTATCATATGGTGTGAGGTTTTTGGATTTCCATACTTTTTTGTGGTGTTAATCTTGACATTTTATTGCATATCTGTTCATCGCTGCTTACATGTTTAATTTATAAAAGCTATCATTACTTTTTATTTTTAATATACTAGAAACATCCATGGTTTCTTCCTTGTTAAGTTTCAGAATAAACTCAGTATCATTTATGCTTCGCTGTTGTTGGTCCAAGTGTGATGTTACTAGTATACAGATATTAAATATTTACTACTACTACCTAAATATTTTAACTTTTTCATAGTTGGAGGTAATGTTCTACTCCGCCGGTACTTTACCTATTTCAAGGTATTTCCTTTCTAGAGGTAGACCTCATGCAATGGTCGTCTGTATAGGTACGATACTATCGGGTATATATGGATAATATGGCATTATATCTTAAAGTCACAAGGTTGAGAACGCGCTAGTGATATCCTTGGAATAATACGAGCGTCTATAGGCTGTGGTGACGCTTACTATCACTTTGAGCTAAACAAGTATAATCTTGATGATTACAAGGAAATAGTTTTCAATATACACATACGTATAATCAGTGTCATAAGTATATATTACACTATAGTACCTTATCGCAGTAACGTTTGCTGTTAGCCGTAATACTCATGGACTATTATTTCACTATGTCAAGCTCCTAAGATGTGGATATACTTTAGAAGGCGGCTCCGCAAGGATGGGCAAATGTTTGGGTTAAACATAAATGGATTCGCTAAAACTGATCATAGTTTTTACAATCCCACGATCAAACCCAGAATCTTCGCCAAATAGCCCGCAGACTCTTCACCCTGGCAACGACGCGGGGGGAATATTTTGTTTAAATTGGTATTTTTAAATTCAGAATATCTTTTGGATGCAATAGCTAATTTAAATCATTTATTTAATGGTTGGTAAACGCGTAAATATTCGAAAATAAAGATAATTAATTGAAATATTATAAAAACATTGTCAGTACGTGATTGATTCTCCCAACGTACCCAAGTTTGGAAAAAGTATTCACGAAAAACTGTAAAAACACTGGCTCGATCTGATAAACTCCATAACAAATTTAATATTTCTTTTTATTGAGTTTCAAGACGGCGAAACCCAAGCCGATGTCAGGAAATAGGAACGCGCACAAGTAATAAATTTCATTTATTTGACCTCGATATCCCATAACGCTCTGTAAATATTTTCAGTACAATTGAACTTCATTCGCTGAGTTAACACTATGTATACGTATTGTCCTCAATACCAAACGAACTATTTTATTCTTTCTGCTAACTGAGTTTATAATATATAAAGAACGTCCTAGAACTCTACCTGCACCCGTTTTGATTATTTTTTGTTAATATTACTTTTTCGTAATATAAATTTATTATCTATGAATCTTTTTATTATAGACGTCCAAATTACGATTCAAAGAAGTTAACCACATAAATAAGGATAGGATTTGGTTCGTGGAATTTAACTAAAGTAATCAATTTATATGAAGTGGATGTTAATTTGCAATCTTTTATTTATAATTACTGATTATTTGAATTCTAAGAACTGTTATTTGCGAATAAAAAACTGCTAGACGCAAGTCTCCCAAAAAAGAGGATTTTTGTCCTGACGGCGATGCTTCTGCACATACCACGCATTTGATCTACACTATTTCGGATGTATATACCGCCATCTGTCGGTTCTTGTATCTTAGTCGCTTCTTGCGTCGTCTGATAAAGGGGAAAGTACTATACTACTCGGTGGTGTTGGTTTTTAAAAAGTCTTATGGCGTCTTATTTTTCTCTCAACTCAAATCATCAGTATAATCTACTTTTTAGAGACCAGTCCATAATCATTGTCAAAAGATAAATTCAAATTTAATACATATGACGTCGGATATGGAGATTTTATATTAACGAAATAAAACGTTGTTATGTAAATTCATCCCAAATCTTACAACTTTAACATAAAATAAATAATTAATTATTAATTTTAGAGCCTTAATAAACCGGTACCGGTAGCACAACAGTATTGCAGTCCCCCGGCATAGCAAAGATACAGGTTCAAATCCCGCCTGACAGTGACTAGTTGATTTTTTCTAGTAAATATAGGTGTAGTGAACAAGTTTTTAATATATACATATCCCAAATGCTTCAAAATACCTATCCCAAATTCTGTCGTACTACCAAAGAAATGGAATAAGACGGCCCTTAAGAGGATAACCTAATGTATTAACATCGCTCTTCTATAGATCTGAAAAACCTTACTGCTACAATAGGTTGTTAAACTTTAAAATCTTTAGGAACCTCCAACGAGGGAGAATTCCTTACACAAAGCAAGAAAGCAAGAAAATTAAAAAAGCCGTGTCTCTTTTCTCAGTTTCATCTTACATCTCCGCCTGACATGTAGCCTACGGCTGAGTCTGAGTATCCTTTGCAAGTCTTTTAAAGCAGAACATATGCGATAGTGGCTTTCTGTACAATTTACATTGCATGCTTTCTGCGTATTGCCTCTCCGGCCAACAAAAGATCGAGTACTCACGCCCAAATGTACTGTGCTTAGCGCTTTCATACTTCTGATATTCCTGTATGAAAGCGCAATGTACCTTCATATTTTTTAGGAATAAAATTCGTATAACAATAACACTGCGAGCTTTTGTGTTCTCTGTCTTTCGCATTCTATCGACTGATATTTATTATATTTGTATTTTTATAATATTTGCCATCACTTTTTTTTAGTCACCTTTTTAAAATACCTAACCTTTATTGTCTAATGCACATACATTACCTTACCTGAATTTACAAAAAAAAATAAAGTTAAAAGTTTTGTTCGTGCTGGTAAGATAAAAGTTTTTCTCGCATACCTAGAGACTGCTTAAAAACAAATACAAAAAAAATACATTTGTTTGTTGCTAATCTATAATGCGGCGAAATCAATTTTGGATAGATTTTTCGACCGGCAATTATCAAATTGTTTATTAGGACTTTTTTATAAGTTTAGACTTGACAGTCCCTCGTTTCTTGGAAGTTTTAATATTCGGAACATTAATGTATACGAATTAATTTGCAGATAGTTTTTTTTTATAGAGGTCTGCTGCTAGAAATGGACAACTGCGTCCCCAAAACATGTTTCGAATAATGCCATCCAATAGCTACTTTCGTTTTGTTTTTGTTTACCGAAAATTCTAAACTTCCCTGTATTTAATTTAAAAATTTAAAAATTTTTACTCGTGTTTCAATTGTTAAACCTTCTAAAACCCCTAAATTCAACTGCTCTTACTTAGGTTAGAGTTGAAAACGCAAATCTATTTTATCGTTGAAGTAGGTGGTCCATCATTAGATGTTGGCCTCCTCCTTCTCCTCCTCCTTCTTCATCATTTGAGAGTTTTTCATCCATAATTGCCTTGTTTGGGAATCGAACATGAAGTACGTCAGCGTCATTACCTAAAACAAGAGAAAAATATTGCTTTAACATTTGAAACGAAAGCTTATAAGAAATACTTCAAAAACTTGCAATAATAATAAATTCATAAACATATCATACATTGACCTGACTCTAAAATAAATATTAAACACCTAGACACAGAAAAAAACACAAATATCATTTCATCACACTGATAAATATTTATTTTGGGCGGGGACTCCACACTCGACTTTTTACGCCCAAGATAGGATCACTGCTGCCTGCATTTTCGGACCCGTCTTATTACCTACCTCATTTGTTTATTTACCTTATTCATTATATCAGCCATTGAAAGTCCACTATTTGACATAGGTCTCTCCGAAAAAGGTAATTGCAAAACATATTTTTTTGCGACGGGGAAGCTGCTGCCCATCCCTGCCCTGTGCATTTAAGCTACATCACTTCTGATGGGTATACCGCTATCTGTCGTTTCTGGTACCTTAGTCGCCTCTCTTGGCACCAGGTACAAGGTGATTCTACTCTATCGGTACCCTATGGCAAAGTATTTATTTATTTAGTTAGCATATTTAGATTTAGACAAAATAAACCTCAATCAACTTATCAAATCAATTTGGTAATTGTTTGTTGGCAATGATATCATTTTATTATTTTTTTGATGGCTATACTAGTTACAATTGGTTTATGTGTAATTGCAAGTTAAACCGCCTCGATATATAGCACTATGCAGTTTTGTATTTTTTTTGTAATATGTATACCAACAAATAAGTATACGTTAATAATCTTACGTCCTAAAGACTTTCCTTGTTGGAAATATAACAACAAGTGTAGATTGTGCTCAAACATCTGTAAAGTTCCATTTGCAAATTTGTTTATCATCATGCATCATTCTATTTAACTTTTACAACTTCATTCGGAAATAATAGCAACCTGGCATTAGCCTGCTGTCAGTCAGAACCCCATAATCATTATTGATGAATCATGGTATACATAGTGATAGATGGGTACTTAGGGAAAAAAAGTGGTTATTTATTAACCACTTTTTTTCTCATGCGCATACAAAGTCGCAGGTAGCAAATAGTGTATATTAAAAAAAATATTTTCAAATATTCGTGGAAATTAAAATTCTCAAACTATTACTTCCAAAAGGCTGGACCGCACATGACAGTGCATAATTTTATACGAGAAACCGCGAAGTCATCGTGCTACTAAAAAAGAAGAAAATTTTTTCTTTACAGTATCTAGTGAACTCTGAAATAAAACATATTTTTTTGGTTTTATATCACGATGCACTTTTGTGAAGATGATGTTAGTGGTAGTCGGTACAGGATTAGTATAATAAAAATCGGGATAAAAGTTTATTTAAAATCTTAATTTACTGCAATTATGATTGTGCTATACCTACGTTAAATAGTCATCATAGTACTGCATAATTTTGATGATCGTTTAAGGTAGCATTAAGAATAGAATAGTACCTCCACCTGCACCCGATGTCATAGACGGCGACTGAGATAACGTAATCTATCGATAGCACCCAAAATAGAATGCAACCGGAAGCCAGCGCTACAATCATAGGTAAATTTCCCCTTTCTTGGGGAGGCTTTTTTGTCCAGCAGTGGATGATCTGTCACCGTTATGTTGATAATACCGCCATCTAATGAATCCACTACTCCAAAAACCTGTTACGAATACTATTACTGAAAAAACTTGGCTATATGTTTTGCGACTAAAGCAAAAAAATTATATTGTTTTGCAATTCGGCTGGCCGTAAAATATTTTAAAACGTTTACTTTTAAGAAAACTTTAGACTAAATCTTACTTAATTTTAATTATCTTTTATTACCTATCTATTAATGAATTGTTTTTTAATATTGTGTTTAAAAACAAGTATACTGGCCGCGAGTAATTTTTTTAAGGATATCATTAACGCGTTGCTAATTGTGACTTGACAGTATTATGTCACACTGTTCAGTAATTTTCCTCATAATCTGATCTAATCTTAAAACCAGAACACAACAATACAAAAACTGGTTGTACAAATAGTTGAGAGTGACCAACGCCCTCTGCGTTGGTCACTCTCAACTATTTGTACAACCTTTTAACCAATTTTTAACCTAAAATTTGTAGTGTTGTCAAAAACGGTCATTCTAGAAGTCGACTAAGCAAAAATACATTATAGGTATACGAATCGTTTTCGATTGTTTCTTAAAGAACAGTTGCGACAAACAACTAGAGGTCAACAGTTAAGTCTAGAAAAAAATACATTACGTAAGCAACAACATAGTATATTATTTAGATTTCTAATTCATCTGCCTTTGTGACAAAAGTCCAACCATAGATATGACGGGCCCGATGGCGCAGATGGTAGTGATCCTGTCTTGTGCACCAGGGGTCGTGGGTTCGATTCCCACCCAGAGCAAATATTTATATGATGATATTTGTGTTTGCTCTGTGTATGGGTGTAAAATATATGTATTTAAGGAGTATATTTGTGATTCCTCTGTTGTCTGGCATTCGTAACACAAGTGCTTTAAGCGACTTACCACGGAGTCAGGTCAATGTATGAGATGTTGTGGGAATTTATTATTATTATTATAGAAAAAAGGTTTCTTAAATCGTGAAGAGAACCCAATGCGCCTTATCATGAGTGTGAAGCTTATAAAAGTAACGTAGTGGTTTATCGCATACGTAGAGTTAATTCCTCTCTTGTATTTTATCTAAGCTAAAGTATAAAATTCTATATAAGCAATTTTCTTCAGAATTGTACTCCTAAGAGTTATTTTAAAATTACGTCTGTATATATTAATATTAGATATTGTTTTCTATGTACGTGAATCAACTGTAATGCTTTTGAGAAAAAAAGTTTAATTTTAACAATACGTATAACAAACGTACATGGTTGTTGCAAAAAGGGGATTTTAATTACACCTTGTTTTAAGTGGGTGTGAGAACCTGAGTGTGATAAATAAATACTGCAAAATCGAAATGAAACCAATGAAATTTCATAGTTGTAAAAGTGTAGACGATGCCAAACCAGTTAATCTATAATAAAGAAAAGTGATGAATGAAAAAAATGAAAAAATGATACAATACATTACGGCAAGCCAAACCGCATAAAGGCTAGGTTGTCCCAATAGATTGAGGGCGGTAAAAGTATCGCAACCTTTCCATTTAAATAGACTTTGTCGTAGGACTACTATGGTATAAAGACTTACAGATAGCGGTATGTCCATGCAAATCAGCGCATCAGTGCAACATTTACAAAAACCATGATATATAAGCGGCCGTGCGGTAACAGCTGAGCAAAATAGTATCTTCCCCTGTACCAGGTGTCGTCGAGGCGACTAAGGTACCAGAACCGATAGATGGCGATACATCCATCCAGAGTGGTAAAGTTCAAATACAACAGGGCGGGTATGAGACATTCCCGTCGCGAAGCTTCGCTCAGCGATTACCACAGCTAGCGATTTTTTTGAGGAGGCCTATGTTCAGCAGTGGACGTTTTACGGCTATGATGATGGTGTATAAGCAGATGACTAGTTTATTCACTTCCTCTAAAAGGATCTGAATCTGGGACAGAGAGGGGCAATTATGAAAGAGGGCCACCTATTTTTGTGATTGTGATAATTATATTTGTGATAATGATTTCTCTGTTGTCTGGTTTCCGTAACATAAGTTTTTCAAGCAACTTACCACGGAGGCTGGTCAGTGTATGAGATGTGGGAATTAATTAATAGTAAAGCTAGGAGAGCATCTGTCGGGACAGCTTGCATGACCGTAAATACGAATTTCAGTAAATCAATTGAATATCGTACGTTGCTTGTCCAAAGAACCCCACAAGCGTTTACTCAAAGTACTCATTATCCACTCGAAGATCCTCGTTAAATGCCTTATGGTATATAAAAACGTCCTTTTTTCTGTAAAAATCTCTCGTGTACCGTATTTTTATATTGGTCATATTTTTTATGTTATATTTTCTTTTAGAAGTAGATTGGATAGGCCCCGTCGTGGTATTAGCGCTGTTGTTATATTTTATTGGTGTCGTAAAGGAAAATGAAAGATTTTAATGATCGAACCTTTTCAAAGATTATTTAACTTTTTAACTATTTCATGTCATATCAAAATGTTAATAAATTTTGCATTTAAAAACATTACGTTGCAGCGTATTTTTCCAGATATATTCATATACGCCTAGATATTTCAACGAAATTATATATTATATTAATTGTCTAAATTTCACTTTTCTATACATTATCACCCTCAACTGTAGAACGTACACTGCTTAATTTCGGCCTCCTTAAAAAATCGAAAGTTAGTACCACTATTTGTAAAACAGCAACATTATCTGCTTAGTTCATTTTTATTAATCTCCACATAAATTTGCACTGGCTGACTATAACCAGACTTAATTTTATCAGCTTACTATATTTGTAACTTACCCCTCCAGTTATTTAATTTTCTCTTAAATAATTATAATATGTAAATCATATTTCCCAAACGATGTTCAAGTTTATTCAAACTATGTATTTCACACGTTCTCTTAAAACATGACTGCCTATTAATTCTGTGGAAAATTGGAACTTTGTTTCACGTATTATTTAATGTTCGGAATATAAAAACTCAAAATTCGTCCGTCTATTGATACGAAATATGTTCACCATTCATAGCACGACTATATTGCGACTGAAAATTGGGATTCAGCTGGAGCGGAAGGTATGCAAATTACATATATGACAATATTTACAATCATATCGAAACCAGACAAAATATTGTCTTACGTTTCAGTCGGAACACAGTCAAATAGCAAATTCGTTTCTCTCGCCTGCTACTTAGATAAAAATATTATGGCTTAAATCGTATTTTTTAAGGATATTGAACTTGAAAAAAGTAAGCTAAGACATAGTATTAGGTCCTTATATATAAAATATAGCATTGGAAGAATATAACATCATAGTTTTTTTGTAAAATATATTTTACTAAACATAGTATGCACCGTTGTTATTAATGCAATTTTTCCATATCATAGGTAGTTCATTGATCCCTTTAAAAAATAATCATGGGGGCGAAAATCAATAAACTTTTAAGTTTGGATCTGCCGTATTGGAGTTGAATACTTTTCCTTGTAAGAAGTTGTCTAAATTCCGGAAAAATAATTATCTGTTGAAGTACGGTCCGGGGAGCACGGCGGATGTCGCATATATTCCAAATGTAGATCATTTAACATAATGGTTGTTTGTTGTCCAATCTCGATTGTTTAGCAGTTTCAGTCTTCCTTCATGGTTTGCAGTTGCTTACAATCGATATTTGCCGTAATTGTTCCGCTAGATTTTAGAATTCACTTACAAGTAACTTCTTTTGAGTTATTTTTGTTTAGTACAGGATTTGGTTGGGTTTCCAGGCTTTAGCCATTGTGACGAGTGCTTCCGATTATCGTACAATATTCAACTTTCGTCACAAGTAATGATTCGATTTGAAATCCCTTAATTTATGTGTTGGTTGAGCAAAGTAACACCGCAGTCGATGTATATTTGCAAGTTCGATTCTCTGAATTAATGAGTTACAAATCGTTCAAGTTTCCTTACTTCCCCGAATAGCTTCAAATGGTAATACAGTTTTGCCACTTAACCTAAAGCCTGCGGCTATCTCTGAAGTACTATGTGAAGTGTCTGAAGTAGATCCGCTTCCACAGTAGCCTTTAATTCTTTATTTTCCATTTTGGTTTCCGGCCATCCACAGGGTTGGTTCTGAAAGTCGATTTTTCCAGAACCAAATCGTTGAAACCAAAAACGTAGCGTGCTTTCTTTGGCAACACCAACGCTATACACATTATTAATCCTTCGAGTTCTGTTTGCAGCACGGTGCCACGGTAGAATTTGTGCGCGTAAATATAGCGATAGCGGTCATGTAATAAGCGTCGCCAAAGAAAAAAATCTAAACTCAAGTGTACCAACTAAATTAATTAGGAATATTTAACCAAAGAAGAGATATTTGAGATCAAAGTAGTCAATACGACAAAACGCTAATTTCATATCTAAGGACGTAATATAAACAGTGTGGTTCAAAAGGTGACGTCCAATTTTATTATTTCTGTAAGCTTTCTTGTTTTATTGCTTGTAAAAATGGTAAAAAGCTGGGTTTTCATGTGTGAGAGTACAACTCATGAAAACTGCTTCAACAAAATAGGATAATTATTTTATTAGGATTTTTTTTTCTATATTATCGGTAGTAATATTTCAAAATAAATTAAAAAAAAAAACCATTTCTCGTAACTACAAAAATTCGCAGAATATGCATGGAGATGCACATATTTTCATTTACTCTTACTCCTTTCAATTACTTTAATTAAGGCCAGCATTGTAAACATCAGATACTAGCTATATTCCCGAAACTACTTCGGGAGCAAGTACCTACAATACAATAAGCATTATTGTTTTTAAATGAGTACAGTATAAGCCCTTGTTATAGTGGTTTTTGTGTCGTATTAACCCAAAATGTAATCCGAGTAATTTTTAATTTTTGTATTAGCCCATACCACTTGATCTATATATTTCACACAACAAATTTTATTTTAACACAACGTCTGTATAGTCATACGGATTTCTGAATAAATAAGTCTTGATTGTCCAGTGGGTGAAAACACCTATAAATCCGTAGTGAAACTGGAATCCGCTTTGTCCAATGATGTTTGCCGTAGACACGAGCTCAATCGACGCCGGCAAATTGGCGACCATAACGATTGTTTGGCGAGGAGGACATAATCCAATTTTCGGTATACCCATTGCGTTACGAAATACTTGCGAGGTTTTTATTTGTTCTGTGTCAACAAATGAAAATAGTGCTTGCGGCTTTCAAGCTCCGGTATCAACACAATAGAGAGTGAACTTTGCTCGCGGTGCAAGTCGCTTCCTAGTGATAGACTTAGATTTATCTGCAAGACCTGCCGGATCTGCTTGCACTGTTATTGGTTATCAAAAGCTTCGCACAGCATTATAGTTGGCGGTACGTTTGTATATATATATATATCCATAAAGTTGGTAATAAGTCACACAATAAACTAAAGGGTTTGCTATTCTATGCGAATATAGATCTCATCTTTGGTCAAAGACAACTGCTTTCTAAGCGATGTCAGCTAGAATGTGCGCCATGGGTAGGTGCTAAATAGAGAAAGGTGATATAACTTCTTTTCCTTAGACTCAGCTTTCCATTCTCTCTTTCTAATATAAGACATTCAAACTTTTTATTTCTCTATAAATCTAAATTGAATTTAATGGGCCCATGATTTTAAAGGTCGTGGGCTTGATTCCCACTAAGGATAAGCATTTAAATGTTAAATATTTGTGTTTTCTCCATGTGAGTATTAAACATTATATTATTGACTCCTTTGTTGTCTGATGTCCGTTAGGACAATGTATGAGATGTTGTGTGAATTTAATCAGACAAATTATTTTAAATGACATCAGAAACAGAAACAGTAACTTTATTTTCAATTATATTATACAATTTTAGAGTTATAATAATAATTAATAAAATCAGTTAAGCTACTGATTTACATGTGTTTGCAAGTGCTGTGTTTCAGAACAGTGAGTTTTATTGTCCAAGCCAAGTATACATTTAAGCTTAAAGAGAAAAAACGATCTACAACAAGAATAACGCTGGGTACATACATACATCAACCACTCCAAAAAATAAATTTATTAGTTAGCATCTATGTAGCTGACTTTTTAAGCCTAACATGACAATTATTATGGAAAGGAATCTATGACAATGTACTAGAAATAAGAACATATGGATTAAATGTGTAAGCTTATTTTAAGTGTTAATATTTAAACACAAATATTACGCTAATTATAATAACACAAATAGAAGATTTGTACAACAAAGCTTGCTGTACAAACAACATAAGTAAACTGCGGGTCGTTAACAAGAAAATACGCCATATTAACTCATTCAAAGATGTTCAAAGCGTAGCTTAATTACCCGCATTTTAAATTTGAGAATTTAATTGGTTTGATTGCTATATCATTAAGTTATTCGTACGAGTACAATAGCGGAGATCCTATTCTGTGTGTCAAAGGCCATGGATTCGAGTCCCTTATAGGACAAAATATTTATATGATGATAATTTTGTTTTGCGTCTGGGTGTTAGACAATTGTATTATAGTAGTATATTTGTGTTACTCTATTATCTGCTGTCCATAACACAAGTGCTTTAAGTGACTTAACACGGAGTCAGTTCAATGTATGAAATGTTGTGGAAATTTATTTGTTTATATGTATTTACTTTCACTAACAGAGAAAAGTATAAATGTATTGTTGAAATGAAAATCCTTGCAAACTAAATAAGAAGACTAATTCAAACTTAAGGGGACCGTTGGTGTCCTTGTATTAGGCGCCAAGATTTGTGGATTATATCTGAGTGACCCACCCACCCAGAACAAACATGTAAAGAAATTGTTTGTGTTATTTTTGTGTCTGAGTAGATTTTATTTAAATATTATCAAATTTTGTTATGTTTACTATCAAGTATTTACTTGCTAATCTGCAACTGCAATTAAAGGACTTAATTTGTTTTCAACACTTAGTTCGAAGTTGAACGAGTGCATAGCTTCAAACGTTGTAATAAATTTTATTAAGTAAAGAAGATGAAATTTTATTAATTAAGCGCTTTTCTTAGTGTTCATTAAATACACAACATATTATCGAAAATATTTTCTTAATAAAACATCTAGTTGCAACTGCCTGCAACTTTTATTGTATGATTTTTTTTTATATTACGAAGTTAGCAAACAAGCATATGGTCCGATTATAGTAAATTCGACAGCAGCCTATAGACGCTCGTGTCATTGCAATGATATCACTAGTGTGTCGCCAACATTGTAAACTAAAGATACCTTGTCACATTTATCCGCTATCTATTTAGTGGAAATAGGTGACAATGAGGTACCAACGCCAATCACCTTTGTAAGAGGTCTACCTCTAGTAATAACTTCGCAAAAATTTCGATTTATATTGCGAGTTGCGGCAGAAATATTGGAATTAAAAATAATCTATGTTCATTACTAGATAGATAAATACAGTTTCTATGAAATCAGTTCCCATATAAATATTTTATTTGGTTTGAATTTTTATAAGAAAGTTAGCCGTTTTGGGTTACAGTGGATTACTTAATTTAAAAACATAGTGAAAATAAAAGACTTATACGTGATTAGCAATTCACTGATTTATAAGCAATGTCGATATTGCTTATAAATCAGTGAATTGCAGAATGAATGAGATTCTGAGGAAAAACCTGATTTTGTAATGGGTAACCTGAATGTATTACACATGCACAACTTATTTAGCTAAAGAAAGTGCTACCATATTGTGATCTAACAACCAATGCACTAGACCTGCCACTGCTTGAAATCTGCCCTAGACAAGTCTATTACACATGTGCCAGCCTTAGTTGGTTTTCCAATATCGTAAGAGAATTCCCGTGAGTATTTATTGTAATTGAATAAGATTTTTTTTTTAATATCTTGTTATCCTTTAAGAAATTAAATAGTCTTTCATATTAAATTCCCCAAAGAGAAATGTCGTATGATCGATGAAGATATTTTGAATAATAAAATAAGATTATATTCTCATTTTCCGTTGCCTTTTGTTGTAATACAGTTTTTTACTTAAAATTGTGAATGTGTATTTTTTCTTTTTTTCATATTTTTCAATAGTAACAAATGCTTTAAGCGACCTTCCTCGCAGCAAAGTTATTGTATGAGATGTTATGTGAATTAAATTATAATTAAAAAAATATAAGTTCTTTATTTACCCATTTTGATTTTGAATTTTGATAAATTAAAGGTAATTAAATGGGTAACAAATGGGTAATGTATTTTTTGATGCTCTGGGGTACCGGTAGAGTCAAGTAGTTAGTATCTGCCTGAGGTACCAAAACCGATAACCAAACTGCGTACTATTTATATGCTACAGAGTGAGGATGAGTAGCAAGCAGTATCATCGCCGTGAAGCTACGCTATGCGATTGACGCCTTCTTGGCGCGTTTAGCAAAATTTTAATTTTTTGATGAAACCAATAAGGAGGTCAGCATACTAAAAGTTCCATAGCTGCTTTGATGATGAGATATTATTGTTATTATGTTTCCGTGTATATTTTAATATAGAAATTATACAATCAATCAAACTTATACAAATTAGTAAGTTTGTGTATGTTATTAGTTCAAGACAACGTTGTTTTGTTTTTCTTATGAGTACAAAAATAGGCGGCGTTTCCTCCTTTAAATATAGCTTGACACATATCAATGGAGATAGTAGTATCGCACAAGTTATTTATATTGGTTTTAAGTATTTGGTTCCTATCAAATATTTGTATTAATATTGTTTAAATTAGAAAGCAAAATACTAGAATCAATAACGTTAGTTTGACAGCTGTCATTCTTATCATATTATATTTACAGGACCATAAGTTCTTTTTTTTTATTTGAGAAGTTTTGATTTCTCGCACTTTGAAAGGATTTCCTACAAATAGGTTTTTTGGTATTTAGAAAAAAGAGTATCAACACTGTAGAAATGGTTTTTTTTCTCTCTTAAGGAAGCTAGCCTTTTAGGTGAACCCCCAATTCAGTTTGTTTTAAGCTTAATGTAATAATTATAACATTAATATTTCCAATAAGAATGTGATCATATGCGCAATCACAGATAATACAGCCCTGGTGACAAAAGGGAAAGTCACCTATCATAAATAATTTAATTATCAGATAAGTACTTTTCTAACTAAATTTACTAGTGGTTCATTGCGCAACCCACCAGGAAATACTAGCGATAAAGGTTTCACCAACACTACCTATGTCTACAAGCTATGTGGCCAGCTAAACTGTGCCGTAAACTTTAGTTTATTTAAATTTCCCTTGGTAATCTCACAGTAATATATAATACTAGAAGTGTCCCGCGGTTTTACCCGCTTTAAATTATAGAACTTACATACTTACTTTGCACCCCACTTCCATTAAACGTCTTTTACGACTTACAATAAAAAACCTTTACACTGAATTTCATTCAAACAACTTCAAAAACAATAAAGTTTCATGTTTACACTTCCCCTAAGGAGTGAATTTTCAAAAATCCTATCTTAATTTTTTCCTACGTATTGCCCGTGGTCCCGCGTAGATATGTGTAAAATAGAGAAAATTGTTATCCATCAGTTTTTAATTTTGTAAAACCAACTCCACTTTGCCATTGGAACTTCGTGATAGGACACTTTCTGTTTGTGGAGTGCCTTGATTATAATACTGTTTATGGTCCAGCGGAAAATTAATTTTGCGCTCACCACTGAAAGTTTAAATTCGTTCGGTCGTTACAAAACGGCTGTATCTAAAGTAAACAAGTAGGGTAAACACTGGTCCGTTTTGTTTTACGAGTGAACCCTCAATATTGGGAATTGGAAATAAGTCGACAGTGCCATCCTCAATAAATTCTGTGGGCATTCTCACGAACTTTATATCAATCAAGAGGGGGCAGAAAATAAGATCTCTCTTATAGTCACAGTTTGACTACCTTTTTATCAAGACAAAGAATAGTTAAGCCTGTTTGTATTTGTTATATCAACGATGAAAGTATAGAAAAAACAATATGGACTTGGTCCCGATACCCGGGTACAACTCCTGATACGTTCATAATTTGGAAGTACGTTTGTGAATCTATAGCAAAAAGTGTAAGGTTATTAAATACAGGTCAAATAAGTAATTTGAAAATAAACTTTTAACAGCTTTTAACTAGATTTATTCGACTTTTATACATTTTTTATTTAACATTTCAATTGCCTAGCTTGAGAATTGACTAATAGTCAATTCTCAGTAATAATTTATTTGTTTGTAACTGCATTAGTATTAAACGTCTAAATGTATTAATAACAAGTTATTTAAAACAAATCCTTTCCTTTTTTGAATTTGCACATTCAGATATATGTATAACAAATCTTCTGTTACAATAACTAGTGTGCTCTACATATGTATATATATATATACAAACCCCATCGTCAAAGCTGCGCTCTGCGATTGCCAACACGCTTTCCCAGCGCGAAATTTATGGGTTCAATTCCCCTATCTTGGGAGGCATATTTCCAGCATTGGACTTCCAATGGCTAATAAGATGAAGACTGGATCTTGTAATCTTATTAGAATCACCATAAAATAAAACTGATTTTGAACATAGAAGCACTATAAAATATTTTAAATATTCTTTATTATTAAACTTGCTTTATTTAAGCAGGAGAATATATCGCATTACATTACCGGCATCAGACCTGGAGAGTACAAAGCCTTTTTTTCTATTATTAGAACAAATCGACAAACAAACATATAGATTGTAAGTGTCACTGCAGAATATTGACGGTCGTATTATCAGGATGATATCACGAGCGCATTGCCAACCTTGTGACTTAACCCAGTAATTTAATTGCCTCTTTCACCCTTGAAACCGGAACACAGCAATGAGAACACTTCTTATTGGCAGTAGAAATATGTGAAAGTGAGGTACCAACGCAGGCAAAATTTTGCATGTGATCTACCTTATGTACCACTTGTATATTCTGATAGAATTTTTAGCTTGTTTTGTTCAGAAGGTTCAAACTATATACATGCAAAATTTAAAAACAAACAAACAATCACTTGACTTAGAACCTTAGACGATTGTATTAGTTATGTATGTTACCTTTCAGCCCTTTGTATTTATAAGAAACCTATTTCTAGCGAATCTTCAAAATCCTTAAATTATACTTTCGCTACGCGTACACTAACCACAAGCATCCGTCCACGATTCCAACCATTAATATTACAAACGAGAAAGTTAATGAGGACGAATGTTACCACTTTATCAAACCAAAAAATCCTGAATCAGTGCGTCACTTCACAATATTATTCTTTTACTATTGATGTTACCCATTAATCAGGATAACATATGACTTTTATAACATTTATTCTATATTTAAAGTTGTGTACCCAGACAAATATCTAGCTTGGTGTACAGTACAAAAGGAGTATTGAGAATTTATATATAAAGTTTTAATACTCCTTCCATAAATGATACATGTATCCTTTATCCTTCAGTTAACGCGAGGAGTATTGAATTTCTATCTATTTATTAACCAGATCTAAAGCTATTTAAAGAAAAAATTATTGGTCATAATATGTGTGCGCCGAATTCGTATCTATCGACAGATTTTGAAAGTTGAATATCACATATAATCTACGTAGCGGGTTTTTAACACCCTAGAATGATCCTGGCAACGGGCCTAAGATATGGTAAATATTATTTTCCAACACGCCAACAAAATCTTACCAAATATACGAGCAAATTAATCTGCTCGTAATTCTGATGAAATTTTGATGAAATTCCGATGTGTGGAAGATCAGGGCCCTGTCACGGGAAATATTTTGCCCGACCGCTAGGTTGTCGCAGAATTAATTTTCATTCGTTGTTCCATGGACCACGTAAGCGTTGAAGATATTAAATTTTCCGCAACAATGAAAGATTAATGAATATGCAAATGTGTTTGGGTTAAAAGGTTTTTGCGAAATTTAATTATTGCATTTAATTAATCTGCCATTATCCTATTAATTTTGGTGAAAATAAATCACTCTAATTTGTTTGTACATGTTAAGTGATTTCGGTGAATTAGATGAGGCTTTTAAAAATATTCTAAATAGCCTTTTATGTAAATAAAACATTTACTTGCTCTAAATTGATCTGCTAAAATATTTTTATTTTCTCCACTACAATAAAAAGCGCCATCGTCTTCAACTACATTTTCTACCTGATATTTCATGCAGTGGTAGACTTTATCAATTTTAATGTATATCAGAGTTGGTGCTGAAACTTAACACGTGTTTATTCATTTTGTAGTGATTTGACTGGATGGCCAAAGTCAATGAACTATTAACAAAACTATATGCGTATGTACACCAAATTGAAAACGAGCGTAAAAGTTTTACAGGTTTTTTTTATAGAGCTATCAGCAGTGGAAAAATATAATTTTCTTAAAATATAGGAGAGTGATGCTGAATCTGTATTTACACACCTTAATCTTTAAACGACTAAAACAAAGTTTGAATGTCTTTTTAAAAATCTCACCTTAAGCTAATCGTCCCAAATCTTAAATGGTTTCAGTTACCGGATTTCATAATTTCCGTACTTTGCGAAATCATATCGCGGTGAGTTATTAATTCCAGTCACGGCTCTTAAGTTTGGAACTAACTCAATTATAGCTAAGCCAGATTCAGACTTCTGTAGATTTACGTAGGCTAAGACAAACAACACCCAATTCCGTTGTTTCATCCCCAATATAGATATTTAGCCGTAAAATATTGTTTGGTTATCCGTCTTTATCTTTTATAGAGTTTTGGCTATCTACATAGATATTAGAAACTCGCTTGTTGTTACATTATTTAAAATATTTATGCACTAATTCACAATTGACTTTTTGTTATATATAAAAAGAATGATGTAAAAAAAATTATTATTATCATATCCGTTGTTGGCCGTCCGTATATGGATTTAAACCTACCAAGAAAAGGGAAAATTTTGCTTGTGCAACTAGGGGATACTTCACATTTTCGAATAGATATACCGCTTTTTTGTTTCTCTTGCTTCTAACGATACCTGTAACAAAGAGATGTTCTATTGGTGTCGGTACTCTACAGAAAAAAACAGAATAATAAAATAAATACTCTAATATTCACCAAACATAAAAATACATATAAAAAAATAAAGACATTTTAAAATATAATTTCATTAAAAATGGGATGAGCATACGTCCAGGTTAGGATCTGGCAATTTGGTTGGCAAAACATATGAAAGAGGGTATTCAACGAGATTTAAAATGGAATCTATAATATATCAACAAAGTTGCTATTAGAAAACTAAATATAAAGAAACATTTAATTCAAAGAAAACAGAAAATAGCATTTCATTCTCATCTATATATATCTGTCATAACAAAAGAATAGTGCTTAGTGAATTGATAGATGATATCATTAAAACTTATAAGACAGCCGATGTAACAAAATGTCCAATTATATGATTGGTCAGGCTTGGCCAACATTTTACTTGCGTATCTTTTATTTTCTTTTTTATCTTTTATTTCTTAACTGTGCGTCAGGTAAAAAGTAACAAGTTGTAGCTTTGTTTCATTTTTACAACGACACTAATGAATTCGCTACAACGAATCTAATGGCTATGTCTATATCGTATCGCTAATTATGCTAATCAGGTATCATGTATCTGTGGGAATGTGAAATACTTCAGGTAGACCTCTAGCAAAGGTCGAATGCGATAGAGTCACACTTTCACCATTTTCTTCCCGCAATCAGCAGTATTTGTATAGTTGTGTTATGGTTTTAATGCTGAGAGAGTTAGTGCGATCACAAGACAAATAGTTTTATAATAATTATAGACGTGTGTTGGTTCCAACACCGACATATGGTAGTGAATGTTGGGTATGGCAGAAGAAACACCCTAGAAGAATAAATGCTGTTGTAATGTGAACACTTCGAGGTATTTATAGTTACAGTTTAAGAGATAGATTCAAGAAAAGTGTTATAATAGATCAATGTGGTGTAAAAGATGATGTTGTGACGACAATGGAGAAAGGTTCGATGGTTGATGGTTTGGTCATGTAGGAAGGATGGATAAAAGTAAAATGATTGCACAAATATATAGAACGGAAGTGAATGGAACAGTTTTTATAGGACGACCTAGATGAACCAGGTTGAACAGGTATTAAAGAAGGGCCAGGTCAGAAGTACCAAGAATAAAAGAGCGTGTATGAAAAGACTAATGCGAGTAAGGGAAGCGAGATAGGTGTGCCTAGATCATAACAAGTGGAGATCCATAGTTTTTGCCTACCCCGATGGGATACAGGCGTGATGTATGTATGTATACAACTATCCTATCCCCGCCCCATAAATTTAAACTACATTGTTTTGGATGGTTATACTGCTAACTGTCAGTTCTGACTAATTTGCTTCTGATGACTAATTTGCTCGTAACATAAATGACCAACCTGACACGTACAAACATCGTTACATCTACGAATCTAACTATCATCACAAAGTAACGTTAGCGATCCGAAAGTTTCAAGTCTTAGAAAAGCAATCAATGAAATGAATCCATCTTGCGGCTCATTCAATGGTTTGACTTGAAGAGGTTTCGGGGTTTTCGGTAGAGCGTAAGACTTTGATTAGTCTCTTGGGGTCTTAAGGAGAGAAGTTATTTATACTGCACTTGTGAGACCATCTCCCAGTTAAGTTCTGGAGTCCTAGCGTTACAACTGCTTTGTATAAGTCAAAGACCCTTATAGTCATATATTTAACTTAAACATTAATTATGTTTTATATTAAATTTCGTGTCACTTTGTTTTTCAAGGATGAACTTTAAAACTACTAATCCAACTTAAATTAAATTTCAGATCCAACTGAAGAGATACAATAGTTTATATTTTAATTAAATCGTATTTTTTTTACTTTAAATAACACTGGTAGACGTCAAATTGAGTGCACAATATATATATTTTCCAATGCAAAACAAATACTAAAATCTGCATATAACGTTCCATTTTCAAGTAATTCAAAAATTGCAAAACATTTTCTATGATAGTTATTTTCATTAATTGTAAAAAAATCATATTCACGTGATTGTAAAACTATTATTTATATTTGTATTAATAATTTGATTATTCCCTATCTTTAAAATAAATGTTATATTATTCGTTTAACAAATCATTTTGCTGAGATATGGACAACAAAAATTTTGCTAATATTTTCCATACAAAGACAAGGAAGTCTTTTTGTACGAAGTTGTAGATCGTCAATTTCAAATTAATATTACTCGGCAAAAAAATTAAAATTAAAATATAATTGAAATTTTAATTAAATAAGTATAATACATAAAGACTAACGTTTAACAGAATATATATGTTACTTGTAATCTAATATTTAATAATAACAATGCCTTAGGCACGGCTTAATTAATAGATGTTATAAAAGGATGTGTTTATTATACCACCTGAGGATATCCATTTTCGAACGAAGCGAAAATATAGTATTACGATATAATATTATGATAAATCACAAAGGAATAACAAACATTTGGAAAGCTCATAATATGTAATTTGAACTTTATACTGGGTGAAATATAGCACGATTTTAATCGGGCAGAAGCCTCGATACAAAATACGTAGCTTATACATATTGGGTATTCATTGAAGCTACGCGTAAAAAATTACGTAACATTTTATATGTATTACTATAACCATAAAAAAACCATACCAATAGGTTATTTAACACGTTAGATAAAGTATATTTAAATGGATATACTTTATCTTTTAGCCTTGAAGTACCGGCAGAGGAGAATAGTACCTCCTTCTGTACCAGGTGTCGTGAAAGGCAACTAAGGTACCAAAGCCGATAGATGGCGGTATATCCGTGCAAAAAAAAGTCAGCTCAAATGTACTGGGTGGGGATGGGCAGCAGCTTCACCGACATAAAAGCTGCGCATTGCGATTGTCAACACATTTGCCCAGCACGGCAATTATGGGCAACATACCCCCTTTCTTGGGGAGGCCTATGTCCAACACTGAACTATTAATGGCTGGTATGATGACTTTATCTATGACGGGCCCAATGGCACAGATGGTAGTGATCCTATCTTGAGCGCCAGGAGTCGTGGGTTCGATTCCCACTCAGAGCATATATTTTTATGATGATATTCGTGTTTTTTCTACGTCTGTGTGTTAAATATATGTTTTTAAGTAGTAGTATTTGAGATTCCACTGCGTGATGAGATATTGTGGGAATTTATTTATTTATTTTATTATTTAAACATTAGATATACTTAAAGGTAAACGAAATACTATTTCATTTACTTTGAAGTATTTGTTTTAGTGGAACATCATAGTGTATTTAATCCATAACAATAGAAAGCAAATGAAACTTTTTACTGTTTAAGTTTCCATACAAAAAAGGTATCGAAAAACTACGAGTTACGCAACACAATGGCTATGGGACTTAAGAATACTGTCAAACTTTGTCTTCAGGCGAGAAATTTGTGAATAACAACCGACATTTTTTCTTACGTAACAAACTTGGTCAAAACTGAACAGATCTTATGCTCCAGTTTCAAAAGAACTTGGTACAGATGAAATATTTTTTGTTCGGTGCAAGTGATAGTCGTATACAGTTAATTCTTAGTTTAATTAAGACTAAATTTTTAGTCGATAGAATGTAAACATATATAACTCGACTTTATAGATTGTGGGCAATCCTAGTACGGCATGTAGTTTGGAATATTTTTATTAAATAATTTACGAGTAATACAATTTATTTTGATAACTTAGCGTAAGTATACATTAAAAAAATATAAATTCTAGTAAACATATTATAATAAATTACCCACGTTAAGTAGTTGAACTTTCATACAAACTTTGCACCTCCCTTTAGGTATGATTTTTGAAAAAGTATTCTGCACGTGTTCTATGACTTTTAAATAACATTTATACTGAATTTCATTCAAATAACTTAAAAAACACCAAAATTTTATACGTACTTTGAACCCTTGTTTTACGCTTTATGGGGTGTATTTTCTAAAACCCTCTCTTAGTACTACCCTACATTATAAAAAGAACCTCTATGAAAATCTTAAAGTTTCTGACCCTTATAGTTCAGGCCATGCGTTGATATGTAAGTCAGTTAGGTTCTTCTTTTTTTATACATAGATTAAGATAGTAAAAGAAGCACGTGAGTTGAATAATTACTTTTGAACTGAGAGCACTTCGTAGTGTATATCATTTTTAGAGATATACGAGTGATACAAATGTATGTGGTGTAAAAGAGGACGTTGCGACAACAATAGTGAAAGGAATTTTGAGATGATTTAGGTATATAGAAATGATGGATAAGAGGAGCATGTCTGTAGAAATATATATAGCAGAAGTAAATGGAAAAGTTGGTATAGGATGATCTAGGAGAACATACCTTAAACTTGAATAAGAGCGAGGTTAGAAGTACGAAGAATAAACGAGCGTGTATGAAAGGACTAATGCGAGTAAGGGAAGTGAGAGAGGTATGCCTATATCGTAACAAGTGGAGATCCATAGTCCCTGCCTACGCCCGATTGGACGCAGGCATTATGTATGTATGTAATTTTTTATAGGCCTACATATAAGCCTCTATTGGGGAGTTTCATTTACTCTTTCCATGCTAGACAGGTGACAAATATATATAGCGAAAGTGAATCGAATAGTTGGTATAGAAGGATGATCTGGGGTTCTAGAGGAACATACCTTAAACAAATAAAAGAAGTATTAAAGTTGGGCGAGGTTAGATGTACGAAGAATAAACAAGCGTGTATGAAAGGACTAATGCGAGTAAGGGAGGCGAAAGAGGTATGCCCAGATCGTAACAAGTGGAGATACATAGCCCCTGCTTCTCGTATGTATGTAACTTTTTTACATATAAACCTCTATTAGGGCGTTTCCTTCACTATTGCCATGCTGGACAGATGACAACAATAGAGCGTAACTTCACGACATCGATCGTAGGGTAAATTATGAGTAGAGTATACTTTTACAGTCAACATATCCCTTCAATAAATCAAACTTAAGTAAAATATAATTTAAAATATCGCATGTACACAATTTTAAGTATATGAGTAGCTAGAGGTAACTCCGTATCACGACGAACTTTGTGCCAGAGTTTATCGCAAAAAGTTAATTCATCATCAAAGCGTTTTAATTAAACCTCTTTGTAAAGTATGCCGGGATAATAGTGGAAGAGCTGGTAGTCTGTTTTAGGCACATATTCAAAGTGCCGGAAAAGCTGTGTGACGTATATTATATTTTTGTAGGATTTGTCTTCATTTAGGCCATTATCAGACAAATTTAGACCATATCTAAACTTGTCTGATGGTATTGACAGATATTTTATTTTTTTAATATTTTATTTATGTTGTTGTTTCCCAAATTATCTAAATATTTCAAAAATATATTTAATTTTTCATAAAAAAATCATAAATTATAGTGCAAAATAATAATGTTTTCTAGCATTTAAGTAGCATTTAAAATACATAGAAGTACAATTATTTGTGATTTATTTATCATGCACTTAGTTTGTTAAAAATTTAAATAATTTTAATGATAACAAATATTAGATCCAATAGATGTTTCCTTACTTTATAATAATATTCTTTAATAAGAGTTTATAATCTTGGAGGGTTTAAATCTCATTAATTCTTTTTAGCTAGGCGGGTATTGTTTAAATAAAAAATGATTAAAAATAACAATTATATAGGGCCTTGGTGCTTGAAACGTTTACTAGCTCTAGGACTCAATAAGGAGACGGGTTTCTTGGGAGAATTTACTGAATTATTTATTAATACGCCTCGTTTTCTTAACCAACACGGAATTAATTAGTCCTTTTTGTTTGACAAAAACAACGCCGCAATTTTCTGTGCACATTGTGTTATTTATAGACCACATGAGTTGATTTGCTCGATCATTAATTTTTAATTTTCTATCCTATTATATATATTTGAAGTCTAACTTACAATATAAACTGTATGAGTGCCCGTAACAAACACTTTTAAATCAATACAGTAAGAGAAAAATACAGTAAAAAAACTAGTAAGAACGAACTTAATGACCTTTATTGCGCATTAATTCAATTATTCTTATTTATACTACCAAATACTTGACAGAAATAAACTAAATTGAAAGACATTGAATTGAATCAACCAGTAACGAGACAGTGACAGAGTGTAAAAGATAAATAAAAAAAGTTATACGACCTACTAAAAACATTTACAAGAAAAACTAGCGGTTGTAATTACATAATAAAAACGCTTCGAAAACAATAATAATTCACATAATAATATGATAATTATAAGAAATCTTTGATAAATAATATACATTTGAAGAAATAGTACATAAGCAACGTGAAAATAATAAGTACATAATATATTTTCCATTTGAAGGTTAACATCGCTACATTAAGTTCTGAAAGATTAAACATCGATCAAACTATGTAGCAGAAAACTTTCATCGAGAAATAAATTTCCCTCGATACACAGTGATATGGAATTTAGCTGCTATCTTTCATATTAAGTAATCTTACTTATACAATTTATGTAAAAGTTTGCATATGTCGATATTCTCTACTTAATAGTATTTTTGTGAATTTCACACAATATCTCATATTTTGATCCGGCTCCGATATAAGTAGCTTAAACTTGTTTTCTCTTCTTGGACTTGTTTTACGGATATCAAACAACATAGGTATAACAAATATAGTACCTACTTAAATACATATAAATAACACCCAGACACAGAACAAATATATTTTTAATATTTATCCTGGTTGGGGATCAAACTCATGACCCCTGGCGCAAAAGATTAGATCATCATGCTTCAATGGTCAAACTAAATACTTGAAATAGCGCAGAGCCTAGCTTGGCGGTAGATACGCTGCTGTTTATCCATGGTTATACGCCAAGGGTCGTGAGTTCGATCCCCACCCAGGACATACCCACGGTCATAAATTTAATAGTCGTAAGGGACAATGTGCAGGTTTACAGGAAGAACAAAAAAGAAATTAAAAACGATCCATTCGTTATAACTTTCTTATTTAAATTGTTAATTATGTTTAAACTGTTTGTAACAAATATTATTGAAATTGAATCCTTTTTTACTTGTAACTATTAACAAAAATCCTTGCCAATGTCCTTCTTGCCAATTTAATTTCTAACAGTACATTTGTGGTTTATCTGTTGTCTGATGATGCAACATCTTTAGTCAATAAAATAAACTATACATAACTCAAATGCTTAAAGCGACTTATCTCGGAGTCAGGTTAATGTAAATTTATTATCATTATATGCAGCATTTTGTAAATAAGACAAAACTGTAACCAGATTTTTCTTATTTAAATGTGTTAATTCGTTGCATTGTTTCTCACGTATGTTCTTGCTTGATGTCTAATATAAATAAATTTTGATGTTATACTGCCACCTGTAGACTCAAAAACGACTACAATTTGACAAGATACTATTCGACTGTGCAACCCTTGACTAACGAAAACCAATATATCGATCCCAGTAATCTATATGATGGAGCACTCGGCCCTTGGCTCCCAGTGGTGGAATTCAAAGGTTGAATCGTTGTTTGGACACACGTTAATGCTTAAGAAACCATATCAATATTTGCCATATTTTTTTGTTAAGACTAACATTGTACTCGATAAATTTATAGTAATTCAGTCCAGTTAGAATCGGTCTACGACTTATTCAAACTCGACATCTCAGACGTTGACCTAACTTCAAGATAAATAGCTTAAAAATCTAGTCTTACTAATATCACAGAGTTACAAATATATAAGGTCATTACATATTATGATATTGTCATTTTGTACGGGAAGAATATAAAGTCAATTTCTTTTTTGTAAAATATATTTAATTAATTAAAATATGCACCGTTAGTATCTTATGCACTTTTGTTGTTTTATAGGTAGTTCATAGATCCCTTTACTAAATAACCATAGGGGCGATAATAAATAAACTCTTTAACGGCGGTTTGAACAGCCGCATCGGAGTTGATTTTTTTCCTTGTAATATGTTGAAGTAAGATCCAACATTTGTAGTTCATAGAAGATCAGTAGTAGTCAGACAGTAGTCTAGAGCGATTGACCAATCTTGGTGGTTCAACAGCTAGTTTTTCCTTCATGGTTTGCAGTTGCTGACAGATATCACAGCAAATATCTCTGCCGTATGACGTTGACCTAATGTCATATCGTTAAAAGCTGCAGTGAAATACATCGCGGCTAGTACATCAAAAACTTATAAGTAACCGATTTTCATTTAGGGCAGGATTTATCTGCCATTAAGACAAGCGTCCCCGTCCAATTCTAATTGATTGAAATTTCCAGAACGAAAACGTTAAAACTAAAATCGTATCGTGCTTTCTTTTGCGACATCAGCGCCGTACACATCATTTATCATTTGATCTCTTTCTGCGGCGCTGGTGCCACGTTAGAACTTGTACTCGTAAACATACCGATATTTCATGTTTTCCATTTCAAGGTAGTAAGCGACTGTATTAGAAAACGCAAATGTATCAGCTAAATGACTTTTTTAAATTTGAATTTGGAATTCCTAAGATAGCAGTTCAACGTTTTCAATTCATGATCAACAATTGTCAGAACGACAAAACGCTAATTTCATATGTAAGAACCTAATATACCAAGACAAATACAAATACTAATCCTAGTAATAATATAAATGTGAAAGTTTGTAGGTATGGATGTTTGGATGTTTGTTACTATTTCACGCAAAAAGTATTGAATTTAATGAAACTCTACAATAATAAAGTTTATTCTTTAAAATAACGCATACGTTACAGAATTATAAAGATATTGTGAGAATTGTTCAGAATGTGCGATTAGTGTAGTTTATAGGAGTATACTGCAGTAACTACCTATCAGTATATGGTTAGGGTTCTGCAATTATTAAATTTAGAGTCCATATTCTTACCGTGGAAACCAAAAACGATATTAGGCGGTCGCTAGTATTTATATAAATATTTGTATGGAATGGTGATCAAACCCACGACCTTTGGCGCATAAGATAAATTAAAGGATCTGTTCTGACATAACAACAATTCTTATTACCGATTTGCTAGCTTGAAAAAGTTTATTTTTTTTAATTAATTATTTTCTTTTTCTTATTAGTTTATCTTGAAATAAAATTTCTTTTAAGCACTTTTAGTAGAGCTACAATCAGACACAAATAGGAATATTAGGATAATATATGCTTTAAAACTGTCCTTGAAGCAGCCATCTTGGAGCTATGGAAATACGGTAAACAAATCACCACTTATAAGTGACTGCTTAAGATGCCCGTAAGCTGATAACTTGGCTGCGTAAATATAGTTTCATCTTCTAATGCTATTGGAAGTCTAGGTATATTTATTTACAATCAACGTTAGTTTTTATAGAAATGAATAAAGTATAGCAAAGAATCAATACTTTTAAACTATATTTATCGTTTTTTATATTAAGTCCAGATCGACAAATCAGTACACAGATCGCGCAAAAGTCACTGCAGCCTGTAGACACTCAAAACACCTCTAGGATATTACTAGTGCGTTTTCCAACCTGGTGACTTGAAGATATAATGTCAGAAAACCCAGTAATTTTACAGCCTCTCCCACCCTTCGAACCGGAACACAGCAATGCGAACACTGCTACTTGGCGGTAAAAATAAGTGAAAGTGCGGTGCCCATGCAGACGACATTAGTATGAGGTCTACCTAGTGTAAACTGGATTACTTATTTATATTTTGCTATTTTCTGGTACATGCTGTATAGCTAGCAAGAGGTCAGTATTATTTATTGTTTTTTTGGAGTTGGTGGAAAATATTATATATTAAATCCAAACGTTTAATTATTATATAGTATTATTTACGCTTTCACAAGTAAAAAAAAATATGTTTAACCACTTAAAAGCGGAAATTATATGTTTTTTCATTATAGTTTAACGTTTCGGCTACCTGGCGTCAATCCCTTTCATGATTGACTAAAGTAATTGTATCAGAATTTTGAACGAATAAACTTTAAATTTATCAAGAACTAAAGAACCTAAATGTGTCTACAATAATGAAATTAAAGTTTGAACAGGATTTAATGTAATTTAATGTCATATATTTTTCTATTAACACTAAGCGTTTTGGTATACAATATAGATTTAAATAACTAATTAATTCGCACAGACACACGCACGCCACAATGTAAGGAATAAAATGAACGCATTTTGTTTTAGATGATACAAAATAAGAAATCAAACATTACAAAAACAATCCTGAGATATATTATGGTGACCAAAGGTTAATAAACTTGTTATTAGCAAAGTCGTTAACATTTACTTTCATCTAGATTTTTTCTTTTATAGTACAATGTAGTATCACACGCTTTAAATTGTTTCGGTTTGAAGGGATAAAATGTAGTGAAATTACTGAGTAATGTTTTATAAAATTAAATGACAAGTTGTTTAAATTCAAAAAATACTAGAGTTGCAATACTCTTGTTTTTTGAGTTCGTGCAAATGGATCAAAAAGAGATCCTAGGAGAGCGCACAAGAATAAACACGACACGAAACGCCTCTAGGCAAACTGTGGGGTTGGACGACCTAACCTCGTTCCACATCTTATGTAATCGACATTTTTAAAAACGGCCTTTTTATTTTAAATTAGCTACCGTATATATGTAAATGTCTTGTTGACAACATTTAAATGTTCTTAATGCTAAGATTCAGAGCTGAAAGTTTCCTAAATAAATAAATTTAAAATAATAAAAGATTATTACGTGACCGTTATACAGATACGGATTATATACATCATACGCTTGTTTATCAACCTGATAATTTAGGTATAAAAAATATACCTACAATGAATATTTTAGTATTACAAATAATATATTCCTAGTTATATTTCAAACAAAAACGCTGTTTGTCTGGTTTATAAATTGAGCAATATCGAATATCAAACCATTTGAAAGCGCTATTTAGTCTTTCCAGCCAAAAAATTTAAACAGTAATATGACGATACCAAATAATGGATGAATTAAAGTTGCTATCCAAACTTCACAATTTCAAACATTAACAAATTAACAAATTAATCATGTAAGCCAAAAATTTTAACAAATCCAAATAGTTTATATTATACATGGACTACACTTACAAACGTCGTAAGGAACGACTAAGGTACCAGAACCGACAGATGGCGGTATATCCATCTGAGACAGTGTAGCACAAAAGCATAGGGTGGGGATGGGTAGCAGCATCCCTATCGCGAGACCTGCGATTACCAACACGCTTACCGAGTGCCGCAATTATGGGCTAAGTTCCCCCTTTCTTGGGGAGGCCTATGTCCCGCAGTGGACCTCCAATAGCTAGTATGAGGATAATTCATGGTTTTTAAAATTATTTTAATTTACACTTTTACATCATTGGTGGGCTTCACATGCTACACTTTGGGCCCTTATCACTATAAATCAACAGCCTATCATTATAATAAATTGTTGACGCAACTTTGACAAGCTAATAAAGTAGATATCAATTTATGAAGCTAACTTTACGATATGATATATAGTACTTTAATACTACAATGGAACAAAATATCGCATTCAAATACTGTATAATACAAATATGTAGCTACAATCAAATAAGCATACTTTACCACCAAAGCTTTGTTGTAGGGTCACGTAGCAAGCGGTGTCAAGAGAAACGAACATCGGATATTCGTATCTTTATATAGAACCTTTATTGTGTACGCTACTATTTATATGGTTTTAGTGTCTGAATAAAAATTTTATCCAGAGAAATATACAGAATTGAAGAGCTTAAATATTCAAAGACTGAAAACAAATATTTATCTATACTGATACAATAAAATGCAAAGGTGTATCTGTTTTTGTGTAACGGTTTGTTATGTTTGGTCAGTTTGATCAGTGAACCGATTTTAACTAAATTTGATTTTCGCGTGCCAGAATATATACATAAATATATCATCGTTATTATCAGCCATTGGTGGTAAACGTAGGCTTTCCCAATAAAGAGGGAATGTTACCCATAATTGCCGGTCTGGGTAAGTGTGGTGACAATTGTAGAGCGTAACTTTGCAACGGAGATGGTACTGGACATTTCCGCCTCGCCAATTGAGCTACTCAGTATCGGATGGATATACCATCTTTCAACTCTGGTACCTTCGTCGTCTCTTACGATGTGAAGTATAAAGAGAGGTACTATTCTGCTCTACTGGTACCATAGAAATAAATAATATTATTCTCGTGTTGTCTTAGTTTTAAAATCAAACCAATATACAGTTGACAGATTTAAACTTTTGTTTCATATATCCTTATAAAGCCGTCGTTTGTCCAAACCTGAAACTGAACATAAAATATGAGTAAATTTACTATTTTATGTCATTAGTTTCTATGTTATACGATAAACGTACAGAGGTAGTTTAAAAGTTATTTGTTTTTTTAGTGGCAACAATTTAATAAATCTAATATTCTTTACACGTAAAAATTGTCTTATATTGGTAATTGAAATACTTCAGCTATAAAGAGGCGTGCTTTTACCTTTTCTTAATTGAAATAAAATATGTTAATCTTTGCCCGAGTGTTTGCGTACACAAGTTGATAGCGGACAGAACGCAGGGTAGAAAATTAAATTTTTTCGCTCTCCTTTGCACTGGTATATTACTAATATATACAGTATACACAATTAAATATGTAAAGTGTACAGAGATAAACGAACTCTGCATTTAATCAGTGTGAAAAATGTCGCACTGTGAGAGAAATTTAACTTACTTTTCTTTCTTTTTTCAAAATTATAATATTATTTGGATGAGTTTTAAGGCGCATTTGGTAACCTTCCTTGTGCACCAAGGGTTGTGGGTTCGATTCCTAACTGAAATTTCCGAAACATTTATGCGATCAACATTTGAGTTTGTCCTGTAACTAGATGTAAATTGTGTATTTTTTTTTAATAAATTCCCACAGCATCTCGTACTTTGACTTGAGTCCGTCGTAAGTCGCCTGAAGCATTTGTGTTACGGGCGCCAGACAACAGAGGAATCATAAATATCAGGAATCATATATTACTCAAATACGTATATTTAACACCCAGATATAGAACAAAGACTAATAAATATAATTATATTTATTATTCCATATGTATACACACTTGTCTCAGTTACTTATCTCAAAGTCAATGCATAAAATGTTAAATGAACTTATTTATTTATCGTTTATATAACAAAAGTTTGCTTTATTAAGCATAAATGTTGATTATGTAGCACAGAAAAGTAAATACTTAACTCCTTGTTCCAAAGTACACTAAACCCGGCGATCCCCACTGTTATCTTCATATAATAACACTATTAAAGGAATAATTTATCGGGCTCTCATGTATGGGTCAGTTTTGTTACAGTTAGCCTTAAAAGATGGACATTGTAAACGACTGGGCTACTATGTTGGCATATGTTGATAGATCTTGATCTACAGATGGGTAAATTTGGGTCGTGACCACTTGAAGTATAAGAAGTTAAACGCCGTTTAGAATGAACATTGTGACCGCCATCTCCTCCTGGAAGAGGTAGGGGAAGGGGGGGGGGGCGAGACAGTATTTGATTCTGAAAGAATGTTCCACCTCCCTCGATTTCGAAGGATGATGACGTCTACTTAAGATTTAAAATTGATCCTGTTGAATTTTGTCGTCATCAACATCGATAACATCGTCCATTTGCCCTAATTTGGCAAAAGCCTCCTCCAAATCCTTCCATTCTTTTGTATTTAGCGCTGTCCTAGTCCATCTTTTTCCGGCTGTTGCCTTTATTTCAATACTTGGCACATTATATGACATGTCATATGACCTGCCATTTCCTGAAATACAAGATTAATATTATTTGTGTGGTTTTTCATATCACACGCGCTTTATGTACCAAGAAATCTAAAAAGAGTCTAATGCTAAGTATTAATGGAAATATAGTAAATATATAATAAAACTAGTTTAGTTAAATAAAATAGTACTTCCAACATTATTAGGTACAATATCAATATAAGTATTTTTTCAATTTATATAATGTTTTAACTTTGTCTAAAAAGTCAAACTTTTAAAGACCGTTAGAATTTACTTAAGATTATATTGAAAATTTTAGTTACAAAATTTTTTGTAACCAAATAAAGATAATTATTTCTTCAATTCATATAACCCCTTGTTTAAAAAATCAAGCTGAAGTATTGAAGATTTGAAATAATATTAATGTTTCAAATTTCGTTAATTTACAAGAAAATTAAGGATTAAAATTCAATATCAAAATTCGAACTTTCTTAATTGGACTTGTTTTCTTTGAAAACATTTTCACTTGAAATCTGTGACCAACTCCCTGATTTACCGAGTATTATTTTAATCGCAACTCGTAGCTTATGCTGAAACGAAAATCAAGTCATCTTAATTGATACTTTTGAGTTTTAAATTGGAATAATCTTGTTATTTGGGAGATGTTACAAACGTCTTGTTTTTGCAGACAACAATTATTATTTTAAGCCTTATTCAGCTTGTGAAGAGCATAATAGGTACACGTTTATTACTGAAAATTGTAAAGGCATTTATAATGATTGTAATGAAATAGCAAATTCAACTTTTCTTAATTGAAATGTAAGCTAATTTTTTAACAGAATCTCCATTGCGAATCAATGTGATATCTGTAAAATAAATACCTTGAAGTCTACGGGGAGATTCTTTATAAGTAAAATCAGGTCTAGCTCATTCCATTAAGAGTACTTAAAACTATTAAATAAAGTATAATCCATATAAACACGGGCACCAGACAAAGTTGAACATTACCGAGATATTACAGACTACACTGGTATGAGAATCAACTACTCTAATGGAAGAAATAAAAGTAAAAAATATAATATTGCTTTAATACGGTCGTTAGTTTGTTCTTGTAAATTCGATTTGCATACGTTTGAAATGCAAATAGGATTAGAAACAGTTGAGATCAGATCGAATCGAGTAAAAGCGCATTGGAATGTATTTTTTTTATTCAATGCATACAATTTTCCAGCTTGTAAATACTGTAAATAAATCTGTGCACTAAGTATGAAAGATTATTTTCATTTTGAATATAATAGTATCAGGTGTTGTAAGAGGTAACTAAGGTATTAAACCCACAGGTATACCGTATATCCATCCAAATTTGGCAGACTTGAACTAAGCTACGAAAATTGGCATCGGCATATTCGTCGCGAAACGAATCTTTGCCATTTCTATTTCATTTGCCTTACGTGGTAATAATGAGCGAAAGCCGATTACTATGTATAATAATATATGCTTATAAATAAAAACCTTTTAGGGAGGTCTGTGTCTAACAGTGGACGCCTGTGGCTGTTAACATGAAGCCAATAAATATCTAAATTCGCGTCAGAACATACGTAAGGCCGATAAAATCGTATGGTTCTGAAATAGAGTCCACAAAAACTAGAGCAGCGAGAATCATCCATTTCTAAAATGGACAAACGATATATTTACAGCGGTGGCTTCTTACTTGATGATGATGATGCGTAAATAAGATTCTATATCGGAAACATTAAATCTAGCATGAAACATGGCGATCCGGTTCATTAACTTTGATTAGCTTTTATAGATAGTCACCAATGAAAGCGACATAAAGACTTGAAAAACGGAAGGGTCATGCGTAGGTCACGTGCAGGAAAACCTGTAAAATATTTAATCCAGCAAAACACATAAATCACATTAGCAAATACTACATTTGGAAACGGAAAGCTTTTATGATATTACACACGGCCAGGTTTGCGTAACGTTGTTTGTTACACGGGGTACCACATGAGGTCACCGCTATTAAAAAAATGGTGCGTGGAATGCAGAAATTTCGAGGTAGATTATATTCCTGCCGTGTTAACAATATAATAGTAAATAAATCTAAGATTTAACTAAAACAAAAAGTAAAAATTCATATTTTGTTCAGAGCGGAGGGGGGGACAGGGCAGACAGGGGGGAGGGGATCACTGTAAGTATTTAAGTATGAACGTAAAGATTAGCCATGGCAAAGTTTTCGCACTATGTGTAACCCAATTATTAATAGATGTATAGTGTGTATATTAATAGGTAGTGGTATTTTGAATATTCCAGCCTGGTTTTTTTGTTTTCTTTGTAACTGGTAGCGTCGTCCTAAGGAGCGTAGTAGCTACTAACTTTCCACAGAAATGACATTATCCATCACGTATGGGATACTTTTGTAAGTATTATAGTCATCTAAGCGAAACTTTGCACCATGCAAGTTGTTCTTATTTTTGAAGATATAACTATATGTAAATTGAGAAAAATTGAGAAGTCTTTTGAAAATGCTGGTTCACACGCATGAGATTTTTATTAGCATTCAGTGAACAATTCTATGAAATCTAAGTTTGGTTATCGTTTTTTGTTTACTTATTCTGTCTAAAGAGTACATACATTAAATGATAATTTGAGCGCACTCTGTGATTTTTATTTAAATATTTTAATTTTTTCGGAATGTTATTATTACTCAGGAGATGTAGGTAAACATCTAATATTTAGTAAATATGTTTTATTTTGTTAAAAAAACAAAATAAAGTTCATATTTCATAATTAACTGTATATAGAATAAAGGTACTAAACTTATCTATAGAAAATAATCTGCGATCAGCAAATGGACACTATCTGCAGTAAAAGATAAGACAGAGTGGTTTGTGAATTGGGATAAATTAATTCAAACCGTTTTTAATCGTAAAAAAGCTTTCAGAGTATACTGTAAGAGTACGCAATTTTTTTTTTTTGGTGTGACTAAACTGTTTGTATCATGTCAAAATATATTATCAACAAACAAGTACCTATAGTACAAGAAAGAGATTAAGAAAAGGTCATGATATTTTAAATGGTAAATTGATAAATCTAGAACATAGATTCAAACCGACAATGCAAGATGCTTTAATGATATAAAACATGCTCAGAAGACATTGTCAATACTTTACAATTAACAGACATCGTCCGTGATAACCTTCGATTGCGATCGCTGCAAGATAGATTGCTCTTGGGATTGCCATTTATCTATCGTCGGATCTCCTATAAGGTTGGTATTGAGCTATTTTTCTGTCAAGATGACGGATTCGCTGTCTGCGCCAGAGTAATGAGGTTATTGGTCGGATCATGTGTTTGAACTTCGATATAAGATTCTTTTTTATAACGAAATATAAATAAATTTATTTATGGAAAGCTGGCTGTTGCCTGCGACTTTACATGCATGGACATTTAGATTTATTGGTACGTGTTAAAACAGGTAGCCACGTCAATATGTGATCAATGAAAATATATCCTACTTTTTCTGACATATAAAGTAATCTATGTGCTGTTTCTATCTAAGCTTATTCATTCTTTGTGACAATTTTCATTTAGATTTGTTTTTATGTGATTTGGTAATTACGTACATTTCGTTACTCTTTAAGAAACTTAGTATCGAAAGATCTCGAAGGATATATGCTAGCCAAAAGGTGTAAAGACATTTTTGAAAAATGGTTAGTATAGTCAATTCATTATGGTGTGCATATTTTTAAATACATCCATGTATGTAAAGTTCCTCAAGGTGCAAGTGAATTATAAATCAATTGTTTCTGCTTAATTCACAAGAAAAGAGGCCAGATGAATATTTATCAAGTGCAAGTGTAAAAATGAAAGGGCGTTCACTTTTTTATCCTATAACGATCTCAAAGAATAACGAGCCATACTTAGTATCAGAGTAGGATGAAATACTCTGAAACTTTAACGATGCAGTTTAACGAACTTACAATAATCGAGTCACGCCTCATTTTCCCAGTAAAACCAAGAGGGCAGGTTTAATATAAAAATGTCTATCATAATTTCGAGGTAACGAACTCAATTTATTGCACGAAAAACGCCTATCGCACAACCCTTACAAAAAACTTTTTCCATTTTAAAATTTCTTTCTCACCAGGAATGTTAAAACTTCGAGTAATTAAATCGCAAACGTAATTTGGTTAACTAGAAAAATTATATTCCGAAATATCGCGAGTTGTATTACTAGAGGAATGTTAATTCATCAACCGATTCTATTTGACGTCGATTTTTTTCTTTTTATTATCATAATATTGAAATATCAGTCGGAAATGAGTTCAGCATGAAAAGAAATATTGAAATAAATATTATGAATTCATACCAATTTAAATACTTTTTGTTTTCAAAGTCATTATCATCGTCATCATCCTTATTAGCCATAGGTTTCAAGAAATTTCTGATATGATTTGTATGCGCTTGTATCCAGTGCGATCTCGCGGTTCTAATTCGATCGTATGGTGGTAAGATATCCTGTGGAGGTAGGATGATGATCTTATAGTTGCGTGATAGAAATCACTGTCCGTAACTGTCCAGCCTGATTATTCATCAGCAACAACTGTGTGTCCTGTTCATTCCCACTTTAACTTGCTAATGCGCTAGGATATATCGGTAATATTGGTTCTTCTCCAGTTCACCTCATTCCGGGTTTAATCTCTCAAACTGACTTTAAACAATGCCTTATTCATATTCTCTACAATGCCTCATTAGGCTCCTTTGAATTGGCTTACAAACGTGCAGTGAATGTGGATCACGTTTCAGTGCCATATTTCATCTTTAGTAATACACATTTATCTAACAATAAGTTTTGACTTGAAGTTTCTTGAATTTCATTAACAAAGTAACTTTTAGAAACAAAAAAAAAACCACGAAATATTTAAAAATTAATTAAAATTATCATAAAAGTGTAAATGAACACAAAAGCATTCAATGTACATAGTGCATTCCAGATTTTTTGCTTCATAAAACGCAGCTTATCGATTCACTTCCAAAACACGACCTGTGTAATTGCTCCGTTCTTTCAAAATTGCTCTAGGCTAAAAATCGTATTTCAATCGCTTGAAAGCTGCAGCTGCGGTAAAATACGAGAGCAACTTTATTTTCAACCTTACGATGTGACTTGTAGGCGTGAAATTCTAACGAGTATTGCACGATGACAATGTTGATCATACATTGTGAACAGGCATTGCGGGTTAAATGTAATATAGTTTATAGCCAGAAGCAGTTTTCTCGTGTCAGGAATAGCAAATTCTAGTTTACTCCATCGGGTCTGAACACTGAGATTAGAATTTAAAATGGCGTTCTATGTTCTGTCTGCTGTCTGTTAGGCTTAGTGAAACAATTTCTCTAGTCTTTGATTATCTCGATTTCTTTTTACTAAAAATAAGAGAGGAATTGTAGAATGGAAAAGTGCATGTTTGTCTCTCTGTATGCCTGGCTGTTACGTGAGAATAATTTGCCAACCAGTGAGTTAACATAATGAACCCCGAGTATTTTGATGGATGGAGAGCAGAGACCTTCTTGAGAGTCGCACTATAAAATGAATTCAACGCGGATATGCTTCTTAACACCAAACTAATAGTAAGAATACTGAGACCTCATATAAAAATCGACTAAATCGCTACTTAATCACCGATTAATCCATTTCTACCTGTTCAGCAGTGTTCGCATTGCTATGTTCCGATTTTAAGGGTGAGAAAGGCAGGCAAAGCTGGAGAATGTAAAGTAATATTCAAGATATTCGCAGGGTTGGTAACGTGCTAATCATATTCTAGTGATATAACGAACGTCTATAGGCTGCAGTGACGCTTACTATCACGCAGACCATATACCATCAACTGAATTTATATTTCAGAGATAAAATCAAAACGAAGTCATTGGGGTCATAATTTATTAAAATTAATTTTCCGTTGTTGGTTCTCTTTAAAACAATATTAATAAATTAGCTTTAAAATCTCAACAGAATTACTTTTTTACCTTGAATAATTAATTTATTGTTTAAGAGACATCACGGATATTACATTAGCGGAGCACAAAGGATCTTATTAGAAGTATTAAAAAAATATTGTAAGAGAAAAATATCTACAACATCTTTTTGATACTTAATAAATATGTCAGCTACTATTTTCTGATATTTCGATATAAAGTCACTGCGCCAATAAGTTTTTATTGATTTAATAATTTGTTGTTATTAGCTGCCCTATAGTCTAATAGGGCAGCTAATAGACTTGTCATACATCAAAACTCGTTTTCTCCTTTCTTCTGCAGAACATGGACCTCCTCAAGACCTTTGCAATAGTAGCGTAGTAGCTTGTTGCAGTCGTAGGGTACCGGCAGAGTATCAAAGTATCTCCCCTTGTACAAGGTGTCATAAGAGACGACTGAGGTACTGCAACCGACAATTGGTGGTATATACAAAATAGCGTAGCTCAAATTCTATATACCTATTTTATAGGGCGGGGATAGGTAACATTTTCATAGTGAAACTACACAGTACGGTTCGCCAGTACGCCTTCTCAGCGTCGCAATTACCTATGAACGAAATTTCCACTTTCTTAGGGAGGCTTGTGTCCAGCAGTTGACCTCCACGTGAAATGATGATGATGTTTGCGACCTGCATCCAGAGCGATTCCGCGGTTATAGGATCGTCTGCTCGCTTTGAGAATATCCGATACCATGCTTATCATCGGCTCTATTTGGTGATCTACGACTTTATGGGTGGCTTACCCAAAAAAAATACATAAAATTTAAATTGGGAATAAGTTTAGTATGCGTCCTAATCAACAAGTTGTTTTAAAATAATTAGTATCACTAAATAAATACTAACATGTGTCTAAGCTCATTGACACAAGTAGATAATCAAAAAAATAATAGATAATTAATTGACCTGACTTAATACCAATAAATTACCTAAGACCTAAGAGTGCTTACGGAAAAACTGAGTGAACATGAACAACCGTTTTTCCAGCTAGAACCACCATAATTAGTCTCTATCAAGCTGATGTGAGTGTTTTAATGTCATTCCACACTGGCTCCCTGCTGACATAGATGAAACATTTGCGACTATTTAGGCTTTACGTAGATATAATAATATTTTTTATTTTTCTCCTGCACACTTAAGAACTAATTTAAAATAACTTGTATATATTGAAGTACTTAAATCAAGCTTCAAGTGCGGTGGAGACTGGAGTGTCAAACTAAGCTTAGTTTACTAAGCTTGTAATTTTCAAATCACCAGGCCTCCCTACCGGTATAATAGTATATATTTTATATTAGTGTATGTATTACTTCTTATAAAATTAATAAATTGGAAATCTTTTGTTATTGGGAATCTTTATGGTATTGCGAATGTTTTTGTGTGTGGGTTTGTGTGAGTGTATGTGTCTGTTTTTGTGTGTTGCGTGGGTATATTGATACTAATAGAAATAATCTACCTATATTATACCTTTGTTATTAATTATAATAATATACTCTCACTTGGTTATTTATGTTGTTGTTGTATTTTTGTACATTATGTTTTAATAATTTTTTCAGTTACATCGTAGCTTAAACTATTCAGCCATATAAAAAACGTCCATCTTCAACTCTTTGCTACTTCTAAAATTTACAATTGATATATAAATATCAGCTAATAAGTTAGTTTCTCCTAATATTTATCTATAGATTTACGAATAAAGTTTAATTATCAAATTCCCTAAATCAACGTACCATAGTTTTAATGAAACTACCGTGCGATAGGTGCAATAATTTTTAATATACGGTTAAGATTAAATCTTCGCAAATTACTCATGGAAATATTCAACACGGAAATTACGTTTCCTTCGAGGTATGGGGGAGAGACTAGTTAATATGTCACTTTCAGGTAAGCAAGCGAGACGTTCAATTTCTAACACCGAGATAATTAGTGTTACCAGTTGTGACTAATGGAAGTGAAACATGGATTCTTAGGGGCTTAATTTTGGGCTATTTTGAGTTGGCTAATAAGACCATATTAGGCAACCCAAAATAGCCCGAAATTGCTACGGAGAGAGCAAAGCTCAGAGTTTCTTGATGTTATCAAATCAGAAGAAATCCGCAAAAGAAGCCAAGCTACCGACATAACCTGGCAGATTAGCGTGTTAAATAGCAGTGGGCAGGGCAGTTTGGTTGCAGACAGCCTATGGAGCCGTAAGGTTAAAGAATGTAAGCCACGTATTGGCAAACGTAGTTCCGGGTGGTTCGTATAATAATATACCTTTATTTGAAACCAGATCTAAGATGTATTAAATTGTTTTATCTTTATCTCCTTGTTTTATATTCATTTAACTGAATTACAAGACATGTTTACTCTGACAATTACTACTAAATACTATGAAAATTATAGATTGAAAATTTACCATACCTTTCTCAATCCTCTCATAACTACAGATTCAGATTTATTTTTTCTTTCTTATCTGAGCAATGCCATTTATATTCATTTGTTAAATACTTTCCTAATATTAATAGCTTTATCTTTAGACATCAGTATTAAACACAAAAACCTAAAGTAATTTTGTAAACATATTATTCTCATATTCGTAAAACACTCATATACTACAGTAAATTATCTATAAGTAAACTAGATTCTACAAAGAAAAGCATGCTTGTGACAGGAAACTGTTTTTCACGCATCAAAGACGTGTACCCGTACCCTCAACAAACATAATTACCGCTAGCTAATTACTGTGGAATATTAACACATAGCATAGTAGAGTAGATAATGGCAAATTATTTAACCACCACTGAGGTTTATTATAATTGAAAAATAAAAAGCTTTTAAATAGTGATATTTTAATACGGCGTATGTAGCTTTAGTAAATAGGGTCCATATATATTACCTTTTCTATTTAAATTTTCATACATTATTTGCGACTGCTACTCAAGCGGTTTTACCATTATCATTGACGTTGTGTAGGTGATAGGTCTATTCTAAGGTAAAAGCTTGATATAAAAATATATATTTTTCTTGACGTCTGTTAATAAGTTATTTAGTTATAATCAATGTAACTTTATTAGTATTTTCTAACAGTTTTCCTTCTGTCATAATATAATGTATTTTATAACGGCTCTAAAATTTTTCATTTTTTACCGTTAAAAAGCTTAGAGTAGTTTTAATTATGTTAGCTTTGCATAATAATATTACTTATCAATAAATTAATCGCTTTAATTGAATTGGGTGCACTTCGTTAAGTATAGGCTGCCATAAACATTTTTGTCAAAAATTTGTTCATACTTCCTAATAATATCACGTATTTGATTGTTTTATTTCACGCTAAAGCAGCTAGACAGGTCTAGATAAAATACGGCACAGAGACTATAATAGAATATATTTAGAAGAATATATATAGTATAAAATATAGGCAGTTTTTATCCGTAAAACAGGGTCTAATTCTTTGAACTGATTTTTATTTTTTCTGAGTAATCTTTTCAATGGCTCGTATGATACTACTATGATGATGATGAAATTCTACCTAACAGAAAGCGATATCGACTTCTTCCCGGAATAAAAAGAATTCCTTAGGGTTGCAAAATAAAGTAAATCGCGGACAATTCATAAATGTGAAAGCGTGTTCGACTGTCCTTTTTGTCTGACACTTTGTCATGCTTTCACGGCTTAACCGGAGAACCAGTTTAAATTAACGGCATAGACCAGCATTGTTCTTAAAAAAGTATTTTTATTACGCAAAATCAAGTTAAAATAAAATGGGCCTTATAATGCAATATATTCTATATAGTTTATTATATAGTCTAATTAATGTGAAGTACCGGTAGAGTAGAATAGTACCTCCCACTGCACCAGGTGTCGTAAGAGGCGACTAAGGTACCACAAACAACAGATGGCGGTATATCCACCCGGAACAGTGCAGGTCAAATGTACAGGGTGGGGATGGGCAGTAGCATCCCTGTCGCGAAAGCTGCGCTTAGCGTTTGCCAACACGCTTGCCCAGCGCGGCAATTATAGACAAAAATCCTCATTTCTTGGAGAGGCCAAGTCCAGCAGTGGACTTTCAATGGCTGGTATGATGATGATGAGAGTCTTATTAAATCATTGACCCAAATGTTAAATTTGGGTTCTGCGTTCTTTTTACTTTAACAAAATGTCAACCGATTATTTTTAATAAATATTTCACAATCTAAATCAATCAAATCGCCTTTTAAAAGCCCATGAGTGAATGATAAATGAAAAGTGTGTAAGAGAAGAAACGTTCTTTATATCTCTTTCCTTGTCTTTCCATTTGTATTTCAGGTGGTGATAGAGTAACGTACATGGCGTTTATTTAACTATTTTTTTTTTGTTAGTTTATATTTAGTTAGTTTATTAAAAATAAAAACTGAATCACAATCTAAATTTGTATTTGAGATCTAAATAAACAATTATTTTTCAATTGTATTTAATTTTATTATTAGTAAGTACTTTCCCATTGGAATTAATATACTACTTCTTATAATAAAAAAATCCAATATGCTTATTGGTGTTAGAAAATTATTAACGGAACCGTTTAATTTTAAGTTATATTCAATCTTAATATAATAAATCCTTTCTACAGACAACTCAAACCGAGGGACGGCGAGGTGTGAATTAAATTACAATTCCTTACAGATCTTGCTACAAAGCGTTTTCGAGAGCCCTTAATCCTCATTGGATTGATCAATTCACATCAATTGTTCCGACTCCAATACCTTGTAAGTGAATCCTAACATTTTAATCAATCGAGGACCAAGTTTAATTACATTCTTGATTTCCCCCCCCACAAGTTTGTGGTTTATTGGCTCAACATACGATTTAATTAGCGCGAATCGTCAGAAAATTTAAACCAAATATCAGTTTGACGACAAGATGGATGCCGCACGCTTACAAATTCCGAATCGTTTGAATTTGGAACAACATGAAAATTTCAACAATTCAAATGAAATCTGATTGTTTTGGATTCCTCTGTTTTGTTTAGGGAATCAAATCCACTGTCAGGATTTTTCAAATGAACAAAAGTAAAGTAATGTTAGGTTCTTCAGCTATTGATATTTATTCGATTTATATATTGACGTCATTACAAGTTAAAAACTGAAAATTGTCATAAAAAACGTTAAGCCAAGTTTAATCTTTTTATAGAACTATTCTAAATATTTAGCTGAATATCTCACGAGAAATGATTGTCAGACTCTGTGATTGAAGGATAGGTTTGTCTAAAAGTACATCTTTCCTTTACAATCATCATCATTTGTGTCGTACTAACGTTCACTTTCATACTTTTCCTTTTAAAGGAATCTTGTAAAATCATTATCTCTTGCAACTATTCAGCTGACGATGCTTATATTACTTGATCATCAGCGTAAATAAGACATTTGATATGTAACCCATTCATACTAAATCCACATTTACTGGCTTCCAAATCCTACAGATTGTCTATTCATAAGTTGAATAACTAAGGCGATGCTACATATTTCTGTCTGACACCTCTATGGATATCAAACCTTTTACACACACTGTTTATTCTAAAGCAAGCAGCACAATCCTTGTAAAGAGATTGGAATGCCTAAATCAGACGATCATTCATCCTATATGTAGACATAATCTTCCACAACTCCTTTTGCATAACCCTATTATAAGTCTTTTCTCAGTCAATAAAATTGCAATAGATCTTTTGACCTTTTGCAAGGAACTTTGCAGGGAAAAGACTTGATTCATACGCGCCATTTCCTTTTTGAACCCACTCACATTTACATTCAAAACTCTTTTATTAACACCTTTGCCTTCAATTTGCCGACGACGCTGAGAAGGCTCATGCCGCGGTAATTTTTACAGTCTTGCTGCGACCCTTTTCCTTTGTACAGGGGGGCTATAACTGCTTTCTACCAATAATTTGATACTTTGCCTCTCCTCCAGCACAGGTTGAAAAAGTATACAGCTGACTGACTATAATTCCTTCTCGAACCTTGAACATCTCGACAGTCACTCTATCCATACCCTGCAGCCTTTCTGGATTTCATATTTTTTAGTGCACTCAAAATCTCATCGACATTTATCTCAATTTCGCTGCCATCATTTATCTCTTCTCTCCTCATTTCTTTTTCATTATCTGCATCATTTCTTTCAAACAGACTTTTAAAATATAACCTCGATCGTTTAAGTGTTCGCTCTTCACCTTTCATAATCTCACCTATACGGTCTCTAATAACGCTAAGCTAATTTTAGAAGAAGATGATTTTAGCTTTGTTTACCGTATTGACTTCCAGAACAGCTTAATATTATGCTTAAAGTTATTAGCTAACCTACCGTCAAATTCATCTTTCATTACTTCTTTTCTTTACAAGCTTTTTTCTCACTTAGATAATTAATACCTTGCATTCTACTGGTTATCAGGGAATGTCAACTACATTAGTAGGGAATTTTAACTATATAGGCCAGCCAGGCCTTCTTCTTCTCATGCACTGCTATTCGTACTTCTTTATCAAATCACATATTTCTCACTTGTTGATAATTATTTTTCTTAGAAACACCGCACATATTTATTTTCGCATCCACAATAAAGTATTTTATTCCATACCACACGTATTCTATTAGATCTTCGAGGTCCTTTTCCAGGCATTTCAGTTTTTCTTTCGAAATATCCTTATAGGTTTCATTTATTTCTTCTTTTAGTAATATTATACAACCTAATGATTATACACTATTACCATGGAAGGAGGAGGTTATGGTAATAGCAGCTCGGGAAACCAGGGTCGCATACCCGTTCATTCTCTTATCAACTCTCGGTCAAGCAGTTGGAGAATGCTGCCTAACTTGAAAACACCGAGTAACTTTACTGGCTCTCTCTCAACCTTCAAACTGGAACACAGTAATGCGAATTTAATTATTTTTGGCAGTAGAAATAGGTAAAAGTGAAGTACGAAAGCAGACGACTTTTCTATGAAGTCTTCACTCATGTGACAAAAAGATAGGAATTGTTGTTATTGTATGTAGCCCATTTCTGCTATTATACAGTGTCACATGGCATCGTGAGATAAAACCTATCTTCTACGTAATGATGTGCAAACCCTAAAAATCTAAGTTTGGAGGTTTTGAATGGAGTATGGGCTATATATAAGACTGCATTTTTATAAAAAAAAATTATGACCTCAAAATAAATTAGCCTATTTTTAATGCATATCCAGCAAGATAAAACGGTTTTCATGAAAACCATTTGCGATTGCATCACACTCAGATTAATATTGTTTTCTGTGCAAAAACTGACATAGGCGCGCTATTATCACGCACACTATTATACTTACATAGTAAGTTTAACAAAACTCGTCGATCTCACGTTTCCAAGGATATTGGTAGGTAGTTTCTTTACATAGTTGGTCATGTTACGAAAACTAGTTTGACAGAGGTGCTTCCATTCGATAGTATACGTGATTTATAGTACATAAAGTTTAATACTATTACACTGAACAAAGTTGCAAGAGGCATTGATTTATTTTGAGTAAGTGTTACTGCACGAAATCCATTACCGTTGCGCGTGTTTGTTGTGTCATAAATTAATAATAAACATTTGAACGGGGTAATGACGTACTCGGAGGTCCTACCTTGCGCGCCAAAGATCGTCATATTTGCTTTTGTTCTGTGTCTGGGAGTTAAAAATATATATTTAAGTATCATCATCGGGCCCGTCATTCACTTTCAGACACAAATGTTGTTGTTTACATATTTGTCTAAACCATTATATTTTACTGTAACCTGAACAAGAAATGTATTGTTTATTTTTGTACATAAGTTTATTTATACCCGCTTTGTTCACCCTATAAACTAAGTAAATCTCTAATCTATCTCAATAATCCGAACTAACAATTCAACGGGGACTGGAATTGACTTGATTGCGTCAAGTCAATTCCAGTCCCCGCTTCGAAAGTTTCGATCGCCGATATCGTATCCGCCATTCACCATTTAATCTTTCAGCCTAATTGAAAAAGTTTTGTATGGGGCTATTTTACCTTATAGTTTCAAAGTAAACAAGCGAACCTTTTGACCGGCGGAGGGTCAAACTAATGATATGGCATGACGTCTAAAAGGGTTTAAATTATATTTTTTCTATAAGAAACGAAGTACATTATTACTATATTTTATTAAGTTAAAATTAACAGGGTAATTTATTAGTCTTTTAAAGAGTTTACCAAATCACGCATCAATGCAAAAGGGTTCATCTCATACGAGTAAATCATCAATAAGTGCTACAAAGATTACTTTCTGACTATAATAAAAGTAAATAGCAATTTGAATCTATAAACCAAAAAAAAACAAACGTTAAGAGTTTCATTTCATACGAGCATACGATTTTTTCTAGCCATTTGTATGACAGAGATTATATACTGTAAAATAGCAATTTCTATCTAGATACCAAAACAAACTTTGAGATTTCACATTTATTAAATACCGTACCAATGGTTAGAAATAAATTAAAATAATCTCATATGTCCAAAGCTTAAGACTTTATTTAGAGAACCAACATAAAATCAAATTAAACCCTATTTATTTTGATAGTGCGCGTTTGACGACATTTTTCTTCATTACCGCGCCGCTATGGTGCAGGCAATAAAAAAGCCATATGAGTCGAGAAGGCAAGAGACAATAAAAAACTAATAACAAATGGTTACAGTGTCACAGTGCGGATGTTTGTTCGTGTTCTATTTCATACCGCTATCATTACGCATTATATTTGTTTTTATTGAAGTTTACCATACATTTATTTCTGTATTTATGATTCAACTAATAAAAGTGCATGTAGAAAAATAACTAGAAAATTATACATACCCAAGATAATTTTGCAAACTATTCTTGAATTTACACTGTTCAGTCTCTTATGAGTGTTATATTGATAGAGTAGAGTATTATCTACAAAATGGACGAGCGAGGTTATAAAATAAACCATTTTAAGTAAAATAACAGATAATATTTGCCAAAAAACTAATATAACAAATTATAAAGTACCTATAAAGACTTTAAAAAAGAGCGAATCTACATTTCACTTGAAACGCAAAAGTTTTTATACCATCAACAAAGCATCCTCAAAATATATTTTCTTCTTAAAAGATCTCGCAGCATATAAGTATCTCACGAGAAGACATTATGGCTTGAGAATTTTACCTTGTTTATATAAAATTTACATTAACGCAGTCATAAAATGTTCTTACATGGAAGTGCATTTAAGTTGGAAGAATTTGCGGCTCTCGCAAAGTATTTTGGGTGTTAATGCAAAGAACTTATCGTTTAGCTAACGTGTCCGTGAGAAGCTTATGTGGGTAAGTATGAAAAGAAGGGAATAATAGGCCGTTCGCCTTTTTGACTTAATTTATAGTACAATATAGTATTTTATAACAATTGCTTGCATTTTGACAAGGTCACCTATAATCACCACCATTACAGCCATTGGAAATCCACTGCTGGACATATGCCTCCCCAAGATTTATTACATTAAAGACAAATTGAAAACAAGAAAGAGGTATTTTTATTAAGTGCTGAGTATATATCCATTTGTCAGGTACAATTTTTATTCAAAAGATCTTGGACTATAAAGGCTGAATAAACGTCTTAGGAACTTATGCGAGGACACAAAGGCAGAAAACTTTAGCTTTAATAGGCACTACTTCCTGTACGCCATCTTGAGACTCCGTAAGTGTCATAAGGAATACTGAATGAGTCTCAGCCTAAGTTTTTGCGAAGTAAGGGATTTGTAATATTGACTGGTAAAATATTATCGCTTTTAGCTATTAGACGAGGCCCTTCTCGTAAATTTGTCAAAGGAAAACCTGCTGGAAAGTTTTAAGGGATTACGACAGTGATACAATATTGTGCGCTTAAGGTTTCGGGTTTAATTCCCACCTTGAACAAATATTTATACCTATAATGAATATTTGTATTTTTTTTTTGTGTCTGGGTGTAAAATGTATTTGAGTAATGTATTTGTAATACCTCTGTTATCTGTACCACTAGTGCTTTAAGATACTTAACTCGGAGTCAGTCCGATGTATTAGATGTTGACAAATTTATATATATAAATGTTTAAGAACACAGTGAATATGAAAATATAAGACATTGCACCTTAACTTTATTTGAAACTTGTTTAAATATACCTTTTAGTTATTTTGTTAGTATTGATTACGTGCTTTGGCGGATTCTTCAATAAGCAATTTTTGAGAATAATCATACAATTTATACGTTTAATAAAAAAAAATTCGTGAACATTATTTATATTACCATTACAATGAAAATTTAATTAAATTTGAATTATTTCATTATTCATTTACATATCAAACATAAAGTAACATTCCAAAATTTTAACTTGACAATAGATAAAGTAATTTATTTTGCTTTTAATTACTTATATCCAGCTAATCTAAATTTGCATTTACGAGTCCAATTGCGATTACAATTTAGAACATAGTTTGTGAGTGTGTGTGTGTGTATATATTTAGATTTGATTTTACAACTTCTTAGGCGAGTAGTAAGAAAATTATATGAACGACTTATTAACTTAACGATGGCGTAGATGGTTGTGATCCTATGTTGAGCGCCAAAGGTCGAGGGATCGATCTCCATCCAGTGCAAATATTTATATATGTGTTTATTTTATGTTCGGATATTAAATATATGAATTTAAGAATGCTATTTATGAATCCTTTGTAGTTTGATGTCCGTAACGAAGTGCTTTAAGTGACTTATTATGGAGTCAGAACAATATATGAGATGTTATGTCAACTTTATTATTTCCTAATGCCTACTTTCATTTCCGATTTTCGTATCACTTTTGAAAACGGCTATCGCAAAATTGATTTTTTTTTGTAAATAGCACGTTAATGTCAGTGAAAATACAGTATAGGCATAATTGAGAATTTCATACACAATTTTAATAGCTTCAGCAGTATTTCATTTACTCGAAACAACACAAATAACACCCATGGAACAGACGCGAAATCTCCACGCACCTATTTATTTTTATGTTTCTACCTACGTTGTAACGTTAGCGTACTGGGAAAAAATAACGTAACGAGAAAATAACATGGCTAATTAATTTTTTCGCCATATTTTGAATATGGAACGAGCGAAACATTCATTCATTTTTACGACAAACATTAAGGGAGACGTTACAAAAGAACAGTACGTTGCCGTTAATGCCTTTAAATACGGATGTATGCTGGTAATGATTATGATAAAATCATGTTTTCTTTTTTTCTGACTCAAAGCTAAATGAGTTCTTCAGTTATAATATTTTCTAATATTTACGCATACATTTCATATAAAGAAACGTCTTTTTAACGGCTATAAAACGTAGTCTATTTAACTTTTTACACTTTTAGTTTGATTCCAACTGACGTATCTACTGGGCATTTTGCTAGCTATACTAAAGGTAACCAAAGTGTCAAACGAACAATTTAAAACGTTAAAAAATCCTTATTCTAAATCCGTTAAATAGTACTTTTATTACACTCGCTAACTTGACTAGCTAACCTCATTAGAGTTATTTAAAACAGCTCCCGCAATGGTAGACAAAATTACAATAAATAAACACAAATTCAATACAATTATTGTTGAACACTCAAAGTAAATAAAGCGTGAAGTATTGGCAGAGTAGTCCAGTAGTCCAGCAGTGGACTTTCAATGGCTGGTATGATGATGATGATGCAAATTTTGGACCAAACTCATTACACATCGTACCGTTTAGCTGAGAGTTAGCAGCAGAGTAGAAACAAACTAAGTATCTCCATCCATAGCGTATAAGACATTTATCGATAGCCTAGCAAATGCATAACGCGACACAGTTTTACGCTAGTACCTAAATCTCTCATTAATCTGTCAGTGTCATTATAAGATCAACTATTTTAGACGAAATTGACAAACAAGAATACACTCCGCGTGATAGATAGTCACCGTAGCCAATAGACGCTCATATTATTACAAGAATATCGCTAGTGCGTTGCCAACCTTGTAACTAGAAAACATTAAGTCATATTACCCAGTAATTTCACTGTCTTTCTCACACTTCAAACCGGAACAAAGTAATGCAAATGGTGCTATTTGTAAAAAAAGTGAGTGATACTAAAGACCTCTAATTAAACTTTTTTATTTTAATCATTTTTTAAATAAATTAACAGTTTTTGGTATTTTATAGTAAATGAACAAGTAAAATATGGGGGGATGGGTAAAAAAATTCCGGTCATTAACTTTCGCTCTTGCAATTATGACGTATCTTCATAATCCATGAGAACCAGAGTGGTCTAACTAATTTTTTAGCAGTGTAGAATTTATAGTGCCCAAATTATTCTTTAGCTATAATTCATATTTGACTATAAATTTTTATCACCTTTTTTTTTTAGGTGTTAATACAATAATAGTTATTTTTTGACCAACTAGATACTAATTTTGTGTGTATATTGCCTGCACCACTATATATATATATATATATATATATATATATATTATTCAGTTTTGTGTAATGGTTGACTGGGAGATAATGCCATCTGGCATTAAGTCCGCCATTTGTACATTTTGTAACATTTTGTGCAATAAAGTTAAATAAATAAATAAATAAAAAAATACTGTCAATAGTATCACTGCATTTATTAGCCAACTTGTAATAGCCTAACGAGCTATTAAAAAGGCAATGTTTGGAGTCTCTGTGCAATCAATTCAGGAATGAGGAGATCCGGAATAAAATCAAAGCCTGCGGATTATCAAGTTGAAGTACCAGTAGGAGAAGCACTTCGTACGCAGAGCTGATAGACGATGGAGCCGTAAGGTTTTGGAATGAAGACCAAGATCTAGACAGTCTATTTTCTGGAACCAGGCCACATGCACGGTCTTATTGGAAATCTTGTAGACGCCATGTCCAGCAGTAGACGTCCTACGGCTAATATAATGATAATGATGATGATCAAGATAATAATAATAATATTTATTTTTTCTTCTTTACACTTAAGAACTAATTTACAATAACTTATATATATTGAGGTACTTAAATCAAGCTTCAAGTGCGGTGGAGACTGGAGTCTGAAACTAAGCTTAGTTTACTAAGCTTGTAATTTTCAAATCACTAAGCCTCTCAACCGGTACAACAGTGTATACAAGCTTTATATTAGTGTATGTATTACTTATTATAAAATTAGGAAATTGGGAATCTTTATAGTATTGTAAAGTGTGTTTGTGTTATTGTGTGTGGGTGTGTGAGTGTATATGCCTGTATTTTTGTGTGTGTGCGTGGGTATATGTATTCATTAAAGTTATTTTATTTTGATAAATAATCTACCCATATTATACCTTTGTTATTAATTATAATAATATGCTCTCACTCGGTTATTTATGTTATTGTAATACTTCTGTACAATTGTAATGTTTTATCAATTTTTTCAGTTTCATCGTAGTTTAAACTATTCAGCCATTTAGAAACGTCCTTTTTCAGCTCTTTGCTGCTTTTTGAAGCAATTGACAGAATTGTATGGATTTTCCATATATACAATATAGATTTCCTTCTTGATAACAAAAGAATTTTCTTATCGAGATCTGAGTCACTGAAAAATGATACTACTGTGAATTTAAACGCTAGTTAAGTTTAACCAAACTAACTCAGTACAGTAACTTCACATCGTTGGTAATAGACGATTGGCAGTTGGGAAATTGCGTTTGGTAGCTGACAGCGAGTTACCGCTTTATTTATCGTATGTCGTACAAATGTTGTAACAACAACCTCTCTTTCAGTCTAATATAAAATACTTTAACTTGTTATACTCTTAGTATATATAATCAAGCTAACCCGACAGGCGTGGTCAGATTTTAACTATAATTATATTTTCGTCATAACAAAAATATTAAGACTGTAATTTTCTTAAATTTAACTATAATTTCTTTGAAACTGGATTAAACTGTACACGATACATAAAAATTGATTAAATGCTTTCATATAAAGATAAAACTTTCCTAAGGACGATACGATTATTATTATAAGTTTGTATATATTTAAACTTATGACTTTCCAGACATCATGCGGCAACTGATTAAGGAAAGTAAACGATGTCGTATATTTCGTATGTTTATTTTATCCTATATTTAATTTTGTTAATTAAACTCTTGATTAAGATTATCTAAATGCAAAAATTTAATTATGATTATGTATCTTAATTTACACCGTTACCTGTTGCGAAGGATCTTTTAGTAAAAATGCATTTAAAGAGGTACGCGTGAAAATCTTTTTTATAAGAAAGTCGTGTATTTTTATTACAATGACCCAGAGGAATATTATGTAGAGTTATTTGCGTTCATTGCAGTTTTCATATTCAGGTGACAATTTCAGCAAATTTAATGATTACTTTTGTATTTTACTTAATAAACAATGGGGTTAAAAATGAATAGGTTCCATTTAAAATATAAAGTTTATCTATTGATATATATAGAAAGAATAGCTGACTGATCGACATATTAACGCATGATGCGCAGATGTATGTTCCTTTTAAAACGTAGAGAGGGATTTCAAAAAATTACCTTCTAAGGTGATAAAACAAGTCCAACAACTTAATTTGGATAAAACCGTGGGCCGCTGCTAGTTTAAATGCAATATAATCAACTCGTTTAACTATAAATAAAATAAGCATAATATAATTCGCTAATACCTTCGATTCGATATGAAAATATCCAATAACTTCAACGTAATAGCCTCTTTACACAAAATATCGATGAATTACTGAATCAAATGAATACATAAATGTTACAGTCAAGTAGTTTTGAGTGCATTGTGGTCAGACAGACGGATAAGCGCAATAGGGGATTTCGTTATTGTTTTCATTTTGTATTGCGATGATAATTATCTACTGCAATAATAAATGTTATTTTATTTATTCCACGATTGTTGTATGCATTTCTATAGCCCGTCTACAATTCTAATGATATTCTATGCACGATTGTGACTCCTATAAAACTTATTTACTTTCTTTTTTAAATAACCCATACTGCAGTATTTGGGGAAAACTATTCTATATTTGAACAAATTGGGTTTGGGTTGTGATCTAAAGAAACGATGTATTTTCAGCAAATGATTTGTATTGTTTTGCCCGGTGGTTGACTGGTAGATAATAGCACTAGACGTTAAATCCGACACGTGTGCATTGTAGTTCTAACGTGTTAAGTAAATAAATAACTAGCGATGCGAAGTCTGAAAATGGCTACAGGCGTCATTTCATGTACTTCCAAAGAAACAAACAAAATATAAGGTTCTATCTTTCCTAATGACTAATTGTCTCTTTGTCATCAAAACCTGAAACACTTCACACTAATCAAATCCACTACACTACACATATATACTGTTAATCGTCGCCTTTTTACTATATTATTAATAGTATTTATATAAGATGTATCGCCGTGCAATACCGGTACAGTAAAATAGTGCCCTCCCTGTACTTGGTGTCGTAAGAGGCGACTAAAGTACCGAAGATAGCGATATATCCACCTGAGACAGTGTTACTCAACTGCAACAGGGAAAATGGGCAGCAGCATTCCTATCGCGAAGCTACGCTCAGCTATTGATACCATGCTTGGGGAGCGGCTTCTATGACAATGATGATGAGAGATTAAGATGCACTTTACTATATTTACCAATTACGACGGAATAGTTGAACATATGTAAGATATAAAAAAAAATGTCTTATTATATAATTTTTCCAGTTACTAATTCCCTTTTCAAACCGGAATACGGATTGCCATATTTTAGTTCCTTTTGAGGAACAATGCTGTTAGTCTTTTAAATAATGGAGTGCAAGGTCCTCATGCAGAAGACCTCTGTTGAAAGCCTACCTTAAGTGAATTATGACAGGGCTTCGAACATATAACATAGTCGACCGTACACATAGCAAGGATTTCATAACACAGCCTATGCTATACCAATACACAGTAAATTGAACGCCAACAACTAATTAAATCAGAATTAAGGCGTAATACAGGTAATTTATATCAAGTATGGATCTACAACTTCAGAAATAATTATAACAAATTAATCCGCACCGATGTTACGTTAACTCTGTGGATATGAAAATGTTATTTTAAGCCCTGTTTAATTTTAACATCCACTCAACGTTTTATAATTAATTTTCTCTGGTGCATTTAATTTGAGATCTTTTATTTTTGTTGTTACGTGTCTGGTACTAATACTAGGTGTTTATTACTTTAATTAAAAACCTACTGACCGACGTTTTAAACTCTTTTTCATAGAAATTGCTAGCTCATCGAAAGATACGTGAATAATATGTTTTCTTCTTTCTTTTAAGCTGTAATTATGAAACAAATTCGTTTCCCGATAACATTTTTCTTCATCTTATAATAATAAATTTTTGTATACTTCCTACTTTTTAACAAACGCAGCTTATTCAAATTTTATATTTTTGATACATATTGCCAAAATGTCTATATACGTATGAAATAGTCCACGTTACAGCCGTTAGGAATTTAGTTTTGTTAATATATAATTACTTCAATTTAATAGATTACTCTAGTCCTAAATAAATAATTAAAGCAGGCACCAATTAAATTAGACGACTCGAATGTTGTTAAAAATTAAACTCTAGAAATAACGTTCAAAAATTATTTGTTTTTAATCAGCTTCTGAGATTGTTGAAGGTAGTTGAAATTTAAAAATATATATATATATATATATATATATACTTTTAGTGTCCGTTTTATATTATCTAGCCCTATGTTTATTATTATAAGAGTAGTTAACCCAAAATAAATTCCACTCTTAAAAGTATGTAGCTAAAAAGGAAAGGAAGTCCCTAACTAACAGAATTTCTTCGCATGGGATGGCCATTTATATAATTAAAATAGTTTGCTCAAACCAAAAGTATTTCTTATAGTGGACGAGAAATTTTAAACGAAACGAGCTAAAATATATAAGCAAAATAATTTCTTATACACGCGTTCGGTCAACTTTAAGTTATATTTCATGTAACAAATATATATTAATTACCTTGAGATGCTTAAAGCTGTGAGGAACTTTTTAAAATAGTTATTGATATACAATTACACTTTGCGATCACTAGATATTGAAACATTTTTCATAAAATTGTGAATCTAGTACTACTTCTATGATTAAGTAAAACTAACATCACAAAAAGCAAGAAGTCACTATACTAAATTAAACCTTCAAAGTCAAAAGATACAAAAAGGTTTTTCCAAAATATTACCAATTAAAATTCAATTCCAAATTTGAGAAATGATTTATCAAAATAAATTTAAAATAATAATTCTAAAGTTCCAAATTCAAAAGTCACAATTTCAAATCTCCCGGCTTCACGTCCCGAATCGCGCTCAGCAAGAGAGCGCTGTATTCGCGCCGCGGTCGTCGAGCGACTAACGTCGTCGTCAGGAGCGGTACAATGATGGCTACTGTATACCTTGCACCGTACATAGTCATACGTACACGAGAAGATTACTTGTTAGTAACACTAGGATATAGGGCTTGGCTATTGGAGGTCTACAAATCGTTTGCCTGGAAAATAATAGCGATGTCTAACACAATGTATCTAGTTTTGGTAAAAATGATTACCTTGTGATTTAATATTAATAAAGAATGTATTATTGAAAGTATTAGTAACTAAGTACAGTTATTTAGTATAAAAAGTTAATATAATTTTTAATTCAACTAAATGCGGACCTTTGAAATTATTTTATAAGTATCACTAATACGAGTATTAGAATAGTTTGAGTTGATATTTTATAAACTACCTATATATTTGAATATAAAACAAAATATATTTTTTGTCAATAACTCCGTTTTAATTTATATTTTTTAAGAAATTACAACCGTTACAGTTTCATTAAAATAAAAAGAACATTTTAAAATGGGTCATATACCATGGTTTTTACAATATAATAGAAATCACATATTTCGCGTGACTCGCAGTATGTATTCGGGCCTCTTTTATGTTTCTTAAATTATGATTTCGTTGACTCACTTATAAAAACGAATATATTCTGTATATAACGTCAACAAAATTTAAATGAAACTAAGTAAAATATATATATTTTTGTGACACATCTCTTGTTGTTTTAGGACTATATACACATTAACGTCTTGGAATAACTAATTTCAAATTATTCTATTACTTTGCATGCTAAATTATACAAAAAAAAAAATACAAAGTAAATAAATTAAACAAATATGAATTGATCATTAATTATTAATAAATCTTATATGCCTTACAATCCACTGTTTGGCATAAGACTCCTTGAAATGTGTTTTTTCCCATTATTCCCACTTTGGTCAGGCGAAACAGCAATCGCAGTGGACGAGAATGTTGCTCTGCATCTTAGTATATTTGGGTGCGCTGATTCGAGTGAATATACGCCGATCTATTCGTTCCGATATGATCGGCGCCTCTTCTTACACTTAGAACAGAAGGCAGTAATTTTATTATACTCTGTTATGTCCCAAATACGACGTACAACAAATTGATTAGTGTTCTGAAATCAGTATAGTTCATACACGGAGGACTTAAAAGATCAAGAACTAAAGTGTTAATCCCTACTAATATTTTAAATGCGAAAGTAACTCTATCTGTCTGTCTGTCTGTTACGCTTTCCCGCTTAAACCTCCCAACCAATTTTGATGAAATTTGGCATATACAATCTTTAGAAAGAACATAGGCCACGGAGAAAGGACATAGGCTATTTTTTAATTCTAAATAAGGGTTGTAAAAAGTAGTAGAGAAGTATCGCTATTTTTAGAGCTATAAACTTGAAACTTATTTTTCAGGCCATTGATTTGATATAAATAAACATGACATTCATAGTTTATATAAGTTAAGGTAAAGAGGTATGGTACCCAAAAAAACTAATCCACATGGACGAAGTCGCGGGCACAGCTAGTGTTAAATAATGTAAATAAATATATTATATTTTTCACAAAAATCATGTTATAGAAGTTGGTAGGAATATACCGATTTTAATGAAACCTTTTGTTATGCAGACATTCTAGTAGCACGCTTTAACAAGGTGTTAGTGTTCGTGGGATAAAGTTCCTCTGAATTCGCAGCGTGAAACCATCGTAAATAATAACAAATCTTCATTAAAATTATCGGTACTAACGCTTGAGGCTCCCGTACAAGCTCGAGTCATGCGTCAAACCCGTCGTTCCGAATAAGCTTTATATTAAAAAACTCAAGACGCTGCCCGAGCGTTCTAAAACCGACTCAAGCGTGCGTTAGCTAGAGCGTTCTAGCGCTGACTCGAGGGTTTTTTAAAGTACCTATATTAAGATATTCCTTTTTTTAATTCTGTTTGACCAGGCCGTCAAACAAGCTTGTAGTTCGCGTGTTAGCAAGCGTCACTGAAGCACATAGACGCGTGTTACCAATCTTGTGACTTGAAGATATTATAACACATTACCCAGTAATTTTACTGCCTCTCTTTTCCTACAAATGAAAAATTAACTGCTATTATTATATTAAACTCTGACATAATTTTTATGGTAATATCCTTTTTAGCATAGTATTTTCTATCTATAATTAATATTTTCTATCTATAAAATATAATTACGAAGACACTACTCATAAGGTTTATTTAACTTTATGAGTTTTTATGTTCAACGTTTCGGTTGCCTTGCGGCAACCGTTTTCAAGATTGAAAATTTTAAAGAACAATTGAAAAATTTAATAAATCGCGATTAAAGCCGTTATAAGAGCAGTTTTATAATGATAACTTTAAGCATTGAAATAAAGGTTATTTGGTCTCTTGTTTATGCTGTAGTGTTGCACTGTTAGGGTTTATTACCTCCCGTTGTTTTCGAATACATCGTCCAATTCTTCGATACACAAGTTAGTTAGTTATGCTGTTCAACATAGTTTTATAGCCAAAGTAAAAAAAAACACATCACATTTTATCGCACCTTGCAAAATATAGAATTTAAATGAAATATAAACAGCTAAAACATAGTGGTTTAAAATTTCAAATAATGGCAGTATCTACAGATTGATTTAGCACAATAATAGCCAATTGTACCCCTTTAAATTTATGAACGCCTTCTAAAACAATAGATCGGGTACACTTCACGCCCGAACAAAGTGATCGCCAACCGAGAACAAAAGATTATAATAGAATAGACCCCGTCCGGGAGTAATCTTTCCGTCAATTTTTAGCTAGTTTAATGTATTTTATTTTTAATGAGACGCTATTATCTCGGCTATTTTACAATGGACGGTGAGTGTTTTACGGCGAGTATAATTCAATGGATTTTAAACGGAATTATTTTAGAAAATTGCAAAAGAGCCAACCTAATCGGTTAAAACGTAAAGATAGAAGTTAAGATATACAATAAAATATGGTTATAACTTAGTTCCGCCTCTTCTTTTAAATGTAACTTCATTTTATACAATCCGAATGTTATCAAAGAATAATATACAGTGCGCTAAGCTACCACTGAATAAACATGTTAATCCTTTTGTAATAATACAAATCTATCCCAAAGGAATCGTATATTTTTTCGGAATAAACGAAGTCAATACTTTCAATTACCTCGGTAGCGTTTTTGTCAAGCGTTTGTGAAAAAAACCAGACGTATCCCATGAGAACTGGATAATCTACCACGATGGGAACTACATAGGTTTCTTTCATCCTGAAAAGTTGTTGAATGAACACTTAGTATATGATGTTATAAACTACACCACATTAAAATATTCACGTCGCTATTAAAAAGACGCACTAGTTTATATCACTCCGAGAATATTAGAATCAAGCTCCTTTAACAGGTCACGTGCAGGGCACGACGACATCGCATCCACTTCCCTTCCACCGGAAATAAAAAATCTGCTATAATATGTTTTAAATATTAAGCACGGTATAAGTGAAAATTCAAATAGTACAATACTTAAAATATAATTATAATACAGAAAAAGAATATGCAACACATACATTTATGTCCAATCTGGTGATCTGACCTACAGAAATAAGACAGAAAACTCTACCGAAAACACCATTGGGCCTGACATTTAAAAAATGGTCATTGAATTTTAAAGCGTATTGGGTAAATAGAAACAATCAAGCATCACTTAAACAAATAGGAATCATCAGGTCACATAATCACAAGTAAGTTGACGTGCATGTTAAATTTTTAACAGGCAGATAATCAAAACTCTACCTCTAACCCTAAAATCCTACTCCCATGACAAATTTCTACCGTAAAACCACAGATAAACAATTATTTCGCCGCATAATGATGGCAGAAATATTTAATGTATATACCGTTGCCTCCACGTTACTTGTATTCGTACATATATATGTCAAATAGTTCTGATATCTTGTCTCTAAAAAATACGACGTTAATTTATAAATTCAATTCGCAAAACCTCAATTAAACAAATTTAACGTTGATTATTCGTACTGAAGGCTAGTTTTTATTAATAAATTTCCTTCACCCATTTATGTCCCCGTAACGCGACTAACTGGAAACGAGGGTAATAAAATAAATAAATAAAAGAAACGGCGGTTGGGGAAATAAACGTTTTACGGTGTTCATTTTTACGCGGCTTTTAAAGGCTGTTTTTTCTGTGTTCCCACAGCACCTGCTATCGACAGTTTTTACAAACCTCCAACGATCTTGTTTTCCATGAAAATTCAAAGAAAATTCTATACAACCGGCGCTGCATAAACTATTGTTATTAAAAGGAACTGACATGATTAGAATAGTTCCTCCCCTTGTACCAGATGTTGTAAGAGGCGCCTAAGAAACCATTAAAAGAATTAAAAGCAGTGGGCGGGGATGGGTAGCAGCATCCATAAAAGCAATGCTCTGCAATTGCCGACACACTTGCCTAGCGGCAATTATGGGTAGAATTCCCATAATTGCCGCGTCTTGAAAAAGCCTATGTAAAACAGTGTACTTGCGATGGCTGTTAAGATCATGATGATAGAGATATAAATAATTGATATACATAATAATCTGCATATAAAAAAATAAAAGACTATCCAACGAAATAAACTTGATGGCAGTGTAGTTCGCATCCCTTTGATTTCGCAACGTAAATTGTCTTTTATTAAATTTATTAAAAATTTCATATACCGTAAATATGTATGTAATATAAATACATACGTACACACATACATACATACATACATATATACATACATGGGGCCTTGTTACGATCTTGGCATACCTCTCTTGCTTCCCTTACACGGATTAGTCCTTTCATGCACGCATGTTCGTTTATTTTTGGTACTTCTGACCTGGCCCTTAATCAATACCTCTTCTATTTGATTAAGACTCGGTCATCCTTTACCAACTTTTCCATTTACTTCCGCTCTTTTTACATATATATTATTGCCCTAAAAATAAATTTATATTAACATGTTATATTTATTCGACATTGAAACTTCAAACGCAAATTATAATCGCTCAAAATATTCAATGAACTTGAAAATATCTAAAAACGCCCAATCTGAAGCTGGATGCTTAGAAAATGAGAAATTATTTGAAGCTTATAGCCCACTTATTAATGCGGTATTTGGTTAAAGGTGATTTTTCTTTGAAAGATTTTTTTTTATATGACTAAGTTGACAGGCATGTATACAATCCGCGTGATAGTAAGCGTAATTGCAGCCACGTTCGTATTATCACAAGATTATCGTTGTCAACCTTCGTGGCTATCTTTATCTCACACATAAAGATGTAATATTAGCTTGTTATTAATGCAGACACACTATAGAAATAAATAGTATAAGGCCTAACTTTAGGTTATCTTTTATATTGTAATCATTTGTAGTAAAATTATATAATGGCATGCAAAGTTGAACAACATTCGTATCGCGAAGCAAAAATAAAGCTAATAAACCTTTTTTTATTTCATGTTACAACGTAATTATAACGGCACAGTCACCATTCGTTTTGCAATTATAATATCTACCCTTAGAATAAACCTTTTCATGGCACTACTCCAACAACATCATAAAATCTTTAAAACATGGAATGAATATAGCCCTCTAACTGTAACTGAGTGAGCGTATTACCTACAAAATCCACTGCAAATGTCGTCTACCTTAATCTAGAATGTCGACCCAGCTATTGTGCTAGCCTGAATGGACGAGAATATATGCATGTGTTATTAGTTTAAAAACGAAACTCCGCTCCACGCAAATTTATACCACTTATTTATAATATATACATATCGCTGTCAAACTTTAAATGAAGCCGAGTTCGGTATGGCCTTCCCGAGAATGAGAAAATCAAAAATACGGCATAATTTTATCACTTCTCCAATTACAAAAACAAACTAAGATTACCCATTCGTGTTCCCAAGTCTGTATGTCTGAACGAAATGAAGTCAAATTGTGTATATACCAACCGCGCATAGAGGAACCAGATTGTCAGTTCAAAGTATATAGCACATAACATGATGAATTAGGTGTAATTTAAAACAATCCTTACTGAAGGTTGCTGAAAATCTTTCAATGAGTGATGAATTATTGATACTTCCACACACTTCGAGACATATAAACTTTTAATGACTTGGTTAATACTGACTAACATAGCTTAAATTTAACGCATATGGAATAAACATTCCTCTACTTATATATATACGAGTATACATAAAAGGCGAAGCTGACTAAGGTCCAAAGGTTAGAAATTTTAAATTTTGCACAGGGTTTCTTTTTATAACTTAGGGGAGAAATTATAAAGGATATAGGATATTTGGAAAATTACTCCCTAAAGGGGTAAAAAAATGATATTCGATTGAAATTCAGTATGATAGATCTTCATTGTAAGTCATATTTCAAATGTAAAATATTTTTAGAATATTATCCCTTAAGGGGGAAAAGGGTGGTGCAAAGTTAGTGTGAAAGTTCTCAAATATTTTAAATTATTGCAATAAATTGTAATATATATAAAAAAGGAGAAACTGACTGACTGACATATCAACGCAGGACCTAAACTATAAGGTCAAACATTTCTGTATTAAATAGTCCACTTATTAAAAAAGGTATATATATATATATATATATAATATAACATATATTTTATATAACGCCACGTTTGAAACAACAACAGCGGTGCATAAATGTACTAGGTTTGTTCTACAGCTTAATGCGTGTGAAACCGTGGGGTGTTTATTTCATAAAATATTTGACTACCACTAACATCATCACAAAAAACCTCTATGTAAGCCCAGGCTTTGACAACGATCTTATCTCAACTAACTAAAGTCTCTTATAATTTGACACCCTCTTTTTAGTGGTAGAGGCAGATTTAAAAAAAATTATGGACGTTTTTTATTAGTCACAAATAGTCTGCAATTTTTAGCTGTCAACCTAGGAGATTTTGAAATGCTCCATACCAGTCCCTATTTTAGGGAAGTGGGGGGTTATAAAGAGACAAATATCATATGTCGTGAAGGTGACTTCAGTCTATTCATCTTTCTCTTCTTAAAAAATCACGACGATTTGTCGCTCCGTTTTGCCATGAAAGTCTGACAAACAAACAGACACACATATACTTATTTTTGTATAATATCAGTACATATTGTTATAGCAGGCATTGAATATCCACTGCCAGTAAGGCCACCTAAGAAAGGAAAAATGTTGCCCGTAATTACTGGTGGTCGTGGTCGCAACCGTGTTGCAATTTGCTAGTTTCCTATAAAACGATCGTATATCGGGATTCAATATGTATGTATTCGTTGTTTAAAAAAATCAATTAAAATATAGAGACCTTATTTCTATTAAGAAATTTAACACAATTAAATTTGAATTTTGAAAATACTCTCTTATCATTACGCTTTATTTACTAATATAGATTCATATATAGAAAAATATATTATTTACTTGTAATTATGATTTATATATGTTGGCGGATTGCGTCAAGTTGTTAATTTTAGAAAAGGTCTGGCTTTTAAATAATTCTAGCTGCCATTTTGTTATTTGGTACATTTAACTACAAGGTCAATGTAAGCATAATTTGTGATGAAACATTTGGGTCAGAATAAATAATATTTATTTTGGTAATTTCTAAGAAGCTTGTGTATATATTTTCTTATTCTTTTGCTTGAAATAGACCTTATACTGAGATCGCTTGCATTGGTACCTCACTTTTATTTATTTCTACCGCAAATCAGCAGTGTTTACTGCATTACGGTTTGAAAAGTGAGAGAGGTAGTAAAATTTTTAGGTAATTGATATCTGAGATCCTCTGATTTCGGTTCTAATGAAGAAACATGTTGGCATTGAGTTATTTTTATAAGGTGCAGGTTATTTAAAAAATATATAAGTTTTAGTTTATTAAGATAGATTAAATAATAGTGTGAAAAGAGTTCAATATGGTGTAAAAGATGATGTCATGACAACAATAGAGAAAATAATGTTAAGACGGTTTGGACATGTAAAAATGATGAATGAAAGCAGGATGACTGCACAAATATATAGAGCGGAAGTGAAAAGAAGAGTTGGTATAGCAAGACAGAGGCGAACATATTTTTTCCAGATGGAAGAGGTATTGAAGAAGGGCTAGGTCAGAAGTACCAAGAATAAACGAGCGTGTATAAAAGGACTAATGTGAGGTGAGTAAGGAAAGCAAGAGAGGTATTTTAAAATCGTAATAAGTGGAGATCCTTAGCCTCTGCCTACCCTGATGGGACGCAGGCGTGATGTATGTATAAGTTAATGATGGTGTATTAGTTAATCTAACAAACGTTGTTCTCTATCTTTACTATGTACGTTATAATGTAAAAAATGTTGAGACTATAAGTTGAAATATAAATATAGAATTACCTATCTCTGTATACAGTAAGTAGAAATTTATTAATAATAATACCTAAGAAAGAAATAAAATGTAAATTTTCGACTTTCGCAAGATTGCTCGCCGCTTGCAAGGGGACAGTGAAATGGTCCACCGAAATCAGACGGTACAGGCAACAACATGGTCGTAAGCAGTCCAGGATATTGAGAAGAGTACACTAGTTTCTGCGAGATAGTTTCTCATTGACTAACAATTTCTATTACTATCAATGTCACTATATATGCTAAGAACATAAAACGAATGTTAAGGAAAACCCAACGAAATATACGCTTGGCCCAAATGGCAGCATCGAACAAACAATTGTATCGCCAAACAATAAACAACAATAGAACAGGTTGTGATAGAAAAATCTTCAATAAAATAGGCTTATTTTCAACAAAAGGGAATATATTTATTTATACGATTTCTTAACGAAAAGAGGAAAATGGTTTCAGACAAACGCTTGATAGTACCTCACGTAGGAAAATGGAATACCGTTTTGGAAATTGCGCGCCGATGCCGGATTTGCGTTACACAATTTCGTAATCCTTTATCCAGATCACAGTGAGATTATTTGGAACGTGGCTTTTTTGATTTCTGAATGTCATTGATAAATTTGTATAATATTGTGAAGATACACAAGTATTTTCTAAATTCTTTCATATATATCTTGTGCGCAAGTATTTCGTGTTTGTGCTAAACTATAGTTACAGCAGAAATAAGACGTGGAATCCAAAGGATCATTATCCTTGATATAAAACGCTAAACCAACACACACACACACACTAGGATTCTAGCCAACGACTAAGACTACAATTTTTCTACAATCTTATTATAAACATCTCTTACTTGGCTGGTTTAAGGCACCAAAGCTATATGAAATTAAAAAATAAATGTAAAGGAAAAATTATTAATTAACCATGCTAGTTTTGTTCATATTTTAACAGAAATTGAGCAGCTAAATTTAGAAAATGATTTGAATTATATAAAAGTTTCAAGTAGTCTTAAACTTAAATAATATAATTAGATGCTACCTGTACTCATCGTGATCCTGTAGTCCAAGTTAGATCGACTGTCTACTTTAACGAGCATTCGAAGCCGCTACCAGAGTATTATATCAACTATTGAAATTTCTCTGTTGGGTATAAGTCACAAGACATCTCCCCAAGATAAGGGGATTTGTGCCTATAATTCCGGGCTGGGCAGGCAAGGCTATTGTAGTGGCAATTGTAGAGCGCAACTTCGTGCCGAGGATGCTGTTGCCCACCCTCACCATGTAGTTTTGAATTTACACTATTTCGAATGCATATACAAAATTTTATGATTCTGAGATTACTAACATTCTGTAAGTTTCAATTTCCTTGAGTGTTGAAAATTTTCCGCATAAACGGCTGTCTGTTTTCACTGCGTTCGCTTATAAATTTTGTGTTTTTATAACTCCAACGAATATGAGACCTCATATTTGCTATGAATTTCTGCTTGATAACTCCACGTTTTCCTACTACAGAGGTCTTGACAGACAAACGGACAACAAAGTGATCCTATAAGTTTCGTTCTTCTTCTTGGAGTACAGAAGCCTGAAACCCATAATTACACAGATGCCATTTTTAAAGGACTGTATTAGCTTAGATATTTCGTAATTAGTACACAGTTTTGGCTAAAACAGCGTGCAAAATGTGCTTAAATAGAAGGGTCTAATTTATTAACTCTATTAAGTAGAAATTTAGTATAAAATCTTTACTTCGTATTACTGCGTAGCGAGTTTTGTTCACTGAATTAATATGTTTGTGCTTATGAAAGTAATGAACAAATATATTTAAATAAAAATAAATTGCCTAAATGTATACACACTTTAACCAAATAGACGAGGTATTAAAGAAGGGCCAGGTCAGAAGTACCAAGAATAAACGAGCTTGTATAAAAGGGCAAGAAAGAGAAGCAAGAGAGGTATGCCAAAATTATAGGTAAAAATCCATTGTCTCTGCCTACCCTGATGGGACACAGGTGTAATGTATGTATGTACTATTTAATGTCATAGTGCTTTGGTAAATAGAGAGCTTACTGTATTTGTTAAAACAAATTTGTATTAAATCTATTAATACCAGTATAATATTAAACCTTTCGCTTTTTACAAAACAATCAAAGAACAAAACCGAGTACCAATCTTTTTTATGTTTTTAATTGTCAGAACCAGATTTGTACGGGATTCACGACATGGGGAGATTTTTTCAAAAAATAAAGCATACATTCTCGTATGAAAGTTCCACATAAAAGATAAAAGGTTCCACAGATCCAGAGTTCAGATCCAGAGATAACGGGATAAATGTCACTAATTAAAAAAAAACTATAGTACGATTGAGTACTATGGTTCTGGAATGGAAACAACGAACTGGCAAGCGCAGTGTAGGGCGTCCACCCATAAGTTGGACAGACGATCTGAACAAAAACGCAGGATCGCATTAGGTGCAGGCAGCATGCAACTGGTCTTATTGGAAATCATTTGGAAAGGCCTATGACCTTCAGTGGTCATCATATGATGATGAGTAGAAAATAATAAATTGATATCTGCGATTACTCTGTAGTAACTCTACCTGCGATTTTATTACATATTATATAAAAAGGCCGTAAGGTACCAGCAGAGTAGAATGGTAACTCCTCCTGTACCACGTGTCGTAAGAGGCGACTGAGATTTCAGAACTGACAGGTGGCGGTATATCCATCCAAAACAGTGTAAATCAACAGCACAAGGCGAGGATGGGCAACAGCAGCCCCGTCGCGAAAGCTGCACTCTGCGATTGCCATCACGCTTGCCTAGCGCAGCAATTAAAAAACGAAACCCCTATCTTGGGGAGATCCATGTCCAACAGTGGACTTTCAATGGCTGATAAAATCAAAGTTAAATATATCTTTATTTAAATACGCCTATCATAGGTACGTTAAAATGGTCAAAAAAAACAAAAATGTATGAATATAGATTTGCTTATTACAGTTTTATACAAATGATATGATGGCTATTCTACTTTGCCGATACCCAAGTGCCAATTATATAAATAAATAAGGCTTTTAAAATCTAGCGCAAATAACTGTAAAGGTGCCATTAAATATAGTAAGTAATAAGATGCCTCATGTCTGATCCGCCATTTTACTGTGAAAGCCATATTGAACTGCGCGACGTGCCCTGTAGGCTACTGAAAAGCTTAATACAAAATTTGCTTTGCAACTTACTTACCACTCTATCAAAGCAAATCTTGCAGCAGAGTTTGTAAGCAGATATAATGTTGAAAATGTAGTAATAATCACGACAAGTTAAATGTTATTCTAGTGTTAATAGATTTAATACAAATTTATTATAACAAATACAGTAAGTCCCTCATAAATCAAAGCACTATGACATTTAATAGTACATACATACATCACACCTGTGTCCCATCGAGGTAGGCAGAGATTATGGATCTCCATTTGCAATCTTGGAATACACTCTCGCTTCCTTTTCTTGCATTAGTCCTTTCATACACGCTCGTTTATATTTAGTACTTTTGACCTACTCCTACTTTAATACCTCTTCTACCTGGTTATGGTATCTTTGCCCAGGTCATCCTATACCAACTGTTCCATTCACTTCCGTTCTATGTATTTGTGCTGTTATTCTACTTTCGTTCATCCTTTCTGCATGTCCAAACTATTTTAAAATTCTTTTCTATTTTTTGTTACAACGTCAACGTTTACACCACATTGATCTCTTATCACATAATCCTTTATCAATCTCTTAAACTCACACCATACTTACTTGATAGTGCTCTTATTTCAACAGCATTTATTCTATTTGCGTTGAAGAATCTAATATATTTCATGTTATGTTGAAAAAAGGAACAACAGTTTCAACAAACGAAAAACAACATTCATTATAAATAATGCAAAAAATATAATAACATTAAAAAAATGATCATAGGCCTACCCAAGTAATCTCCAATAGGAAAAAAACTTTCTTTATTATTACATAATTTAATTTATATTTACTGCTTCAATATAATCGCCCAACCGCGCTAACACACTTATGGGCCGCAAAAAAGGCATTCGCAATCTCGAAAACTTTCTTAACAGGAAAGAAGTACTAAGTGATATGAATTATGGAATTATCTACTTACTCTGGTTGGTCGAGAAATATGAACGAAATGATAATTCACTATAGAGGCTTCTGACGTCACCGTCCCAACTTTTAATGACGAGGGTCGGAACGGGAATAATTCTGGGATATCCTTCGGAGTTGTCGCAAGTTGTGCTGTTAATGAAATTCAGTTGTAAGCACCTGAACGCCATGACGGCATTCAAGAGGAAAGGACCCTTACAATCAAAGACAACTGTACACAGTGTTGGTGAAAGTGATATTAGTGTGTTTAATTTTTAAAAAATATTTCAGTTAATCGCGTTATTAAATTGCAGACAATTTTATACTTTAATCTAGGTATAAATTAAATATAGACTAGAATTATTTATATGATTCGCGATATTATTTCGTCAAATTATAATGTATAAAAATATATTAAGTCTGTAGTTATAAAAAAGGCTAATTAAAGGACATATCACTATCATTATATTAGCCATTGGAAAGCCATAGTTGGACATAGGCCTCCTAACGTCCTTTACGGTGGGCAAGCGTATTGGCAATCGCAGAGCATAGCTTTGCGACGGGGATACTGCTGTCCATCCCTGCCCTGTGCATTTGAGTTACATTGTTATAGACGGATATACCCTTGTTAGATATATCAGTCGATGGTGATACCCTAGTCGCCCCTTACTGGTACAGAAGGAGGTACTATTCTACTTTGCCGGTACCACATGGACGGATTAACGGACATAAAAAAAACTTCTACGGCTGCGTCTATTTTGGAGTATGTTTTAATATAATCAATCCTTATTATATGATTATTTTATAGTTAAAAATCACAATATTTGTAAATATAAATAAAAAGAAATTCGTTATGAACTTGATTAAATTAACAACAGATCAGACTTACCAAAATAATACATATTTTTTAACATTTACGAATTCATTACTCATTATTACACGTTCACTAAATATCGAGGTCTGTTCTTTTTAGATTTTTTGCCGAATAAGTTCGCATTACCAAGCATGGCAAAGAATTTTGATTGAAATTGAATAAATCCTAATCTCAGACTTTTTATTTTTTATACAAATGAAACAAACAAATGCCACTAATTGAAAAATCCTGCAAAATTAAATCAGTGAAGATTTCATAAGTTTGTCAACTCTTAAGTTTCAGGTTTTCTAATTGACCAGATTTTACTTAACCTGGTCAGATTATTTTTTAAGAAAAGATATTTACATTTACAATTTTATTTATCTAATATTATTATGAAGTACTGGAGAACCTGAAATTGCTTTCCCTTTCCATTACCCTTTTAATATCCATTTAACATATGACAGACGGACAGGTCTAGACAGAAGCTACAATGTCATCAACCCACGACAGAAGCATTTTAAGCAGACTGAATAATGTAAGAGGTAAAATTATGTCACTTTAAAATAATGATTTTATTTTTTACCCACATTGTTCTTTTTCTAATCATATCAAGATTTTACCACTTATTTATTAATATTTAGCTATCTTGCATTAGGAAATCTGGTTTAATATACAATAATATGTTTGTCTGTTTATTTGTATCCTTTTCACATCAGCTTTAAGAGTCTTAATGAAATTTGGTAACAGGACAGCTTTAACCCTCTAAAGGGATAAGCTAGCTTTTAAACTCGGGAAAATGATGAGGTGATAAAGTGATATCAACGCGGACAAAGTCGCAAGCATTAAGCTCAAGATAAAAATTGTAGTTAAGCTAAATATAAAAATTATAGTTAAGCTAAAGATAAATATTATAGTTACGCTAAAGATAAAAATTATAGTTAAGCTTAAGATGAAAATTATAGTTAAGCTAAAGATAAATTAGCAAAACAAAAAAAATTAAAATATTTTTTTTAATCTAAGACAATGTAAATAACAATTTAACCACTAGCTGTGCCCGCGACTTCGTCCGCGTGGATTAGTTTTTTTGGGTACCATACCTCTTTACCTTAACTTATGTAAACTATTAATGTCATATTTATTTATTTCGAATCAACAGCCTGAAAAATAAGTTTCAAGTTTATATCTCTAAAAATAGCGATACTTCCATACAATTTTTCATCCCCCCTTTCGACCCCTTACAACCCTTATTAACAATTAACAAATAGCCAATGTCCTTTCTCAGGGTCTAAAGATTGTCTATGTAAAATTTTATCAAAATCGGTTAAGAGGTTTACGCGGGAAAGCGTAACAGACAGATAGATAGACAGGGTTACTTTCGCATTTATGATATTACTAGGAATTAGACAAAAATAATTAGATATATCACATGAAGGAATATCATATTTTACTGTCAGTATGTTTTTGTTAATGCTCAACTTTGCCATGAGCTGCCGGCAGAGTAGAATTGTACCTCCGCTTGTACCAGGTGTCGTAAGATTAAAGCAACTGCGGTACCTTAACCGACAAATGGCGGTATATCCATCCAAAATAGCGTAACTCAAATCCAATAAGAAGGGGTGGGCATCAACGTCACGTCGTACAGATATACTCTGCGATTGCCACGAAGACTGCCTAGCGCGGCCATTTTGGGCAAAATTCCAGCAGTGGAATCTATTAGTCTAACAGATAATATGATGATTGTTTAACTTTTACTTACATTACTTACATTATTCTCTGCAGCGCCTGTGCAGATAGCGATGAAAATGTCAATCATGTATATACTGCCAATTTAAAACTAACCAGGAAGATGTGTCAGAATATGTGTCGCGATATAAAGCGCGACACATATTTGGGGTCACAATGGGAAGCAGCAAGTGTTTACACAGATTTACTGCGCTTCGGGGAGTTAGGGATAACCTTTATATAAAAGGAGATGCTGACTGACTTACTGACATTGGGCCTAAATTATCAAGCTTAGAAACTTGAATTTTATAAGATGGGTTTTATTTTAAGACGTATAGACGCATTAAGAAAGGATTTTTGGAAATTCATCTCCTACGGGCGTACAAATGTATTATAAAACTTTGCTGTTTTTGATATTACTCGAATGAGTATTTATAAAGGTTGTTGATTAAAAGTCATTTCATAAATCATCCGTTTAAATTTCTTGTAATGATTATTGCCGTTAGTCCGTTTTTTCAGTTAGCCCCTTATAAATCAGTTATAAGAAGTAACTTCCTATTTTTATTGTATGTTATATTCTTACGGAAGCCGAAAGTGAAACCGCAGGGTGCTGCTTGTGTAAAATAAGTTAAGCTGTAGATACTTGCCGAAGTCTATCTAACTAGCATAACTACAGTCAATGTCCGATGTTTGGTACAGGGTGGCAATTGCAGTTCCTAATTACCTGACAAGGAAGCCAATATTGATCCACCGATGGATACGCCGACACTTGCTGATTCTGGGACTTCAGCCGACTTCATTAACACAAGGACAAGTGTCCTCTGCCCCCTACCGAATGGTTAGAATGTATTACGTTCACCAATTTTAATCATAGACATATGCAACGAAGTTAAATAAACAGGTTGTATAATTATTCCGATTATTTTCCACCTGTTTTATCTATAGTTTTTATTTTTCCTGTTAACTCTGGCTTTACCATGATTGCGATAGGGATAGAGATTGTTTATGATTGTTTATTGTCTCACATTAAAGTATCAAGCAAACCAATCCAAATTAAGTTCTTCCATTCTTCAATGATGTACATTTCTTATAACAAGTACCTGAAACAAAATGAAATAATTCAATTAGGAACGACGATTAATAAAAAATCTAAAGTAAAAACTCGAATCTTTATTTCTCGAGTGCCTATCTGTTTCCGATAAACACATCATGGCTTCAAACTTAGCGGTTTGTTGTTATAAAACTATGAAACTATCGACCAAACGATCGATAAAGAAGACTCCAACCAAATTAATAAAAAAAATATATTTTATTACTATACGTGAAACTACTTATTGGATTGTTGGATGACGTCGTCTTCTATTATAGTTTAGTGTTACAAATTACTCCATATTTTTATTTGTATTATTTGGTGTAACCTAACACCGTGATTATCATTATCATAGCAGTCATAAAACATATACATAAGCCTAGACATATACCTCCGCAAGACAGCCCATAATTACCGCGCTGGGCAAGTGTGGTGGTAATAGCAGAGCGTAGTTTCGCGACGGGAGTGCTGCTGCCTATCCTTCATTGCATTTGAGCTACATTACATAGGGTGGTTATACCACCATCAATTGGTTCCGGTACATCAGTCGCCTCTTACGACACTTGACACAAAATATGTGAAACAGGCACAGTATATTCTTCTTTGGTACCTACTGCGTCACACATCATACATCTCGGAATACACCGCGATATATCTCGATAACTAGGCAGATTCAAAAATTAAGGGTTTCGTCTCGTGAGCAGTACATATTAATATGCACTTTACTATAATCGCGCCAGTATAGTGCCTTAAGGTATCATCCCTTTTCTCCATTAAGTCTGTTCAGATCACACATCTTGCCTTATGTTTGACGGACTCGATGGCGCAGATGGTAGTGATTTGTGAAAAAATATTTGTGTGATAAATATTTGTTTTTGTAATATGTCTGTTAAATATTTATATAAGTATTGTATTTGTGATTACTCTAAGATATGATGTTTGTAATACAAGTGTTTTAAGCGACTTATCTCGTTTTACTTCTGTTTTATGGGAATGCAAACTCAGGTTTTATATATATATATAAGAATGAATTCCTATTTCCCTCGGTTACGCCATTACGATAATAATAGATTGATTATACCAATTTAAATTGAATAGACATTGTTAAGACAGGACAACGTCTGTCGGGTCAGCTAATTAGATATAAAATTAATGTACGTATATGATTTCTTTCATGCTTCAAAGAATGATTAATGGCAATGGCGCGCAGTTATTTATTTTAGATATTTTAGATTCCCATGAACTACCTGTAGGTCGTAATAATAAATACTGAAACACTTCTAAATTCACCCGATCACTTAAATATATTCTTCTCTCAAGCACAAATACTATAGTTGTTGAGCACATCAATACATTTCGGTGGTGTACCGGCAGAGTAGAATAGTGTTTTAGAGAAGATATATAGAAGAGAGGTTGAGAAAAGAATATGGGCAGCGAAATTCCCATTGCGAAGCTACGCTCTGCGACTGAAAAAGTGACAAACGTGGCAATTATAGGTGAAATTGCCCTTTAGTAAGGTCTAGACATAGGCCAATGAACATTCTACAGCTGCAATGATGAGGGCAGCGCAGTGCATCCGCCGAAATGGGCTTATAATCCTTTTCCCGTGAGGACAGAAGGTACTCCGTCCTCCTTCTATTGGCAAGTTCCCAAACTATGGTCCTTTCGGCGTCCCTACGTTGTCGTCGTTAATCCCGTTCCGATCTAAGCGCTAAGAGCCCTAAGGGCCCACGTTTATATGGAAGCCTCACAGAGAGAATTTCTCAGGCATTAAGACAGCAATTACTGCGTGACGACGAGAGTAAGGGACTACTCTATGTTACTTAGGTACCAATTACAGAGAACTGACTGAGAAATAATAATAATATTTATTATTCAACAAGTTTGTGATGATGTTCACAAGTTGGTGATGAAGTCTCTGACCCCTATTCCTAGTTTACCATCTATTTTACTGAGGTCTAAAGAATACATAGGCAACAGATTTTAATTGAACTAATAAAAATTAAATATCCATTTTCTCAGCACATCTTACCAAGAGCTTGTGCAACAAAAAAGGCTGAACTACATTCGATGTGAGTACATTTAAAACCCAGTTGGCTAGAAAAAAATATTATCTGTGGCTCAAAAGAGCGATATAAATTTTGCTCGTTAATTTTACATATTTTAAGGTGACACTACAAAATAACACACATACACAAAACCCGCATTAAGTACACCCAAACATTAATATTTTTATCTACAAATTCGCCTTTCAAAGGTTACTTGAAATAATAAACATAGTTATAAATAAGCCATTTAACATCGTTCAAAAAGTATTGACTACACTTATGACCTGCAAAAAACATAAAGCCAGTCTCACCACCAATAACAGTTGCATTTTGCAATACAAACCGTAAAGCACTCGAACATAATGGACTAAGTTTTCAAGTCAAGTGAAGAGTCAATACAGACACTGAATGAATTTAAAATGTTCCAAAGCATACTCAAATAGTGTCCCCGCTGGTGCCGGAAAAACTCTGGATGAATTTGTTTGCAAAAACTAGTAGACAGACAAATAGTTAAGTATTTTGTATATTGATTTATCAATGATGCTGGATGAATTCGTGCACATGCTAACTTGTATCATATAGTAAATTTATAAGAAAATGAGAAAGCAACTTTTCTATTTATATTTGCAGTAATATTAATACGTGGTAGAATAAATACCTAAATGAGTCCTATCTGTACTTAGTTTGTACAATTACCAATTAGAAACGACTTAACCGCTTGCGGCTAATTTATTTCCACTAATGTATTGTAGCCAACTTTCCGTAATATTTGATTTATTGGAATTGATCAGCAAACAGGAGGTAGATTAGTTTAAATAATTCTCGTTGTTCCGGAATCTTGTAATAGAAGTCACGCTAAGAATAGCAAGAAGTAACACTAGAAAACATATGTAAATATGTTATTAAACATTATATAAATGTCTTTCCAACTAATCGATCTTTTAACTACCATCATGTCAACCGACTGACTTGTAGCTACTCATTTGATCAATGACCAGTGCATTCAGGTCGCATACCTTGACGTCCAGACTTATGTTATCAGGAATAATCAAGTGAGTTTATTTACGTGCCTAATTTTGTATGACTCAGACGTCAATACGGACATAGGCCGGACGGACATAGGCCTCCCCAAGAAAGGGAGAATTTTGCCCATAATTGCCGCGCTGGGCAAGCGTATTGGCGATCGTAGAGCGCAGCTTTCGCGACAGAGATGCTGCTGCCCACCTTCGCCCTGTGCATTTGAGCTGCATTGTTTTGGATGGATATACCGCCATCTGTCGGTTCTGGTACCTTAGTCGCCTTTTACGACAACTGATATAGGGGGAGGAACTATTCTACTCAGCCGGTACCTCACGGCTTCAATTACCTAAACAACGAAATATCGTTAAAAGCGAACACTGTACTTATCTTAATGATATAATTTTTCCCCTAGTACTATCAAAGGTATATACAGAGATAGGTACCTATATACAATCGTATGATTATCATCCGCTTCAGGATGGTGGGGTCGTTTGCATAATACATTTACCAACTTTGAATCCGGCGGGCCCTGTGTTTGCCACACAAAGGTGTGTTTTGACCCAATTCGCCGCCATACTGCCAGTTTTTACAACTGCGTTCGGGTGTCAGTGAATTTGTTGGCACCTTGTGACTATTCAATTTCCAAATTGTGTAGTTTCCTTTGAAATAGAACCTTATTTTAATAAATTTATACATTCAAATAATGTATTTTTTTAATATGTTGATACGTGAAGTGAAACATGTATACCCCTTTTTGATGAATGGATGAAATTTAACACAGTAAAAGTTGATGTGGAGGAATACTGTATACTTTTGTATATAAGGAATTATAAATACATTCAAATAATTAAAATAACCTGTTGTGTTGAATGTTGTTTTAAAAACAATTTATGAAATGTAGCCGAATTTCGACCACTAATACGACCGCTAGTAATTCTATATAGACCTATATCTATAGACAATCTGATTAATACAAACATATCACGGTCGTCTCGTCAACCTTTTGACCCGAAGTTAATATGTAACATCACTCGATAATATCATTGGCTCTCCCACCCTTCAAGCTGGATTATAGTATTGTGATGTTTGGCGGTAAAAATAAGTGAGGGGCAGAAGGCCTATTCAACCAACTTTTGAATTATTATGTGTATCGCCTAGTAAGATTTTTTGTTCTCCGTATATATATATTATAATCGTTAAATCGATTTTATAATTGTATCATAAATAAAAATTACGTTACTCAGAAGTAAAATAAGCTGAATTTTTCTATGGAACTGTGATATCGGGATCAATGATTTCATTATCCTCCGGTGAAATTTCAACATGAACATTTTTAAATAACACACAAGATTTATTCTTAGATTTTGGTTAAGAAAATCGTTCATTAGAATTTGAATATCTTCTAATGATATAAAACAAAAACATTTTTAAGGTAAAAGTATTAAAATAACCATTTAAAATAAAGCTTTTAAATAAATAATTGAAAAAAATCTTACGATCTTTTATTAAAGGAAATTCAATGTTTTTTTATATGTGTGTATGTCACCGCAGACTCACTCGATAATCAGGAAGATATCACTAATGCGTTGCTAACCTTAAGACTTGTTAATATTATATCACATAAACCAGTGATTTCACTGCCCTAACCGGATACCATACCAAGGCAAACACTGCAATTTGAGGGTAGACATAGGTGAGAATTATTTGTAAAATGCATACATAATATATAAGTGCAATACAAGCTGTTATACTGTCCTATGATAATGCAAAGCTTACCCTCATTGATAGTTGTTGAAAACAAATGAATCACGTATCCACACAAGGAGAGCGATGGTTACTCTACATACACGAAAGTCATGTATAGTTTAGGTTCGAATTTCCAGCGACTCTATATGTACGGTCACTGTGAATACGCACCATGGTCGTAGAGCCTAGTTTCGATTCCATGATTGTAAATGAACGAGTATATGTTATATGCTAATATTGTAATAACATACCGAATTCTCCTTACATATTATTAATGCAAGTAAATAACCCTATAAAAATATGTGTCTGGAATTGAACGCTGATATTTCACAGTTTAAAAAAAATCGTTTTTATTCCTTTTTTCATCATTATCACAATTCATTTCAGCCATATGACGTCTGTTGAAATAGGCCCCCGGAGAATAGGAACATTAATGAGTCCGTAATAGCCACATTTATCGGATGTGTGCTGGAATTATGTTTCCAATGCCGTTTTTGTTTTGTATTTCAGCTGTTTTTTTCTGTTCTTGTACTCGAATCGCCTCTCACGACTCCTGGTACGGATGGAGGTTCTTTTCTACACTGTTGGTATCCTACGGCATCAATTATTTTCGTACGACTTTATTGTAATTATTTTTCTCCATTAAATTATACGTCATGATTGTAATTAATGTTGTGAAACTTTAATGTCCGGTTTTATAAAACATATTTAGCTGCTACAGTAATAAAATAAAAAAAAAAAAAATTTTAAAAATGTACAATCTTATTTGAGCTTCATGCCAAGATTATGCACTGACTGACCTAATCGGAAAACTTAAAAAAACTCTATTATTTAAATCAATATTTTCGATTAATTAAATTATTCACCCAATAACTCAAATATTGACCTAACTTGGAAATCTGTCGCACTTAAGTTACGAACATCAGATGAAAGAAAAATCACAAAATTTGTGATTAATACAAAACCTAAATGTTAGGTCCTCACGTACGAAATTAGCGTTTTATCGTACTGACTACTTGTGATCTGAAATATCTCTTTGGTTAAGAATTCTAAATTTAAATTTATAAATTAATTTAGCTGGCACATTTGATTTTTTTTCTTTGGCGTCGTTTATTATCGCAAAATAGAAAACATCAAATATCGGTACATTTACGAGTACGAGTTGTACCGTAATTAATACTGTGTATTAATGGTGATTATGTCACAAAAGAAAGCACGGTTCGTTTTTATTTGGTTTTAACGTTGTCGTTCTAGAATTTTCACACTTTAGAACCAACCTAGTGGACAGAGACCAAATTAGAAAATGAAGAAATACAGGCTATTGTGAAAGTGAATCAATTACAAAGCACTTAAAAGTTAGCTGCAGGCTTCGGGATAAGTGAGAAAACTGTAATAATCCACTTGAAGCAAATTGGGAAATAAAAAATAACTTAAACGATGGTGCGACGAAGGTGCGTTGAGTGAATCGAACTTGTAAATATACGTGAACTGCTGTTTAACTATAAACAACCGACACAATAATGAAGGGGTTTTGTGATCAAAAGTGGATACTGTATGATAAATCAAAAGCACTTGACGCAAAGGCTGATCAAACATTTACTTGTGTTTAAAAAAATTACTTATGCATGTTTGGTATACTAGCGCCGGGGTCTTTCACTGCAGCTTTTTATAATCAAGCCAGTAACTGCAAACTATGAAGGAAAAACTAGCTGCTAAAGATCCGAGATTGGTCAAGTGCTCTAGGTCAATGCTCTAGGACAACGCAAGACTGCACACACTGTTCAATAAACAACTACTAAGTTAGATGAGTTACAATTGGAATGTCTGCGACATCTACCGTACTCCCCGGACCGTGCTCCAATACATAATCATTTTTTCCGGAATTTGGATTACTTCTTGCAAGGAAAAAAATTCAACTCCGATGCGGCAGTCCAAACCGCCTCAAAAGAGCTGATTGATTTGGACCCTATATTTTTTTTTTTAAAGAAAGAGACCTATGAGATTGCAAAAGTGCACAGCTAACGCTAGTGCATCCTTTGATTAATTAAATATTGAAAAAAATAACATTTTACTCTATTTTCCTCCCGTAAACTACAATTTTATATTTAAGGACCTAATATATATATATAACACAAATGTCTTTTTACTCTTGGCGCACTAAACATCGCAGAATACGCAAGCGGACCCATCAATTAAAAAAAATAATTTAATCTCCACCAAGAAAAAACATTTATACTCTATGAATATTTATGTTTATTCTGTGTCTGGGTGTTAAATATTTATTTATGTATTATATTTTTGTTCGCGGCCTATTTCTTAGGAATATCAATGTATGGGATTTCGTGTGAACTTACAACGAATTTACTTCAATAAGTAAATATATATTTATAAATAAAAATAACAATGTTTTTTACCCCCACATTCACTCGGAACTAAAAGAAGTCAGAACTAGTAACAATGTTAAGACTTCCAATGTTGTTATAGATAGTTATTTCCTTTAGGAGACGATAACACAATCCCCGATGTTTTGCACGGAGTGGACAGCGTTTCCCTATATTATATCCTCAATAAATCTTGGATTGATGTATTATCCATACTGATATCACAATTCAGACACTTACGACTCTGTGTGTTCGGAAAAAGGTTCAGATTCTGATCAAATTTCCTATCGAGTTTAACTCTAGGGAATACCATAGGCTACCTTGATTCCTTAAGAACAAGAGATCCCATGGGACGTGAAATAAAGTCGTAGACTGGGTTGCAAGCTTTATAATGTTTAGTTGGAACCATAATGGAAAGATATAATCTGTGTTGGTTTTATATAATAAAATACACTGAATAACCTATTTAATCGTAAATTAATTAAAATACTTTTTTGTGCCTAGAAATAGTACTCGACTCTGTACCAGGTATAGTAAAAGGCGACTGAAGTACCAAAACCGACAGATGGCGGTATATCCAACCGAAGCAACGCAGTTCATATACAACAGGGTGGAGATGGGCAACTGCATCCCCGTCGCAAAGCTACGCTCTGTGATTGCAAACACGCCTGCCCAGCACGACAATCATAGGCATATTAGCCATAAACTTTCTAATGCTAATATAATGAGTAAAATCAGCATATTAATGATGATTAAAACGTAATCAGTTTGTATTTATTTTTGATTAGGGTAAATTGTTTATATTAAAATGTTTTTTTTCTTATATAACAAAAAGCTGATGAACACTAAAATGAGAAAGATATAAAAATAGCTTTAACAGCACGCTTCATTATGGTAACCTTAACGTATACCTTGTGACACTGTCTTTAATCATTAGACATTATATTTAGCGATTTATTTACAAAATAAAAAATATTCGTCAGGCAATTGAAATTAAAAAACATTCTATTTTCAATTTTGGAAATCACCGGTTGCCTAGTATCCCATTATATATTAATCAAAAAAGGCCTTTATCCCTTCCAGACCAGAAAACACAAACAGCATCTGCATAGGTGGAAATTCGTATGTTTGAAATCTTGATGTCGAACTTGTTAAAGTAGTAATTTTTCTTCGCACATTCTGACATTACGCGAGTCATTCTAAAGAACGATTACAGTTAGGTAATTCAAACGGCAATCTAGAATGTCAATATGAAAAATTCAGCGTTTATAAGCTGTTGTAGAATCAGTTTAATCATAAAAAGTAAATGCATAATATATGTTATAAAAGTGAAAGTTTGTAAAAGTCTTTACAATAAAATTTCTCATACATCAGAATAACACATCGGTTATTATCTATAAATTAAAGATTTGCACATAATAATGTGTTGTTTACGCCTCCAACGCCTGCCAAGTTCCATCCGCAAATCTGCTTATCATCGTTTTGTGTTCAAGAAGTAGACAGGAACGAACATTTCTATTTCTATTATTAAATAAATAATTTCCACAATATCTCATACATAGACCCAATTCCTTGTTAAATTGCTAAAAACACTTGTGTTACGGACATTAGGCAACAAAGAAATCACAAATATACTACTTAAATACATATATCTAACACCCAGACACAGAACAAACATAAATTTTTTCATATAAATATTTGTCTTGGCTGACGATCGGATCCACGATCTTTACACAAGGCTGATCACTATCACCTGCATAATCGGGCTCGAAAAAATCACTTCTTTTGAAGAATTTCACTCAAGAACACCAAATATGTACCAATTTGTTTAGAAATTAAATCGGAGTTTGTTTGACTAGCAACTCCACTTTCAGTCTGTGACACAGTTAATCCGCAGAACTTGGTATATTTTGGAATTTATAGTGAAAGATAGACGTGTCGGCTGAAAAGAATAGCACCTCCTCCTGTATCAGGTATCCTAAGGTACCAAAACCGATAGATGATATACCCATATGGAACAGTTAACTGAAATTCACAGGGTCATCATGGCAAGCAGCATCCCCAAAAGTTACGTTCTATGATTGCAAAGACACTAGCTCAGCGCTGCAATTATTGGGGAGTCTTCCTGTCCTGTCTTGGGGAAACCTATATCTAACAGAGGGCCTTCAATGGCTGATATAATGATAAAAGATATGAATAGGTTTGAAAAAAAAATGGGCTACATTAAGTATTAATCATGCGTAGGTGAAGTCGCGGAAATTATCTATAATATCAGTATTCAAAACAAAAAGAAGTTTTTAACAAATATTTCAATATTTTAGGACTTTACCTGGAATGTGCATAGATTCTGAACCAAGCCACTAGCAGAACCAGATAGTTCCGGAACAAGCTGTGCCTTCTGCGTCGAATTGTAAATTCCAACTAGTTTAACAATGTTACGCTTTCTACCACACATTCTGTTGAATGTCTACGTAATCTGATAAGTGTTTATTTTTCAAACACATTGTACAACACATAAGGTTTGAATTTGAAGTAGTACTTATTCTTACTTATTTGTCTAATTAATTTCACCGGATTTTTCATCTTTGCTTTGAATAAAATTTATCAAAGCCTCTCAAGAAATTTTAATGGTAAATAAAGTTATTTGTAAAAAAAACTTTTTTATTTAATAATTTTTTTTAATGAAAATGAACAGGATTTCACATGCCGGATAGACTTCGAAATAAGTAACTTGAAGGTCTTGTGTTACGGATATAAAACATTAGAGACATTATAAATATAATACTTAAATACTTCTGAGTGGGAACAGAACGCCCGGCCCTTGACGCACAGTATAGTCACTACCGATCGCGTCAACAGGGCTGTCGAGAGATTACCATTGATAAATGATCAACTCCAATTAAAATTATAGTCTTTAGTGTGAAGATTGACGCGTTCGTAATTATGACGTAAACGAAATCACTAGCTGTAATTATACATTATGTAGTGCAAGTAAGGTATTAATCGATATTATATCAGATAGTAAAAGAAAACTTACAGGCAGCCTACCGCATATGATCTTACTTAATGGAATTACATTCCATATATAGTGTGATTTGTCGATGAATATTTGTAGTATATTATATCAATCATGTGTGTATATATATATTAAAACGACAGTTGTTGATAATTGATGAACTAATTTTCTAATTATTGCCTTAAAATTCATGATATTGTATCATGAATTTTAAGGCAATAATCGGCATTTTACGCCACAATGCCAGCGAAAGTGACATAGTGGCATCAATTAGATGGTCAATCAGATCATGTAAGACCAACGTGATCCTCATTTAATTCTTCAGAACCTTTAGAACCCATTAACTACCAATTGTGCTTGCCTTGTGGGCTCCATATTGAAATAGAACTGAACTAAGCTGTACAAATTAATAAATACATCCAATAAACAAAAACATTTACCATAAATCAGTCTATATAAATATTTTATATACTATAATGAATAGTCTTTTCAAGAAGCCTAAAGAACATATAAAATAATTAATTTCCGTTATCGATTTGTATGTTAAAGAACCGTTTCTCATCTTGTGTTGACATTAAATTTCCTAGAACCTTGATCCATCGGCGTTTACTCAATTTATGATAATTTATTATCAACAAAACCTTGAAATTCTTCCTTAAATCGCGAAGAATTTTGTCACCAATTTCATGCTTCATTTAATATAAAATACTATGCAGAGTCTTTATTATCATTATTATATATTAATTAAGATATTTCCATAAAAATCAGTCTCTCAATCTATGTGCTCGTGTATTCAATTGTGTTTTTTGCACACATATATTGCTTATCCCGTAGTAAGTCCTGTGTATTTTACATAAACAAGAAATTACAGCCAACACTTAATCTTTGAGCTTCTTTTTATTATTGATTTTTGACAAACTATTAGTTTTTGTCATCTGATCATAGACAACCACAATGGTCATACAACTAATTACATAGAGTATCAGTATAACAAGCCGTATATCATGGTAGTGCAGCATAACTTACTCAGGCTATACGGCTTGTATACTGCGAGGGTTGAGGAATGTGTTAATTAAGCCACCCAACAGCAGGCTTCGAGGCTTGGAGGTTTGCCCATCAATCTACTGCGTCACAATATTTAAATAGATAACTGAAGATGCACCGCAAATTGGCTTTACGTTTCTGGAATTTCCAGAGTATGAGGGTATGAAAACGAAAATTTTTCGTTATTGTCAAAATAATAATGCAAGAGTAATAAATCAGTCTGACTTCATTAAAGTAGCTTAAGAGGATCATATAGGATTTAATCCTAGATACATAAACTATCTTGATAACGAATTGTAATTGCAAGTCGCGATGTAAAAAGAAATCTAAGCAAAACCACTAAAAGTGATTTTGTATATCACAAGGAAATGGACTTCATGTTTATCTGGTACTTCCGTATGAATTCGGTTTCAATTCAAAACTTTGTAGGCAAAAAATACATTAATCGATTTGGTAGACATTACTACATTATTTCATTTTAAATTATTGTTTTCGTTGAATTAGCACTATAATTCAACGCAAACAATCACAATATAAAACCCTCCAGGTTTTATATGAAATAGCGGCAAGTAGTTTTTGGGCCTTTATATCATTCTAATAATAAATATATCTTTATCACATACATATGAAAAGAAAACAAAAAAATGGGTTAACTACTCCATTTTCATTGTAAACATTCAACATGTTTAAATTGGTGAATAAACTGTAGCTTTTGGATGAAATGTCTATTGTTCGATTGTTAATACAATTTTTATCTGGGATTCCTGTTAGAAAAATACTTTTTAACGGCTTTAAAACGCAGATATTATTTTACTTTTTACATTTTTAGTTCGAAGTCTTGGTTACCTAGCGGCAATCGTTCTCAAGATTAGTTAGTTTTATTATGAGAAATGAACGCATAATTGTTAAAAAAATTATTAGAATATGGTGATTTTACATGCTAACAATCGCATTCGGTCTTTTTTTAAATATACATATATATATATATGTTTATCCAGGATAAACTTCTTGAGTGCTTTTTTATCAATATGTAATTACAGCGTACAGTCTGTTCTCGGTACAACATGTAAAGCTAGACCTCATACAAAGGTCGTCTGTATTGGTAACTCACTCACATCTATTTTCGCCAAAAAGCGGTATTCGCATTGCTATGTTCCAGTTTGCAGGGTGAGAGAAGCAGAGGAACTGCTGGGTAATGTGACATAATATTTTCAAGTCTCAAGGTTGGCAATGCTCTAGTGATATAAATATAATATGACAAGCGTCAATACGTTGCGGTGACGCTAATTTTGACGCACACTGTATGTTCGTTTGTCGACCAAATTTAATGAAAATATCCTTGAGAGGTAGCCATGATTAAGATAAGACTTTTTTTGGGTTATCTAGTTTGAAATAATAATTACTATATTTTTAACACGATCTCGTTCACATAGAAAACAAACAGTCCCAAAACTGACTATAAGCCTAACCCGAGATCGGATTCGAATGTACATAGTATATGAACATTGCCTACATTATTGACCGAATCCGGGATCGTCTGCACGAGAAGATAACGCTCCCTCACCCCCTACTTGCCACCTTGGGAGGTGTAATAGTAAATCTCATATGTATTTGCCAAGACAAACATGAAGGTACTTGTATTTTTTCATTGGTCCTAGCGTGATGTTCAATTAAAGTAAAATATTTTACACGAGTTTCATGACTTTCAATGAAGAGAGCCTTCATACTGAATTACAACAGTAAAGTTTCATATTTGCACGTTTTACCCCGTAAGGGGATTATTTAAAAACAAACCCTTTCATGATGCTCCCGTGCCTTCGTATTAAAAGGAACATCTGTGTTTAAGTTTGTAGTCTTATAGTTTCGTCGCTGATTTGATGTCAGTCAGTCAAGTCAGGTTCTCCTTTTATATATGTGTATCTATATAAATTGACGGGCCTGATGGCGTAGATGGTAGTGATCCCCACCCAGGACAAATATTTAGCTGGGTCAAAATATGTATTATATACTCACGATTCCTCTGCTATATTATGTCTGAAACACAAGTGCTTCCAGCAACTTACCACGGAATCAGATCAATGTATGAGATATTGCTTGAATATATATAAAAACACGATTGACACGTGGTCCTATCTTGCGCAAAAAGGGTAGTGTGTTCGATCCATCACCCAGACCAAATAATATGTGTTTGTTTTGTGTCTGGGTATTAAATATGTATTAAAGCATTGTTTCAGTAATATACAATTTGACACAAGTGCTTTAAGCAAATTATCTCGGAGTCAGGACAACGTATAACATGTTTTGTGGTTTGACTGGTCTATTAAAAAAATACTAAATCCAATTTGTTTCCAAGCTCGCAGAAATGAAACCGTCACAAACATAAGGTGTTTGCGAGTCGCAAGACATGCCATAAGACAAAACAACGAAGAAATGTGTAGATCTTGAGAACACTTTTTGTTATCAGGCATTCTAATTAATATGTCGTAAATGACATAAGAAGAAACATATCTAATTAAACTATACTAACAAATACCGTTACAAAGACTCAACTCAACAATAACTAACAAATATAGTTTATTTTTTAACAATATCTCAACCTTTTATTGCCAAAAATAGCGACCAAAATCATCTTTTGATTACACTTAAATCTTTTTTTCTGTCATTATTAATTAGATATTAAAATTTATTGTTGTACGTAGCCCGATGGCGCAGATGGCAGTAGTTCTGTTTTTGTTTTGATGGACATAACGCTATCTGTCGGTTTTAGTATCTCAGTTGCCTTACGACGTAGTCTTACGGCGCCTGGTAAAGGGGAAGGTACTTTTTTACTCCGCTGGTACCTCACGGCACAATTTCTTTTCAAATAAAAGAGTATTGGTATTCATTTCACGATTTCACGTAGAATTTTTCAAACCAAATACAGTTACTAGGAAAATTCTCTTTGTCATATAGATAAGCCGACCAGTCAGCTAGTAGAATATCTGTGAAAATCCACCCCAAGCGATTTCTATTCAGCCGTGAAACGCGCAAAGCTGAAATTGGGATTTAATCACTTCCGCCGTGAATGCTTTTGAAAATAAGCACATTTTATATTATAGCAACAACTGTAAATTGTCGTTGCCTACTTTCTGTTTATCCATACTAATATTATAAAAGGGAAATAATAAGTGTATGTCTGTTTGTTTGACCATCTTTCACAGCAAAAAGGAGCGATTAATTGCCGTTTTCTTTTAACTTAAAATAGTCATAGGAATGAAGAAGTTTGTATGAAGCTTACGAAATTTTTAAATTAGAAAGACTATTTGTGACTTACAAAAATATTGTGCATCTTATATGTTTTTGAAAATCCGCCCCCAACCCGCAGCCCCCAAGCAGTAGGCAAAAGCTGGTCTTTTTAATTTTTTAAGCCAAAATAAAAATATATTTCTATAAAAAAGTTACAATATTGGCTGTCAGAAAGGAAAATGATAAATCTGAAAAATATACAAATAGAAGGAAAAGTCACGGACATCTTTTGATTAATGATTTTTTTGTCTTCAACAGTATTTTCATTAGCACTGAATCTATATCACCAACATAAAAGAGCCTTGGACTTTCATTTATAAATTCACATCTCCTTGTTCTGCATAAATGAAATACGAGTATCTACGGTGCCCGGTCGTTAGTTATTTAACGACTTTCTAAATATTCCTAAGGAGACATCTGAGCTCATTCCTATAGCCCTCACAGAAGGTCCTTTATTCGCAACGCCATCTAATAATCCTTTAATCTTGAGAGATAGCGATCTTTGCTATCCAACTCCGCTACCCCATTTTTAATTATTGAAAGCGGACCGCCGCAAAAATTGTGCCCGTTTCTTACCTCGACTCCTGAATAAAATGCTTTTATAATTTTATGATTAAATTTTTTAGTTTTTTTAGCCATTATATGAAATTGTTTGTTTTATTTTTTTTTGTACTTTAATATTTCAATTTAAGACGCAAAAGTAAATGTTTTCAAGGTGATTTTAATTAAATTTATTACGTAAGAAAGTTTCTTTCTTTGGGTTTGGGGTAAATGCTACTATACCAGCAAAAATAAACGGATTCTGCCTGAAAGCTAGAATACAACTAGATCAGTTATTATTGCAGGTTATACTTTCTTGGATACTTAACATACTCACACAATACCTGATGGACTTTAAGATAAGTCACATTAAACTGTGATGTCTTACATCAGACATTCGACAACAGAAGATTCACAAATATAAAACTTTAATATGTATTTAATACTCAGGCATAGAACAAACACAAATTTTCTATATAAATGGCATGGCACATAAAACAGGAATACTATAGATTGCGCTTTTAGGCTTATCAGTCGAATAGTTATCGTTTTATGATGATATTCTGTCACTACATAATGGTAATTTCTATTAAACGAACATTATTTACAGGACATAGTATGTCGAAGGCGAGAAACCAATACCGAGTTCCCCCTTAATTGATTTCTAATGTTTCGGACAAAGCTCCAAGATTGGACAAAAGAAACCGCTTAGCTTGAATCAAAGGCGATCAATAGATACACGATGGCATTGTAGGCCACTAAAAGGAATTCCATGGCAACATTTGGGAGATCTTAGTCAATAGAATTGGTCAAATTCAATTATACTAAGTGTTTTTACACTATATCTGATGGTAATTATCTCAATTGACAAGTGTCATTGATTGTTTAATATTAAGTTGGTAGAGCTCTACTAAGAATTCCGAACTTAAGAATAAGATTAAGGATAATAAGCAGAGATAATAGGACATTCTGATGTCGTGGTTTTTTAAATTATATTCTGAACTGTCATATAATATACCACATAACATCGAATTTATCTAAACTAGGCGTAACAACATAAACGCGCTTTAGTCTGTCTGCCGTCGATTCGGGCAACAAAGGACTGTATGCATTTTTTCACGATTCAAAGATTTTTGTTCCGTAAAAACTAAAGTCCCTTTTTTTGGCATGCAGTAAAGCTGCTTACAGTCATTAATGCATCTGCAAAGGGACTTCCTTTGTGTTTAGTAACATTTACTCGAATAATTTAGTTCAATAGAAAAATTCAAGAAAGTAAATTTAATCGATGTGGTATAAGATGATAATGTGACAACAATAGAAAAAGGAATATTGAGATGGCTAAGACACGTGAGAAGTATGAATACAAGAAGAATAAATGCACAAAAATAATAGAGCAGAAGTGAATGAAAGAGTTGATATAGGACGACCTAGGCAAACATTCCTTACTAGTAAAATAGGTATTAAATAAAAAACAAGTCAGAATTACCCAGAATAAACAAGCGTATATGAAAGGACCAATGCGAGTACAAGAAGCGAGAGGAGTATGCCAGGATCGTAGCAAGTGCTGAACGTAGGCTTTTCCTAGAAAAGGGGAATGTTGGCCACAGTTCTTGCCCAATGAATTTGGGTTACACTATGTCAAATAGATATACCGCCATATGTCGGTTCCAGTTACTTTAGCCGCTTCTTACGACACCAGGACTCTGGTCTCTCTCATAAAAGGAGGTACTATCCCGCTCTACCCACGGCACACTAGCCGGTTTTCTATATAAACTTAAAAAAAACTTCATATTAATTATAAAGGTTTCCATGTCAGAATTAAAAAATACTCAAAAATATCCAAAGCTATTAACGAGCAGCACCGTAATATAATTATTATTAACACAAATAACGCTGAACGTACGTTCCTATCCTTTAGTTTCTTTGAGACATGGGTGTCATAAAAGAATTTTTAAAGACATAAATTGAAAATATTCTTGGAGCATGAAATATAAAATGAAAGCGGCAAGCGAATCCCTTTACTGTACGCTAAAAGATTTGCAAGAGCAAATCAAATTATTAATGTAATAATATTAATAGAATATACATGCTCTATTATATACCTGTTTGCAGTGGGGTACCGGCTAAGTAGAATAGTAGGTGTTGTAAGAAGCGACAAAGATACCAGAACCGACAGATGGCGGTATATTCATCCGCAACAGTGTAGCTCAAATGCATAGAGTGGGGATGAGCAGCAGCATCCCCACCGCAAGAGCTGTGCTTTTCTATTACCAACACGCTTGCCCAGCGCGGCAAATATGGGCAAAAAACCTCTTTTCTTGGAAAGGCCTATGTCCAGCAATGGACTTCCTGCTTCACATAAGTTCCCTCTTCTCTCATCTTCTTATGGTTTACATAAGTTAAACAAACAAACATAAAGTTTATAATGCCACATCGGTATACAGTTTCGGGTTATTTCAAACAATAGAAACTAAAGCTTTTTCGGGTTATTTCAAACAATAGAAAAATTACCAACATATTTATAAAGACAAAGATTATTTATAAAATTCCAGAAAAAAACATGACCTTTTGTCTACAAGATAGGATCAGAACCACCAATGCCATCAAGCCCGTTACATATAGTTAAGTTAGTAAAATTTTAATAATAATATATATATAACTCAATCAAAAAACGATGAAAAGTACGGCGCGTATTTGATAATGAAGACTGATATTTTGACAAGCTATTTATAAAATACAATTGATCAATGATTACTGTCAAAAATATACTTGTATGTCTTCAATAATAATAATATTTCTTATCGTCTAAACTAAAGAACACAAAAGCCCAAGATGTCTACAGTGAATCATACTGCCAATAAGTACAACGCCTTCCGAATAACAAATATTAATATTTGTTAGTAAAGTCCTTTCTCTTGACTCGACAGTCGTTGTTTTTTCCACGATATACACGAAAAGTATTCTGTCTCCAGTACGGTTTATGAACGTTATTTCAATGTCAATAACATTTTTTCCAGGCGCAATATATAATATAACAACAATATTTTTCTTTTTGAAATTACCTATATGAAAAAATATTGTTTTAACTCACCTTCGCGTGGATAAAGGACGATTACTGACAGTAAAGGTTAAAGTACTTTATTTTTAATCTTAAAAACGGTTATCATAAGGTAATTGAAAAGTCAAACGAAAAATGTAAAATATATAATAAATAAAAATAATAAATACTTTATTGTACAACAAATATAAAAATACACGAAAAACTGCATTTTAAACCGGTAAAAAAGCTGTTATTTATACCTGCTGCTGCCCATTTCTACAATGTTATATTTATTCTACGCTGTTTTTAGTGGGCATACCACCATCTGTCGATTTTGGTATCTCAGTCGTCTCTTACGACACCTGATAATACAGAAAGAGGTACTATTTTATTTTCCCGGTACTCTACGGAATTGTGAGTAGGAAATATTATAAAATATGATTGTTTTGAAGGATATCACTGACGCGTTTCCAACCTTGTGATTTGAGGATATTATGGTACATTAACCTGTAAATTTTGTGCTTTTCTCACCCTTTAGACCGGAACAAGACAGGACAATGCGAACACTACTACTTGTCAATTGTAGGTTAATCTACTACCACTTAAGCCCATCGACCTATTGATCACTAACTACTTGTACTCATACTCCTATAAAATTTGAAATGTAATGATACTTTATAATAGGGCAATATATATTTACTATGCGTTAATTGATACCAACACGACATTTTTGTTAATATTGACGTACTTCTGTATAAAGATAGGTACAAAACTGGGTGGTCGTACGTGCTATTAAAGAAACAGCTAGCCCATCGCGTAATTTCTCCATTCTCTGCTTTATCAATTATACCATAACGCCTCGCACGCATCAGCAAATCTTTGAGCAGATTATATTTGAGTAAACTTTTCTAGTAGTAGTAAATACGGCATATAATATGCTAATTCTTTCTTCTAACAGTCTCTTGAACACCGGACTTCTAAAAATATAGTAGTCATATTAAACATGGTTCTCTCTATATCCGCCCAACATTTATTAATGATATATTCCATCCTCTATCTAAATCTTCTTTTATATTATGTAACTATTCACAAACAAGCATACGGTTGGCATAGAAAATATAGGCAAAGATAGCAATTGAGAATATTATTGTGATGAGGCTGGAGATCTGTTCAACCAAACTGTTGGCAGGAAAATAATTCTGCAATTTGCATTGCCTGTATGAAATTATCGCGACTTTGTTATTTTATGAGTGCTAATTCTAATGATAATACCTATATTTTCCAACATTTAAGATATGAATAATATCTTCAACTCTAAACTGGTTAATTTATAAGGCACACCTCTACAAGGTATTATCATAGATGGCTTAAAAATAAATACCTTTCATGCCACATTTCCTCGGCATATATTCTTAAAAGAAAACACTGAATATGTATCTCTGTGGTTTCAAGTCACGTCGCTGAATGCGGTTAAGAGTCCCATTAAGACTCGTCCGGTAATGTGTACCATTACATGAATGCATCATAACACATTCTTTGCAAATTTAACTTCAAGAGTGGAAAGTAAATTTCACGTGAAAACTTAGAATATTTTTTTACCCTCTACAGCTTTACTTCAACAGAACTTGCTTATTAAAAAAGGTCTTCTAAAAATGCTTATCTCAATCATCTGCTCACTTTTTCAAATATACACTTTTTAATCATACAAATCTTGGAGCATTATAACGCGCTCATGGGCAAATGCATGTAGCCCCTGATTCTACAACAATTACCGGCTGTATTACCGGCCGTAGCGACCGGCTATTAACCGTTTTCTCTTTTGTCGTACTTTGCAACGTGCAATGGAGTATTTTATTTAAGATATTTTAAAAGAGTATCAATTATAGGTTTCAAATAAATACATAATATATTGAGTTTACTTCAGATGTTTTTAACGCCCTTTTTGTTGGAATTTTCAGAAGTCAATTCAGGCGCATAACGTTTATGACATTCATTTATAATCATACTATTGGGTTTTTAAAACGACTCTCAAAATTAATTTAAATTAATAAAAAACACATGCAACCAGTGCATGAGTATTTAAAAGAAAAGGCACATTAGATCTGTAAGGTAACTAGGATAAGGTAAAATCCACGATGCACACTGTTAAGAAAAACGTCCACCTTCGTCACAGTGGGCCACGTCACTTTATAGACGATCTGCCCGATAGCATCACTTTTATAAATGGCTCCCTCCATCGCCCTCTCACTGGCCCTCAACTATTAAATACATATTACACATACACGCTTACCGTGTTCACCGGAAAACGCGTGCAGTCCCTGCCCCTTCGAGAGATGACCAATTGCAATAGGGCAGCCGAGCTGTTTAGTCCTTTTTTACAAAAACTTTAATTAATTTCTCAACGATGGCCACTCGAGCCTAGATCAAGCCTCAGGGGCTCCCTCGGGTGGTCACCATCGATTTCTCTCTGATTCTGGGAATGAAAGGGTGCGCAAGTAAAATTGGGCATAGAGTCACTCATTAATGAGCAGCTTCACCCTCTCTTCCGGTGGCGCTGGAATTGACGTCTGAGTAATAAAGTTCTTCGTAAAAAAAGATGAACTTAAATAAATTCCAAACATTAATTCATTTGTTTCATTTGAGTTTGTAGTTCAGCGTTTTCTAGTTGATTGATTAATACGGTATAAAAATATGTAGTTCAAACTTAACAGATTATAAACACATCAATTATTTCTAAACTAAATTTGAGTTTTCAATCAGACAAGCCTTGCTAATGTACCTAATTCAAGCCTATCCAATCTTAACTTGTCCAACAGTAATTATTTCTAAAACACCTCCACTTAAACTGGGACAAACTTTTCGAAGTTGAAGACACAAATTAACACGGCCTACAGTTTACTCGAAATACAACCTTTTGCAAATCCAAGAATAAAGTGAACAAATTTCAAATTCACTCTGAACTTTATTAAATTTCAAGAGTCGAAGACAGAAGTACTAAGCTTCTGTGTTATTGATTTGTAAAATTCTTCTTAACTGTTTATTCGGAATAATGTTATAAATGCAAAATATGTCTTTTTGTTTATCTTTGATAAGTAGCATGAACCTTTGGTCTTTGACTTCGGATACTAAAATGCCTGAGGGATGTAATATAAATCAAGGCCGAATATATCGCGGGCAAAAAGTTAGGAAACGATAAATTTTAAATGGACAGCCCACTTTTACGACTTTTTAAAATAGTCCTCATGATTTAACAGTACGGTAAATGCTATAAAAAACTTTCTCGCTATCAATCCCATTATTGTATTGTGAATACGTGTTGAAATTTTAAGAGCAAATGACGTTGCATATTTGATATGCATCCCGGCAAATACTTGTTGCATTGGATTGTTATAAATAGCATCTAACAACACATTATTCGATCTTATAAAAACTCTGCCTTCAACCTATGTAGAGGTATTGAATACCGACTATCACTATCATGTCCGGGTCGTAACATAACTGAAGCATAGGGTCTTTCAATTCTTTAATGAATTTTATAATTTAGTGAGCATTTTCATCATTCGGTAATGATGATGAACTATAAAACAAACAGCTTCGAAGTCATAACCAAAAAAAATTGTTTTAGAATAGGTAATATTGTATCAAATATACATTTGAAAACGTAAACTTGCTTAAATAGGAAATCATTTTATCCGCCGCTGGACATCTACTGTTGGACATATGCTTTCCCAAAAAAGGGGGAATTTTGTCCTTAATTGCAAGCGAGGTGGCAATTGCATAGCGTAGTTATACAATTTCAGGTGGATCTCTGTCATCTATCGGCTCCGGTACCTCAATCGAAACCTAGTATAGAAGGAGGTACTATTCTACATGGCCAAAATTAAAAAAAAAAACTCTGACCTAAAATATTGACATAAATATATAGTAGTAAAATCTATCAACAGGCAACCCCTGCCCATTATTTCCCTTAACAAAATAATTTTGTGATTGACATTAATAATAACAATACTCTTTATTATACACCAGCCGAACAAATGCAAATAAATGGATTTTAAAGACAAATTTTAAAGAATGCATAATGGACGCATAGAGCCTAGAGTGATCTTTTCCAGACAACCTTTCGATGGAAAAAATAAAGTTGGATAGTTTAAGGTGTACCTATGTAAAAGAAATAATATTGAACAGAATACAAAAAACCATGTATAAGCATAAACATAAATATATACAGATACTATATAAATAAATAAAAATAGTTCAAATGAAATCAAGGAATAACTGTAATGACAGGTAATATTCCCTCATTAACTTCGGCGATATGAATTAGTATGTACAAAACCCCTTATTTGAACCTATAAAGTTTCCCTAATGCTGTCTCCCAAATCCTTTAAGTATGCTCACTTGAAAACGAGCAGTTTTGTCTTTAGCTCGCACCATTAAATGCCTTGAGACGATCTCAAGTAAGACCGATCTCTTAGTATTGCCCCGCCATCTGTTTTCAGGATTTAGGTATTATCCTTACAAATGAATATCGTTAATGGTGCGTGCGGTTTACGGTTTGAATATTTTTGTATTAGTTATACGAGGTGCCATTTTGTGTGACGGGTAAATAAAATTAATGAGATATTTTTAGTCAAATGTTAAGCAAGACGGATGGAAACCCTCGCTCCAATAATTTGTTTTACAGAAAAGTATTGAATAAAGTCACTTAAGTATGGGGTGTACTCAGATTTTGGTACAATGTGTCACACATTAAAATACTTGACATCAACTTCAACTCCACCCATCCGAATAGTTGATAGTTTTATTCTAATTACTAAGTCCTAATTTTCATCAAGATTTTCAAATAACATATTCAAGTTGGATTACAATTTAAACTTATATTTAACATTTATAATGTGTTCAATTACTGAGAAAAGTAAGAAATCTAGAGCTCTTATATCTTGGGACATATACACACTATTTGGCATACCGAGAACTTAGTTAAGATACAACATGTTCCGTAGTTATTTGGTTAGAGCTATCATTTAAACTGAATACTTGATCAAATATAAAATAATTTCACGCTTTAAATACCTTTGTACCCATTACAATTAGTTTTTGCCTGAAATATTCGAGCTTGATTCTCAGAAACGTTCACATCAACCCAACTTTCTAGTAATCATTTATTTTGGAAATAATATCCAGCAACTTTTAAGCGATATAATTATTTTGTTAGTATTAGGTCCTTACATATGAAATAGGCGTTTTGTATAGAAATAATGCAAAGTCAATTTGTTTTTTGTAAAATGTTTTAAATTAATCAAGGCATGCACCGTTATTATCTACGCACGTTTACCATCACATGGGTAGTTCATTGTTCCCTTTACTAAAAAAACCATGGGGGCGAGAATTAATATAATATTTATAGGCGGTTTGGACTGCCGCATCGGAGTTGATTATTTTTCCTTGTAAGTAGTAGTTTCCTTGTAAATTCAGGAAAAAATGGTAATCTGTCATAGCAAGGTCCGGGGGTGGATGTCACAAACATTACAATTGTAGCTCATCTAACTTAGTGATTGTTTGTTCTGCAATGTGGTTCTAGGGTTGTCGCAGAGAAGCAGTGGCCTAGAGATATTGACTAATCTTGATGGTTTAGCAACTTTCATAGGTTGTAGTTGCTGACAATAGATATCTATAGTCGATTAGTCATATGTTAGAAAGCTAAAGAGAATGTCACCGGCGTAAGTCAACCAAAGTATTTCAAGTATTTTTTTCTGATTAATTTTGGTTTAGGGCAGGATTTGGTTAGGCCATTGCGACCAGCGCTTCCGTTTATGATTCGATTAAAAGTCCTTTTGGTATTGTGTTGGTTAAGCAAAGTAACATAAAGTTCAATTCACTTATTTTTGAGGTACTCTCGTCCAAGTTTTTTTTACTTTCCCTATTTGCTTCAAATAGTTTAATACAGTTTTGTCACTTACCCCAAAGCCTCCAGCTACCTGTTAAGTATTCATAATTGCCGCGCTGGGCAACCCTGTTGGCAAGCTTAGAGCGTAGTTTTTGCAACTGGGATACTATTACCTATCCCCACCCTGTGCATTTGAGGTACATTGTTTCAGTTAGATGTACCCGCATCTGTTGGTGCCGGAGCCTCAGAATCCTCTTATGACACCTGGTTTATAGCGAGGGATTAAATATTCCACTCTGCCGGTACACCACGGCAAAATATAAACGTCGGAAATATAAAATAAATTACATTTTATTGCGGTTAGACATATGTTTTGAGATTAGATTATGTTTTGTATAGGACGTATAAGTTTAATTGTGATTGAAAAAAGACGCTTTAATAAAGGAGTAACTTGTCTGATAAAACGGAAAAATATGCAATAAAATAAAATCACTTTTCAACTGCTTTTAAAAGTATAAATCTTTTTTCCTTTTTTATCGATAATTTTCAAGAGTGACAAATGTTGTCCAAATGTATGACGAATATCATACATTTGGACAACATTTGTCACTCTTGAAGTCATTACATATTAAGTACCTACCTCGTTTCATTCCTTACACTTTCGTTACGTTACGTTATTTACGACTTATATATATATATATATAAGTCAGCCAGCTGTTGTTATATATATATATATATAACAACAGCTGGCCAAAATACAGCTTGCTATTAGATAATTAGATAAACAATAACACAGACTTAACGACCGGCAAGGTTTAGGGGCCCTATCACAATAATCATAAAGAGAATCGTAAGGAAGTATGCGGATCTTGTTGTAAACATAATTTACCTCAGAAATTTTGTAGGAGACATTATAGATCCCGAACCAACAAGGCTTAGAAGTCCTTGATTGAAAAAACACAAACCACGTAGAAAAAACTGTATTTACAGAGCAATGTATCGTTAAATGAGAATTTGAGATTACGCTAGACTATGAATTTGCTTCTACAATTTTAAATACTTCAGATTTTCATATTAAACGCTAAAAATTTTAGTAATATCGTGGAATAAACAGAAGTTTCTTTTCAAAAATCTTTTCCAGAAAAGTTATGGAAAATATGCGGTTTGATTCGTTTAATAAAAAATTCAACCCTATAATTGTGGCAATAAGATCTTCCACATATAGATGAACCTATGACAAACCTGAACGTACAAAGAACGCAACTACTAGAGTTACTTAATATTATTTACTTTTTTTTGAATAATTAACACTATAGAAGGCACTTTAAACTTATCAATCTTGTTTGTCTTGTGAATAATTACAATTTATAAACTTATGTCGTTCTTATTTATTGATAAAATAAACATCATATACATAAGACGTTTGCTGCTGGTCAGGCATCCAAATTCTCCGAAATCGAGGAAATCTCTCGAGGGCCTCTCAGGATTTTTAAGTATTTTACCTATAATTGCTACACTTGGGACTGGCAATCTCATAAATAGCTACAAGACTAAGGCACTGCTGCCCACCCCGACCGTATTGTATTTGATCTAAGCTGTTTATGATGGATATCTGTTGGTGCCCTAAACAAATCTAATAGGATAGATGGTCTAAGCGGAGGTATTGTTCTATTCTTCATTATATGTTATATTTGACAGGTCCGGGCGCGCAGATAATTATAATCCGATGTGTGCCAAGAATTTTTACTAGACTACAAGACTATCTCAAGACTTTTCTTGAGACCCAAGATAGACTCTAGGTAGACCCAAGACTAATTTATATGATGAATATTTATGTTTGTTCTGTGTCTGGGTTTTAAATAAGTATGTAAATCTTATGTACCTATTTATATGTGATTCCTATGTTATCTAATGTCCGAAACACAAGTGTATTAAGCGACTCATTCCGGAATCGGGTGAATGTCAATTGTGAATTGATTACTTTGCCGGGAATGCGATAATATCAAAGCGTATAAATCAAAAGTCCTCATCAAAACTTTTTTGAACTAATTACTAAACATAGGCATAGCAACCCGTAGTAGTCTTGACTTTTTTAAACGCTTTTGATTGTAATTTAATAATAATTAGCCTTTAATAATTGTGTATCAATTAAAATTATTTGAGTTCATATAATTGTTCTCAGAAAACTTTTTCAGGCAACTGTTAACAACTTTACGCTTCATTATAAATTTTAATAACATAATATTATAATAATACATAATATTTAATCAAAATCACGTGTTAAACTCCATTCTGTTTTAGTATGTGACTCGCTGGTATGCCGAAACATTCAGTACACAGTGAGAATTCTCAAACTAACTTGGTAATTGCAAACAAGTTATAACTAGCAAATTTCAACCGCGAGAATGGCGATATTAATCTGTCTTCGTCGTCATCATACCTGCTGTTGGATGCCCACCGTTGGACATATGCCACCCCAAGAAGGAGGATATTTACTTCATAATTACTGAGTGGGGGCATTTGTTTAGTTAACTGGTTAGGTTTAAAGGAAATATTTGAAATTAATATATCAAGAATAAGACATCTTACGATCTCTCACTTCAATTTCCAACTAATTTGTTCAAAATCGTAATTGGACGAATTAATTAAGGGTACAAATAAGGATAAAGAAAACAGGTTATTATGTTTATATATAAATATGAAGCCAATCCGGTATCATATTTACACAATATTTTAACCTGAATTTATACATCAATGACAAACAAAATTGATTTATCTTGTTTTGTGACCTTGTCCATGTTCTTTGCCTGTGACCTTCAGCTAAAATATAACACAAAACTAATTATAAAACTTATTTTAATTTATTATGTAATGTAACCGCAATTATTTCCAAACAAAACAGTCTCAACAAAACTTTGGGGATCATTAAACACACGAAACTTTAAATAGGGGTGAGAGTGCGTAGGCTAGAAGTAATTACAAAAAAAAAGTAATTTCAAAACCACACACACATTGAAATTTACAATAATAATAAATAAGTTTGTATTTAGTTGAAAATTATTTGTAAATGTGTTGATGAGGAAAAAATGAAACATGATTCTACCAGCTAACCCGACAGACCATCTCCTATTAACTTTACTTAAATGTTTACGAAAACTATTACGACCACAAATAAAAAATTTTGACTGTCTCCAGTTAGATCAAACTGTACGCAGAAAGCAAAATTTAAATAAAATTAGTTCAGTAGTTTAACAGTTCAACCCGAATAAACAACATGATATGAAATATCATTAAAATTAAATCTCAAATATCAAAAATTAATATTGTAAAAACATATTTTTTTCATTGTTTTAATATTATAAAAGCTTTAAACATGAATAATAATAATTTTTGTTGCTTTTTTTAGTAACGATATAAATTTCACACAAGTAATTTCCATAGATAAGTACGTAAAATTTTTAGGTTTTTGAAATGAACCATGGATACGTTAACTTATAAACGGACACTGTCTTAAACTGTCAAGGATTTTCTAGTAATGGAGGTAGACTTCATACAATGGTTGTCTGAATTAATACCTCACGCTCACCTATCTCTACCGGCAAACAGTAATGTTCTCCTTGCTATGTTTCAGTTTTACGGGTGATAGTGGCAGTGAAATTACTGGGCAAATATGACAGTATATTCCGTTCACAAGGTTAGCTACTCGCTAGTAATTGATTTGCGATGACACGAGTGTCTATATGCGGTCACGTTTACCATCACGGACCGTATGCTTGTTTGCTGACTTAATATTATAAACACATGTGTATGTAGTTAGTTCACACATTAATAATAATCAGCAAACATCAAATTCATAATTGTCCTTTACAAAGAAGCCATCTGAATAACGTAGTTAAAACTGTAATGGTACTTATCCATAACTATATCATAATGTTTTGTTCATTAAATGGACCAGCAATACAGCCATAATTTTCAAACTTTAATTAAATCATGGATGATTGTGGGCCAACCAAAACATTCTGCGGCAAAACAACAGTAAAACAGGAGGCAAGGACCTTTAATTTATTGCTCAGTAATGTGTGGTTCAAATGTTGCAGTCAGTAGCAAAGTTAATTAACGGTGTAGCGTTTGTTTCGCTTTTTAGTCTCCATATAAAATGTTAGCAGATTATTCGAAGCTTTTATTTGTAATTTTTTTTTAACTTTAAAAAAAATACCTTCAAGACACCTCACCTGAGGGCATGGTAGTACTCAGTGAAGTTGAGCATAAAAAACACAGTAGCACCATCTTTTCTCAAACCAGTCTAGGCCATTTTGACCCTTTATAACGTCATCGTACATAACTGACCGATGATCAAAAATCTAAGGCACTTCTAGCAGACATAAAAGCTTATAATTTAGAATACAAATAGTAGTTAGTCAACCAAAACCATGAATATTTTGGAATTTTAGTCTTGATTTCTAGATACACTAACTGCATACATAACTTAGTAATTCCATAAAAAATCCTTAATAAAAACTAATCTTTGTAGTGTGGTTTCACGACTGAAAAACTCGGCTAACGGGACATACTGTAAGCCGCTTTTTATTCTGCTAAAATGGCAAATAGGTATACGATCCGTGTGTTGATAAGAATATCGTAGCCTAAAAACGGTCGCGCTAACGCAAAGATATCACTAACGTGTTGTCAACCTTGCCTGCTTAGAAAGTTATATCTCACTCGTAGTACTATACACAAGTTTATTTGATAATCTACGTAGTAACATAAAAATGTAAAAAATAAACGAATATATCTTGTTGCATTTCAGTTATATTTTTTTTAAAAAGACTTGTAAAATGTTTTTTTAAACATTTTTTAAAAACCTTTACTTTCTGCTGGATAGCCCTCTCCGAAAAAAGGGGATATTTTCTCATAATTGCCTCACTAGATAAGCGTGGTGGCAACCGCAGAGCGTAGCTACGTGATGGAAATATAACTACCCTTGCCGTACTATCTCCGCTCTGTTGCGTTTGACCTACACTGTTTACATAACCGTCATATGCCATTACCGGTACCTCAATCATCCCTTACAATACCTATCACAGGGCTAAGTCTAAGCTAAATACCACATTATAAACACCGGTTCTTGACCGACATAGGTTTAAAATATGTTTAATATTTCTTACTTCAAAAGTAGAAGTGTGCACACTACGGTTACTCACGGTAAATAAGTTGACAATCAATTAAACTATATAATTTGTCTTAGAAATTTTTAATTATTCATTTTATAAAAATCTACAGAACATTTAAAAGGCTTCTTGTCTATGTAGAACATTCAATAGTGCCGATGATATTAATATTTTTCAAGATACAATTAATGAACAACAATCGGTCATGCTTCAGAAAAAAGCGAGAATGCAATTTCTGTAATTTCCAAAGGCGATCCAGCAATATTGTTACTAGCGAAGACGACGAGAAAAATGAATTGTAAAATAATTCCACGACGAGAGACAACCTCTAGAGAAAATGAGACGTCATCTTACGCAGGGAAGCGTGCAAAAAGAATAAAAATATTTGCCTTATTTTCTTAGAACGAATACGACACAAAAGGATTATTTAAATACATATACTACATATAATGGTAGATCGTAACTCTTTAACGCAAATTGTAACAGTATAAACATAAGTTATTATATAAAATACCTATAAAGCTATGTTCATAAATATCTCAACTAGAAGCTGCTGGTCAGTTGTAAAAGGTTCACTATTAGACATGGTCCCCATGTTTCCAGTAGTATTTTCGAGGATTTTTGCCTGTAATTACAACACTGGGTAGACGAGATCGTAATTTCAAGTGCAGAGGTGCTGATATTAACCCTCAATCAGTTATTTTTATTAAATTTTATTAATCTAGTCGACAAACAAGCGTCACAGACTATAGACACTCGTATTATCACAAGGATTGGCAACCGCATGTTGCCAACCTTGTAACTTGAAGATACGCTTATATAATATACCACGGAAGAATGTCTATATTTGTTTTTACAACCCAGACCCAACCTATCGTGACACTTTGTGCGATAGACAATGAGTTTTAAATCTACAGATAGCATATCTAACTTAGTCGGTGTAACGTCAATTTTCGGAAGTGTGTCGTATCTGTATTTTTTTTCTCAATGTTCACTTCTTTCTCAATTGATGAATTAAATGCTTCAAAAAGAACAGGGCCACTTCATAATATGAAGTACTACGAATCAGCGGATACGTTAAAAATCAGACGATTATCTTTTGCCAGCATAACAAATATAGCAGACGTGGCAATGACTACTCGACACTGCCGTCCATGCTAATTCTGTCCCCGTTACTTCCATCTCATTTCTCGGTCTAAGAAACGTTACGAGCTCAAGCAACGCATAAATAATGCTTAATAATTCAATAGCATTTTTTATTTCACAATGAATTCAAAAGACGTCCGAGAAATTTAATTTAGAGTCATTTCCTCTTAATTTTCAGTGGAGTTGAGTTTTTACTTTGGACGCTGGCGAATTCAACTAATTAATTTTATTTTTTATCTAGTGAGGTATGCAGCAAGTGTTTTCAATAAAGAAGTAACTCGAAAAATGTATAAAATGCAGGGGAAAATGCCCCCTGCTATTGTTTCTATAAAGAGTTTTTTGGAGTAAAACCAGAGGTAAGATGTGGGTGAAGTGCAGATGCATACAGTGCTATGTGTAATTGAAGTAATTAAATATTTATATTTAACTAGCGTCAGAACATAAATACAGTAAAAACTAATAAAATATATACTTGGAAAAAGTTTCTTATTATGGAAAGCTATCGGTCATAATAATCTATCATCTTATCTCTGTATCTTCAGGGACCCATCTCTTCTAACTTTCCTTAGCCGCCTCCTCATTCGCGAATACTGCACTCTCATATTAGCCTTAGAACTTACTCTATATTCGAAAGTCAATATTATAAAAAACTTATGAGTCTCTTTCATTTCAATATAATAGGGTCAGACAAACAGGAAAAAAATGCATATATTATATTTTAGTTTAGACTGTAGTAATATTATTAATAGTCTGACGAACCTAGATAAGGATTTTAGGTAACAGATTACGGAAATTAACCTTTTCCATTATTAAAAATTAATTTTTGTTTGTATTTATTTCTCTAATATTGATTATATGGTTTCATTATTATTAGATACTACCTTTCTGCACGCGTCTTGTTCGCTGTCATCAGCGTCGTATTTCAAGAAAAAATCTAGCTCATTATACATACAGATAAAATGGTAACAGTAACAGTACAAAGTGGTGCTAATATTTCAGAAAAAGCCAAAAAGCCTTTCATAGGATCATGTTTTCAGGATAAAAAGCAGCCTACTAAACTAACCATAACCTTGGTGTCAAATTTCACCCATATCTGTGTAAGCGTGCCGGCGTGAAAGAGCTACAAATATATATCCATACATTTTACACACCTATATTTACAAAATTTACATTTATAATAATAGTTAGCCGTGAGGTACCGGTACACAGTGGAATAGTACCTCCTCCTTTACCAGGTGTCGTAAGAGGTATATCAATGCAAAATATTCAGCTCGAATGTACAGGACGGGGATCATCGTCGTGAAAGATGCGCTTTGCAATTACCAACACGCTTGCCCAGCGCAGCAATTATCGGTAAGAAACCCCTTTTGACTTATAATGGCTGGTATGATAAATAGTAAGTATTAGTCGTCTGTCATGACATCAGGTACATGGGGAGGTAGTAATCAACTCAGCCGGTACCATACGGTATATGTTTTTATTATTAACATGCTCGTAGTGAGAGTAACTTGACTTGTTTATTCAGATATTCCGTGTCCCCGCAAAGCCATATTATCCCGCCACATGCAGAGTCGACAGTTTCCACGACCTTTGCTAAAGTAGCAAGGGTTGATTGGAGTGCTAAATTCAAAGGTATATTTATACTTGGGTCAGATTGAACCTTTGAAATAATAAAAATAAATATCTTTAAATATAAAAAATACGTATCACGCTGTTTATTTGGGAAGAACTTGTGAACTGAACTGTGAACGTGAACTTGTGAAGAAACTGGTGAACTGATTTTAATAATCATTTGTGTTTTTAATAATGTGAACAGTTTGATTCAACATGAGAGATAGGATAGTTTATATCTCAATGCATAGTCACAAATTTTATTTATTTTTATAGGTATATAGGTGTCCTAAGAACCACGTCATCGTTAATAATATATATATTAAATTTTGTTTAATGGCTAATTGCGCCATTGTGCTAAAGCAATAAAGTTTGTTAAATAAAAAAAGTAATGTTTTTATAGTTGAAAAAAGTATGAAAGTGTAACTAAATATTTTACCTAAGGTATTTGAGAGCTCAGTTAATCCTAACCAATTTGAAATATATAAAAAAGGCACGTCGGAAAATAATCATGGAATATATCAAAACGGTTGAGCTTCGTTTAAAAGTTCATTCATGGGTGGATGTATGTGAATTCAATTATCCGCATTCGACAGGCCCGGGTTCGAATCTCATTCAAGACAAATTTTTATATAATGAATATTTGTGTTTGTTTTGGATCTGGTTATACGAGTATATATACTAAAGTATTATATTTGTGATTTCTCTATTGTCTTATATCTGAAAAACGAATGCTTTAAGGGTACTTATGGTGGAATCAGCTTAATGAATGAGATGTTTTGTTCATTTATTAGTACTATAAATTATTTATTAATGGATTCTACGGGTAAAGAATATAGCGAACGTACAAGTCAATATAAATAATATCGCATAAACTAAACTAATTACTAGTCCGTCCATGACCACACTTTAATTTAAAACGGACTATTAATTGTGACCACGGTAGAGTTAATGACTGGAATGGGCGAAATTACCTGATATTAGAAGCTAGTAATTAGCAATGTGATATTTTAGGCCTGGCAACTTTGTTAATGACGCGTTACACCTATGTTCGTCACATAACGTTTGTATATAATACATAGAAAGTAGTAACTAAAAATAAAAGTCTACTACTTCATACTAGCTTCGCCAGACTATTGACAAAAGATTCTGTCTTGCATTATTTTTATCAACGAGCCCGATGGCGTAGATGGTAGTGGTCCTATCTTGTGTGCCAAGGTCATGGGTTCGATTCCTACTAAGATATTCGTATAAATACATTTGTATTTGTTCTATCTGGGTATCAAATATATGTATTAAAGTAGTGTATTCGTAATTCCTCTGTTTGGTGTCCGTAACACAAATGATTTAGACGACTTACCGCGAAGTCAGGTCTATGTACGAGATGTTGTGGGAATTTAGTATCTTTATATATAAAAACATCATGTTATGGTGTTTATCCCCGACGAACTTCTAAACTACAGAACTGATTTTTATAAATGTTTGCTTACTGTGTACAGTTTGATCCTTGAGAGATATATAATTTATATTTAAATTAAAAGTCTCGATCTTTTTCAGGACAGGAAAAAATTTGCCGGGTTAGCTAATAACTTCAAAATATTCGAATTATTCTCTTTGTAAGCAAACTGTATTTAATAAAAAATGTTGCATATACACACAAACGACTAAGTAGTTGATAAAATCATCTAAGAGTACTTATTATTTATATTTAATTTATTATTTATATTTATATAGGATAGTTTATTTTATCTATTATTTTCCGCTTTTTGCCTTCTATTCCATGTTTTTGTGATGTTCTTGTTTTGTTTTCATTGTAGTACAATAAAGAGTAAAGTATTATTATTATACTAATATATAATAATACTTAGATCCAGAAGGCTCTAGCTCATATATTTCATCGGAGTTCATGTAGTGAGTGATTTACATTCGCGTTCATCCTAACATAACTTTTCTATTTACTTGCTTCCATATTCATGAACAATGATATATATACACGAACTCTACCTTCTATGTATATGTACAGTTTATTCCTGCAGGGCTACTTTTTTAAATGCTTCATTGACTTGGACTTTATAAAAGAGTTTTATTTTTTGTCCGTGTCTCAATCTGCTTAATCTATATCTATATTCCTATTAGTTTTATTTACCATGCCAGCTTCCACATCGTATTTACTTTTGTTATGTATTATCACTTTTCGATTTTTATTAGAGCTATAAATGGTAGTACCTATATGTACTGCCGAAGCAAGTATTAGCCGTGAGGTACCGGCAGTGTAGAATAGTACCTCTCCCTATACCAGGTGTCGTAAGAGGTGGCTAAGGTACCAAAACCGACAGATGGCGGTGTATATCTTTGCATAAAACTCAGGTCAAATGGACACGGTGGGGATGGGCAGCAGCTTCACCATCGCGAAAGCTGCGCTTTGCCAACACATTTGCCCAGCGCGGCAATTATTGGCAACATACCCCCTTTCTTGGAGAGGCCTATGTCCAACAGCTGACTTTTAATGGCTGGTATAATGATAAATCGTATCTACCTATTTTAAAAGGTTAATGTGAAGTAAGCCATCATTCAGCACATTGACATCAAGGCTGATTAATTTTATCCCACTCTCGCCGTCAATTTGTGTTTCCCAATTGATGCTTTTAACAAACACGGCGTAGGTAAACACGACCTCAATATACGTAGTATCCTCACCAGGAACTTTCCAGTGAAAACTATTTGCCAAACGGTCCGATTGCAGAAAGTTCTAGAGAGCAGTTTTATTCAGTGACCTGTGCATAGATTCGGATTCAAACGCATTTCAGACAAATGCTTTCAGCATTGCGAATTCAACCAATCGGTGGTTAGGTGTTAGATTCTACCTAATATATCATTTAGTTTACCGAATACCTTTGAGGTGATTGATCAACTGAATCAAAATATATCTTGAAGATAAAAGAAAGATATGTTGAAAAGAAAGTCAATCTCAAAGTCTACACGCGTAGATATATCTATAAACTGAAGATTCATAATTATTTTTAGCCATAATTGCTGAAAGAAATATCGCCTTTACGATCTTCTGTGTTAACCTTTTTTATGTTAGCGAAGCGCTGTATAATGATTTAATATTTCATAAATTGGACATTTTCACAGTGAAAGATGTTTGTAATGAGCATTCAAGTATCCAAATATAGTATAATATCAAAAGAAGCTCATATTTTAATGATAATATTTAAAAACTTCTTATAGCATGTGATTGGATTGTGCAAAATCATGCAGATTTTCTAGTTACCGAGCGTAAGAAGGCGACGCGCTTCTCACTCTCAGGGTGGAATAAAATTATCTTCTTTCGGAGACATCGTAAATTCTCTTCAGTCCTCGTGTCATAAAGCACTGTGCACTGTGTAGAAGGATTACTGTCACGCGAAATTTGCTTAATCATTCTCATACATATTTTACAATAAATCTAATTAAAACTATATCAGCATCATCATAATAATTAGATGATGAAATATATTAAAACCATAAATAAAATATTATATATATATATATATAACATATATAAAACCCGCCTACAGCTCGTTTTTGTAGCAAACACAGAGAGTGCAATGTCCAGCTGTGGACGTCGTTTGGCTGCTATAAAAATGATGAAGACTGATAGAAGGACATTTTTCTCTCTCTAGACATTAAAACAAAAACCAAGTATTAAATGGCGCAAAAACGTGCATATAAAATATTTAATAATAGTTACCTAAAACACATAGATAATTACAGTAAAATACATTGCAATTGTGCCGTGTGGTGCCGGTGAAGTAAAATAGTATCTCCTACTGCACCAGGTGTCGTAGAGGTGACTAAGGTATCATAATCGACAGATGGCGGTATATCCATCCGAAACAGTACTGCTTAAATGCCTATGGCAGGGTAGGGCAGTAGCATCTCCGTCGTGATAGCTGTACTCTGCAATTGCAAACACGCTTGATTAATGCATGTGCAAAAAACCTCCTTTTTGGAGAGGCCTATGTCCAGCAGTATCTGGACTTTCAATGGCTGGTATGATTATAGTGACATCTTCAATTGCAATTTAGAATAATTAACATCGCACCTATCCAACGATAAGTGCATCAATTTTAAATTCAAGTTCCAATTTCAGGTCACCTTAATCAGCCTTAGGAATTCTAATTCGTAACTCCATATCAATGGTGTACGAATACGAAAACTATTTTCTGAGAAAAAACGTGTACCTGTCTAATTTATAATAATAAGTCACAACATAACTCAATCATTGGATTGACTCCGAGAGAAGTCGTTGAATGCACTTGTGTTATTTACAAAATAAGGGTCAAAAATATACTTCTTAAATACATACTTAATGCAGACTTACTAACTTAAACACAGAAGAAATATTCGGTCTAGTTAGGTATCGAACCCACTACCTTTGGACCATTAGATAAGAACTGGCCCATCAAAAATCATTATTCATCATTACAGCCATTGGAAGTCTACTGCTGGACTGATAGGCCTTCCCAAGAAAGGTGGAATTTTGCCCATAATTGCCGCGCTGGGCAAGCGTGTTAGCAATCGCAGATCGCAGCTTTCGTGACGAGGATGCTGCTGCCCGCCCTGTGCACATGAGCTACATGAGCACTAGCTATCGGATGGATATACCGCAATCTGTCGGTCCTGGTACCTTAGTCGCCTCTTACGACACCTAGTGCAAGGGGAGGTACTATTCTACTCTGCCGGTACCTTACGGTCAATAAATAATAATTGTATGCAATCTATCATATTATGTTTCTAAAACTAAAGTTCCTGTTCTCTTCTATCTTACAAAGAAGATTGCAAATTACCCTGATATTAAGTCGAGTAACAAAAACTTTAGAGCGGAAATTATCATTCCACAAGCCATTGAAAGTCTACTGCTGGGCTGAGTACCTGGGTATGGGCGGGGCATACCGCCATCTGTCGGTTCTAATACCTTAGTCGCCTCTTACGGCACCTGGTACAGGGAGAGGTACTATTCTCTTCTGGCGGTACCTGATGGCACTCTGTACATCAAAAAATATAACAAATTAAACTAATTAAATGGGCGATAATAGTCAAAAAATTATGCCGGCTGGATATTTTATTGGGATCACGAGCATGTCGAAACGAAATTAAGAAGAATATTATGCCGTGAGTAACTTTTGTAAAAACCCAAATGCGTTGTAGGATAGATCACCAGCCTCTCCACATCTGAATCGATAAATATTTATATTTAATTATAAAGGTAACACGACAGCAGTTACATACATGTATTAAAATATACATACGTTAAAAATAAAGAAAAATAAGAAAAACTAAATTAAAAAACGATATTCCACTTATTCCCTGTCTGCACCTGTCAATGCAGGTAAGTAATTAAAAATATTAAAAACGTGTGTGTGTGTTGGCGTGTGTATTTGTAATGTAATATTTATGAAGGGATATACATTGCTATAGGACATATAAAGTTATATTATTTAAAGTCTAACCAACCAAAGTCTTTTCATGCACCCACTCGCCATTAGTAGAGGAACCTTTAAACACAGCTCAATTCAAGTTACTATAATTTAAAATTTCCTCCCACGAGTGATCAAAATGTGGGACGTACTTCTAGTATTTTGACAGTATGGGTTTCTTCAAAAAGGACGTAAATAGATATAGAATAGAATAGATTTTTATTGCCAGGCTACAGTAACCGTCTTTTTACCTTCAAGAGGGTTATTCTGTCCTTCGTCATGTTACACAAAAATAGAATCATTACTTAATTGGAAGATAATTTCAGTAATATAGTATATGTGTCGAAATTAAAATTAACGCATTTATTCTCTGTTTTTTTTTCGGACACCGGAACTATTTACATTACTCTACGTGTGTATTATCTTATAATGTGTATTATGCATTATTCTATGTATTATGCATTACATCATTCATATAATACGTGTTCGTATTTTATGTATGATGATTTTCAAATCATACGTGCACGTCCTTGCGAAAAATATTTTATATATTTACGAGAAATAAGAAATTTCATTGTATTTGGCACCAGATCAGCTCACAATTTAATCAGAGTAATGTTCCCATATGTGTGAAGTTATTATAAAATTTTTCAGAATCTGAAATATATTTAGGGGAATGTACTCAAAATAACCAGTCTTTTTTCATATACACTTCCAAATTAGAAGTATAGATATTTTATGCATCTCTATCTAGCTGTTATGTTGGACAAGGACCGGTGTTTTTCAACGTGATATAGACTTAGCGCTAAATGTTGTAAGAGGTGATTGAGGTATCAGAACCGATAGATGGTGGTTTATATACCCAAAATAGCATAACGTAACAGAATGAGGGCAGCAAGATTTCCGTCACAAAGTTAAACTCAGCAATTGCCACCGCGACTGCCCAACTATAGCTATATACTGCTTTTCTTTATATATAAAAGGAAAAGCTGAACTGTCTGACAGACCAGGTCTGAACTATAAGGGATAGAAACTTGATATTTAGCATAGGAGGTTAAATTATATACGTTATAATGCAAACGTGGTGAAACTTGTGTTTCTGAAGTTATTCAAATTAAAGTTAGTATATTTTTTATTTTCTTCTTCAAAAATCATAAAACACGTGTAGAATATTTTATTGAAAATTATTCCTTAAGCCAAAAGATAATTTTCGGAAATATGTTTTTTATAATTATTTTTTTTATATTTAGTATGAAAGTTTTACAATTTAAAACTGTAAGGCACTGTTTGTATATAAAAATACAGTAAATATCTAAAATATATAATTCATACTTATTCTACATCAAGCTTGTGAAATTATATTTAAAACTTAGAAAACAGTGGAAACTCGCGTCTTCTATTTTGATACGCCCTCATTCTGTCATAGAAATAATAACTGACTCGTTTTGTTTCTGGCCCTAGCAACCCTACGTGGATAAATGAAAAAATGCCTCTTTTATGAGCCATATATCCTCGCTCTCTTGGCTGCAGTAACTCATTATAGTCCGGGCCCTTAGCGCATTGAAGGAAACTTAATGGGCGCGCGAGGAAATGTACGCCAGCGGGCACATAAATCGTGCGGTCTAAAGTTTCATACAAAATCAAATGTTTTCATGGTGTCTTTAGAGAATTTTACTGTACTAAGCTGTCGTTTATATTGCCATGTGTCGAACTATCGTTTATATTGTCATGTGTCAAACTATCGTTTATATTGTCATGTGTATCATTGTAGTAACATTTGAAATTAAAGTGGTGTTATTATGTTGGTGTGTGTCAATGCAAAAATATAAATTTTCCTCATATCGCATTGAATTAATTTCCGATTATGACTGCTGGCTTGTAATAAACGTAAAGTTACGAAAATTAAGGTACCTAATAGCACTATGTACTTATAAATACTCTACGATTACTTGTCTTTCTAAAAAGATTGATTTCTCTCCTTTTTCTTTTGTATTTATTAACTAATTCTCCTAAGATATGAATATATTGTCAGAAAAACATATTTTTAAACTTAATATTTTTTTTTGTCAAATGGTAGTTTTGATTCTATATTTCGTCATTTTCCCTGTACAAACTAACTATCAATACTAGACAAACAAATATTACCGACATCTATTTTTGTTCTATATATATACAATTATTATACAATTAAATTAAATTATACTATTTTTAAAACAATATATTTTTTACTTGATTCAATAACAATTTAAAATAAAATACGTTTTTTTATTATTTAGGCTCGCTGATTACTTTTTATAATCATGATAATTATAAAATGCATCTAAAACAATATAATACATATCTTGAAACTGAATATAACTGCAAGTTCTGCTAACAAAATAAATACTTTTGCCAAACTCATGGTGTAACTATACTCTTGTGGTATAATGGGAAGGCGGTGAATAATTTTTAAACATAGATTTATGGTACACAAGGGAGTTGCGCAAGACGGTACGGTCGGAAGCGAAACAACATTATGTGCTGAAGTTTCTTTGTACACTTAAAATCATATAATGCAGTTATACTACTTTTTTCGAGATTATTAGTTTTTTTGCATTAATCCCCCTTTGACATTTCTTTTCACTTTGTAGCTTCACGATAATTAAAAAAGAATAATATACTTTAAAAAAATATATAATTTATTAAATTAGCACATTTATCATATTATCGGTATCCGTTGTTGGACATCTGTAAGATGTCCAACAACGTCTCGGGGTTACCCCCGAGAGAGCCATTAACCCAAACTTCTATGTGCAGCTATAGTGACATATAGAGTAGCTATCATAGAGCGTAGATTTGCGACGTAGTTGTTGCTGCCCTTCCTTGCCCACTTTTAAATGTTTATGCATTTTGGGGGTGAAAAAACAGGTTGTACAGCAATTTCGTGTTGCTAGATAATCGAGGATATTTTTTGGTTTCTTGGTTTTATTAGACATCTTTTTTTGATATCCTTATATTTAATAACAGTATTATTTATACGGTAGATAAAATTTTTCCATTTATATATTTATGAATAAATAATTATCTTATTTAGCGTATTATATTAATATTTTATTATATTCAAGATAATCAAATGTTGAAGATAAACTTTAATGTAAGACATACTAAGATCCATGCTGGTTTCACAGAACTACTATTTTGCATGTGAGGAACTACGTACATGAGCTTGTACAAGGGTTAAGAAGTCATTAAAGTTCCAACTATATTAGTTAGAAACTGCTGTACAGTAAGTGCGCATGTGCTTGCCATTTGTGAAAATCAAAGGACTCTTCAAATTACAAAATATTGATTTAGCTAAACTAAATACTGATAAATTATGAATAATAAATATGTGACTCTTTGTGGTTTGTTGCTGTATTTTTCACTTATCATTTTAATTTTAAGTATGTACTATTATTTTCGATTGATAATTCAAGTACATTTTAATTGTATGTGGTGTTTACCTTTTATTGGTTATTACACTTTAGTTTGTTTTAAATATTAAAATAGAGACTAACAGGCCTGTAAGTATAAGTGTGCATAAGCATTGGTAGACTTAGTAAAAAAATAAAATTACTTAAGAGGTTCATGCATTGAAAAATTATATTAAAAATAAATCTACTAGAAAAAAATAAATTTCTGGCCTGAACTCGAATATTTTCTAGTAAATATTTCTTTTTATTTAGAAGATTTAAGTTGGCGGAACCATTTTCTAATGAAATTACTTGTACACGCTTTAAATTCCCATCATTATAAGATCAGATACAAGCTAGTTGATGTATCTAGAATAAATAAGAAATGTATAGTCTTGGCAAATCTTTACTTTAATTAGTAAGTTCTCATATTAGGCACTATTTACGAATCACTGTTGACTTTGCTAGGTGCCAATTTTTATAATATAAAGACATTTGGTAATTATTAAATATTAACTAGTATATTTTTAATATATAAATATAACATGTAATTAAAGTTTAATAGTGCCAATTAAATATACAATTACATGAATTTTATTATTAATAAATTTTGTGAGTACAATTAACGTATAACTTTATAGTATATCAGATTGACACGGATTATATGAATAAGATCTGTGTGGTATTAACAGAATGCACTTCCATTTATTTTAGATATGTTAAGAAGCTACTAAGGTACCAAAATAGATGGATCACGGTATACAAAAAACATAATACCTGAAATGTTACAAGATAAAGACCAAGTCTACCCAGCAAACCAATATAAAATATCTTCTTTTTTTTGGACCCATATATCCAACAGTGAACTTCATATAGTTAAGATTATGAACGTTTATTTTTAAGAACATATTTTGACATTCCTTTGACAACAGAGTGGAATATTACCTCCTCCTCTTCCAGGTGTCGTAAGAGGCAACTGGGGTACCAGAACTGATATATTACCCATCCGAAACAGTGTACCTCAACTGCACAGGGTGGATATGGGTATGCTCTGTGATTGCACGCTTGCCCAGAGTAGCAATTATAGGCATAATTCCCCCTTTCTTAGAAAGTCCAACAGTAGACTTCCAAAGGCTACGATGATGATTTAGACATTTGCAAATTAAATCCATTCTGAATATCTAGTTATAATACTAATCTTTGACACCGAGTCACAATGAGCTCTGTTTATATTTCAAGGAAGTAAAATTTTGCACACAACCAACCAATAAATAAAAACAGTATCTCCCAAATAGCACGTAGCACAAACTCGAAGTAACTTGGGCCATAAACAGGCTGTGTTGAAATACAACTCTTTTGTAATCTCGAGCCTTTTCGTGTCCCATCGCGTCACTGCTTGTTTTGAACAACTTTGTGAGCTTCGCTTTATTCAACACGATTCAAGATTTGCTTCATCATAATGTTATGTTTTTTAATACATACAAAAAATGTGTTGATTGAATCGATAAAGATAAATGGCAAGAAATATCGTAACTTTGTCTAAATCATAAATAAACCCTTCCCAAAAAATAAAGCTTCATTTTTCCTTTCATTTAGATATTAAACGTAGATTTCTACATCAATTTTGGGGCGCTGCGCCGGGAGAATAGGAATTGATTGAGAATCTGAATAATAGATACCGGAACTAGATAGTTTTAGTCAATTTTTAGGTATATATTTTATATTCTAAAATGAAGCTTTTAGCTTCATTTATTGCTGTTTAGCTGTCTCAATAATATTAGAGAAAGTGGTAAAAGCTACCAAAATTATTGCGCTGCTCTAAAAGGGTTGCAGCCAATGCTTCGTGACTTCAAAAGCTAAATGTGAGTCGTTCGACGGTTCAAAGGACCTTCAATATTGAGGACTAGCGGCAGCCATGCGTGCATTATTTCTAAATATTATTATTTGTTTTAGCCGTAAATAGCCTGTACGTTTAGTGGAATAGTACCTCCCTCTGTACCCCAGGTATCGTAGGAGGTGACTATGGCACCAGAATCAGCAGACGGCGGTAATTCATCCAAAACAGTGAAACTCAAATACTCAGGACGAGGATGGGTAGCTTCATCTCCATCGTTAAAGCTACGCTCTGCGATTGCCAACACGCTTGGCCAGCGAGGTAATTATGGATAAAATACCCCTTTTTTAAGGAGGCCTATGACGAACAATGGACTTCTAGTGACTGATATAATGATAATTACATCACACAAGTGTAAACAATAGACTGTCGTTAGTCTATGTACATATCGCGACAGTAAAAAAAGAGATATCGTATCGGCTAATGTAAAGATTGCATAGGTTCGTATTCCCGCATACGTCACAAACTTTTGCGGAGTTATCACTTTAGAAATCAATTCATCAATTGAAAGTTGAAGTTTCAAAGCTAGCAGACTTTCCGTTTCTGATATAGGCTTATTATTTTCAATTATAATATTACTAACTTTAAACATTATACAATTTTGAATGTATTTACTCTGAGAACCTTTCATCTTTACTTTCTTGTTTCTTATTTTAATAGCTTAAATTTTTTTAATTAATTTTATTACAAACTTTTTGTCGACGTTTTGGTTATCTCTCCCATTCTCTTGATGGACAAAAGATGTTGTATCTTAGTAATGTTTAGTTTATTTTTTTGAATAGTGAATGTATAAATATTAAAGAATATCATATCTTATCTATGTTATTTATTTTTATGTATTTTGTTAACTTTATTATATATCTTGATTGTTTATTATCCAGTAGCAAAAATGACTTATTTTGTTAATTAGATCCGTCTTCTTTTATTAGATTTATACTAAAATACATGAACCTTTATTTAAAAGCAAACAGGAGTTCATTTATGTTTTTTTAATCCCGACATCTTGCCTTTCCAAAATTACTCGATTACCAAATTACTCGATCAGACCTATTTCATTAAATCACCAGTCGACAGGGTAACCTACAAGATTATTATATTTCAATAACGACCTATTTACTAGATCCAATAATTTTACATTTAAAAAATCTCCAATAAGTTTTCTATTGAAACATTGAGAGCCATGGAGAAGTTTATAAATATTATTATTTGTATTACCTTGAAATGATGATGATGTAAATGTAACAGTTACAGTCAACAAATACATTTCAAACTTCACAATAAATATACATATATATAAAAGTAACTTAACTTTCTTATCTAACTTATAAGTAAACAAAATATATAAATTAAGTCGGTCAAATTAGTATGTTAAGTTTGCATACGCAACTGGCAAAATGTATAATGGCCAATATTATTAGTTTGTAAGTAGATATTTATTATTATTTTTTAACTTAGCTAGGCAACTTGTAACTTAAGCCACAAACAAAAAGTTCCGGCAAGTCCGAGTGCTAATCTCTTTCAATTTGTGAACACGACAAATTGTACTGTTTTCGTTTTGTTCCCCGTCAGCCTTTTTACGGCCTCCGCTAGAAAGTTGAGTTTAATCTCTTCATGGTTTTTATTATAAAGTTGAAATAGAAAATTTGAGTCAAGAAATCTCGGTTTTTGTTGGTTATTAAATGGCTAACAGATTTTTTTTAGGCGGGGCTCAAACCACTTGTTATCCAGAGAAATGTATTGGTAATTCTATTAAACTTAGTAAAAATTTGTTTTTTTTTTAGAAAATGCAAGAAAACATCTGATTTCGTACGCATCAGCCTGCGAGCCCCACATTATAGATGCAGAATGACTCAAAATCGAGCTCTCGAATCATGCTATGATCCTTGGAGTTTACCAGTCTCCTTCCTTTACAAACGTCAGTGACTTTTTTAAAAAGTCTTGATGTTACTATGGGATAATATGGGACACTCATAAATATTATTATTTTGGACTCTCAAGATCTACTCGTGAGACATGTATATTCAACATGTCTCACGTAGATGTTATTAAAATAAATTCCCACAACATCTCATACATTGACCTGACTCCGTGGTAAGTCGCTTAAAGCACTTGTGTTACGGACGCCAGACCACAGAGGAATCACAAATATACTACTTAAATACATATATTTTACACCCATACACAGAGCAAACACAAATATCATCATATAAATATTTGCTCTGGGTGGGAATCGAACCCACGACCCCTGGTGCACAAGACAGGATCACTACCATCTGCGCCATCGGACCCGTCTTATCCCTATTAAAAACACTAGGGTATCCTGTATTAGTAGATCAAGATTTGCTTAAAACTATGGATAATACCCGGCCTTATCAAATTTATGGCACAAAGAGATAAATTACACTTAAAAGTTAAAATATACCCGTCTGATCAAACGCAGTAACTTATCTACCATAGATATAGAAATTTTATAACGAACCTGCTGCATTAATTAGGAAGGATATGAAACTCGTGAGTTAAATACAACTCAATAAAACTAATCCTAAAAGACTATGGAAGATAATCAAGACTATAATTAAAGCCCCAAAAAGAAGGAGTGAGCCCAGGAACTTTGGAATATCGAAGCTACAAAAACAGAATCAGCTGATCAACAATCATTTAGAAAACAAAAAAGTACCGTACAGTAAAAGTAGTAAAGGACAAACTTTTAACTTTTAACTCAACACAACTGAAAACACTTTAGCTAGTCATCTAAACGAGACAAGTGCCACTGATAAGAACTTCATTTGGCAGCCAACCGAAGATATAGAGATAGATTTTTTTTCTTCATAGCTCCAAGTAGATCATGTTCCTGGTCCTGATGGGATCAATCCTGTTCTAATCATAGCTACCCGGAAACCCGGAAATACCTCTACCATTTACTCAGATTCTCAACCATAGCACATATATCCTCTGGTACCTCTGGTATTTGCCCTCTAATTGGAAGACGGGTACTGTGATCCCGGTGTACAAAACCGGCAGTAAACAAGTTTTCTAAAATTCTCGAGAAAATTGTTGACTGTCGTCTCATAAATTAGCTTGAAAAATTTAAACTTCTCTCAATATAACAATATGGTTTTAGACGAGAACGCTCTACTTAAGATTCAGTATCAGTACTTAAAGCTGTTTCATACCGTCTAGACCAAGAGGAAACATGCATTGGTTTATTCCTTGATTTGGCTAAAGCTTGTGACCCCATTTTTATTCAGATCCTCGTACAAAAAATCCAACTTTTTGGTATCAGAGGTTTAGCACTAGATTGGTTATGAAAGATTGGTCTCGTTAGTCAGACGCAAAGAGTTAAATATGCCATATTTAACTCTTACTTAAACTACGTAACACTTGGTACTAAGCAAGTTATAAACTACTGCGAGGTACCGGCAGTGTAGAACAGTACCTTCCCCTGTACCAGGTGACGAGACTAAGGTGCCAGTACCGATAGGTGGCGGTTTATCAATCTAAAACTTTGCGGCTAAAATGCGCGGGTGGAGATGGACAGCAACATGCTTGCCCTGCGCGGCAATTATGGGCAACATTGCCTCTATCTTGGGAAGGCCTATGTCTAACAGTGGACTTTCAATGGCTGGTATTAGAAGCTGTATTAAGCCCATCACTGTTCACCATGTATATGAATGACATCCAAACCAGTTCCATTAATAGCAGAAGCCATTTGCTATGCAGATGACACGGTAATTCTTTTACGAGGAAACACCTGGCAGCAGGCAATACAGAACTTTGAAGAAGGTATATTCCCGGTATCCTCATCATCCCGGTACGGGGAGGTACCTGCAAGTCTAGAATGCTACATGTAGAGAGAGCTCAGCGATCCATCTTGAAAGATATGTTAAAAAAATTAAGACCATACCCTACATTTAAACTATAGAGTATTCGCTAACTTCATATTTTCAAAGTATTTATTATTACCGACCAAGCTACTTTTAATTCACCTAAGTACCATCAACTGACCAAAAAACGTAAATTCCAGTAAACAGTGTCAAAACTGCTTTTTCTAATTATAAATAACCTTTTATCTGCAACATGATTGCCCGGTCCTAATAGGTTCCGTTCAATTTTTTTTAGTCAAGAATGCTAAAACTAAAGTTAAAACATGGCTGTATCTATCGTATGTACAACTGAACGTGCAATTAGAATGTAAAAGCGGTAAATATTACCACACAAACGCACACACACAATTACAATTACACACACATATAAAGTGTTGTGGACTAACACATATCCTACTTAAATCTCACATTAGGAAAACATATTATTATGTTAAACATTATTGTAGTCGCTACCAATTTAACTCGCTACCAATTACAATAATTATGTAACCTACTTTGTGAAATTGTTTTACAGGCCTGTCCTAGTGTGGCAACCATCGGAAATTCTATTAATGTGTCTATTTTGCTTCAATGAAATTTATTATTATTATTTACTAAACACTTTATATATCTGCGGTAGAGAATCTTAAATGATAAAATAATAGACTTTGAGTATTCTAACTACATCTTCAAACATATAAACAAAATCAATTATTTATATTGATGGAATAAAGTTTGCTCAAACGCCTTTATCTTCGTCGCAAGCCTTTGAATATGCAACGGTGTCGCCAATAATATTCATGTATTCAGCATAATAAAAGCCTAGAGAATAATTTCAGTTACTCAATGAACATATAAATACGATCATCATTTTCTGAAAATTTATTTAAATACAATCCAATATTTGTGAATCTACCGAAGTGAATATAACAGATTTTTTATAATAATATGTCTGTTTGAAAGAAATAGTCTGATGATAAAGTACAATTTGTTTGAGTTATAAAGTTATTATTATTATAGTTAGTTCATAAATACATGGAAATATTTAATGTGCATAGATATATACTAAACTCTTAGAATATTTGCTTTAAAACATTTCACAAAGTCATAATGGTACAGAAAATAATTGAATGTACAACTCGCATAGTTGCGTGTATTTATTAATTATTATCAGAGTTGAAGATTTGTTAGTTGTATACGCAATCTGCTTGTCAAATTATTATCCATGCCATTCCAAATTGTCACAAATCATAATAAATAACTGAATGCAAAGTATCTGAATTACAAATAGAAAATATCTAAATATCAAAAACAGTCGGCGCAGCGAAATGAAGGAATTGAGTTTTCCGGGGAAATGTAAACTCATATGAATTTAATTATACAAAATGTAAAACGCTTACGAAAATAATATCCAGAGCTTGCAAAATAAATACACATATTACAGTAAGCCCACGAAAATACTTTCACCGCACTTTTAGGTACCGCATATACGATGCGAAAACGGAATATGTAATGTACATTCGCTTGTTCATATATCTTTCAATCTTCACTATCTGCAACTTCTTAATCGTGGCAGTAGTTCTTATGTATCTGTATATATAAACTACTGACACGGTAGTCTTCTAAATTTCTGAACTAATTGTAATATTTATTTTTCTTACTGTGTACTTAAAATTGTCATCTCAATTTAAGAGTCAGATAATAAATTGTATTTCTACATGTGGTTACTCACATGGCGGTGTGGTACCGCAGATTCCAACAGTACCTCCCCATGTATATCTGAAGCGGTGTAACTCAAATGCAATAAGGTGGGTATCATCATCATCATCATTATATCAGCCATTGGAATTCCACTACTGGACATAGACCTCCTAAAGAAAGGGAGAATTTTGCCCATAATTGCCGCGCTGGGCAAGCGAGTTGGCAATCGCAGAGTGCAGCTTCCGCGACAGGGAAGCTGCTGTCTATCCCCACCCTATACATGTGAGCTACACTGTCTTGTATGGATATCTGTCGGTTCTGGTACCCTAGTCGCCTTTTACAACACTTGGTACAGAAGGAGGTACTATTTTACTCTGTTGTTACCTCACGGAAAGGAACCTCAAAGGTACATAAAATCGATAAATATTGAAAAGTTTCTTCTCTATACTTCTGGCTTTAGGACCGAATTAAGCTGACTCATAAAAATCACATGAGCTTTCAAAACCCTCTTACCTCGAGGCCGACTCGCACTTAACCAGTTTTTTAACTCAGCCATATAATGAGCATGGTACGTGAACGACTGAATTGTTTAAGAGTTACCCCTTTCGTGTCTCTGGGATAATCCAGATGAGCCGGCTAAAATATGCGTTTAGACGCTCCGTTTATTGTTTGTATAAAAAATTCAATTCTGACGCTTCCAAGGCGAGCTTATCAACGGAACGTCGTCGAGTCAAAAGGAAATCTCTACCAATTTTATTATAGGCCATAAATTTCGCCTACAAGTGCTGTAGATCAGCGTGGATTGTGATAGAGGACCTTTTTGTGTCATTCTTTTTTTATGTTTACTACTATTAGCTACTAGCAGCGACCTGTGGTTTTACCCGCTTTAAGTTATAGAACTTTCACACTAAGTTTGCACTTCCCTTTTACACACTGAAAGTATAATTTTCGAAAAAATACTTACCAGAGTTTCATGACTAAATAAATAATCTATATACCATAGTACCTACAAAGTTAGTATGCAACTTAGCTGTTTTTTAAGTTGTTTAAAAGATATTGAATTTCATTCGAATAACTTATATAACAGCAGAGCATCATACTTAATTGACACTCCCTATTTTTCCCCTTAGTAGGTGGACTTAAGGATGTATGTGCAATAAAAATTTCAAATTGTAGTATCTGTTACTTCGCATTTATTTATTTTAAATAAAAAGAGATACGAGTGTAAATATATATTTTGGTTAAAGTATTTATAAGTAAAGTATACAGCCTATGTTATTACTTATAAAATACTTACTTAAATAAACTCGCTCATTCTGAAAATAGGAAGGAAAGGACTGTGCAGGCTGTGAAGAGGCCCTCGTCGTCCACTTTACGCCTGTCATAATATCGCATGATATATTGCGAGGCCACAGCAACTCACCAGGGCCACGAGTTATAAAACGAATAAAACTGGTGACTTAATTAGAAAAAAAAATATTTCTTGACAACACTTGTTGATTGGAAAAAAAAGGTTAAAGATAATGTTTGTAAGGTATAAAAAATAACAAAAATAAAAACGGTATTATATACGTTATAACGGTAATTAAACGTTTGGTTTACGTCGAATGAAACGTAGAAGCTCACTGGCGTAAAGACGCGCGAATAAAGCTTTAAACTTAGTTTTAAGATACATTTGGTGTCAGCAGACTAGTTTTAAGATAACCAATAAAACATTCACAAGATATCTCATAGAGCCAATTTTACCGGCCGAGTAAAATAGTTTCTGTACCAGCCGCTGAAAGAGGCGACTAAGATACCGACAGATAGCGGTATATGCGTCTGAAAACTGATTCGGAGCTCAGATGCACAGGATGGAAATGTGGGGGAATACAAAAACCCCCTTTTTTGGAGAGGTATAAGTCCAGCAGTAAATTTCCAATAGCTGTAATGATGATAACTAATTCATCTAAAATCTAGACTATGTATTTGTCAATAAACTAACAAAACAATAGGAACAAACTTTCTAGGAGCCATTGTGGGTAAACGCTATTTGCCATTTAAATTTCAAAAGTAATTTAAATGACAAATAGCAATAATTTTACTTAGGTACATTTGATTCCAACTTAGGGCTGACTGAGTTATTATCCAATCCTAACTAGTAGATTAACAGAGTCTTCCTTAAATGGTTGAACTCGGGTGACTTAACAAATGTTTCTGATGACATTGACTTTTGTCCTCGCCTCGTGCTAATGGTAGACTATTCTAGTGTACAGTAGTTTTCGTTGTTTATATTTGTTTATAATTTGTATTACAAATATTATTCAGTTCGCATACCTAGCTTCAGATTCCTAGTATATCCTTATTTGGTTTTATTAAAACAAAATGTGGCAATTAGGAGCAACATCTAAATAAACCCGTAAATGTAGAAGATTATGAATAACTTAATCAAGAAGATTATCAATAAATAACCAAGTATCCCAGTACTCGGCATGCTGGAGCAACTGAAGGTTATGCAGTGACAGTTCACAATTAATGGAGTAGCTTGGCTGTTAAGCTTAATTTTTGACCAAGACAAGAGCATACACGGAAAGGCTTCAATATTTTGCTGATGCAGCTGGAATAAACACAAGATGTTCACAATTTGGTGGGAGCTTGTCAAGCAAAATCTTAATTAGGAAAATTAATTGACCTATCCATTTATAAATGCTTCAGATCAGAGTTCTTCGCGGCGTCCCTCCAAAAACTAGCCACTTCGCTTTGCCTTCCATCCCGAAGGATAGTGCAAATTCTACTCCTTGTATCCAGAATTCTAAATCTCAATAGTAGAGAAATTGATATCTCCGATGACAAGGTCGATATATTTCGTTATTTTTAAAAAACGTATTCTTAATAAATTTAATGTGAAATTAAAGTACAAACTTCAATTAGTAAAAATGCATGTTGTGTCTACTTGTTATTAATTCAGGTATTTTTTAATGTTTCAATTAGTTGTAAGAATCAAAACTTGTAACATAAATTCGTTATTATTATTATATTAACTTGAATTTTTTTGTTTAATAATTTTAATATAAGTTTAAATTTTAAATAGGCTAAATTTAGTAAACCTTATAAAATATATGAATAAAAATAAACTGAATATCCTATCACTACATAATGACAGCTAACTTTCTAAAATAACATATCAAGTTGACATAAACTGTCAACTAAAATCCAAACTCAATTACCGATAAATATGTTAAAGCTATCAAATTTCGGACGAGCGAGCAACCTGATAATTAATTTTTACTGAACTCATTTAAGCGCTGGTCACTCGGTAAATATGATTTGTGACGCACGCAATTGCAATTTAAATATCTAGTACCGTTTAATCAGTCATATGAACCGGCATCGTTTGCTCCTTTTTTAAGTACTATTAAAAGAGACTTTTGATATAACTAAAAAAAACATTAATTTATTTTCTATAAAAAAAAATGAGGCAAACTATTTCACTGTCATGAGAACATATCCCAACTCCTAACGGGATACAAATACCACGGTCTGGTGGACTCAGCATTTTTCGGAACGCTGAAAAGAAATATATGGCGAATAAATGTGAAAGTGACGTTCTCTGCCTGCTATGCTTACAAGACTTAAGTACTGCTCAGATTATCATGAAATTTCGCTTCGATTGCGATTGAGTTCATTCAGTCACTGAATAAAATAAAATTTATTAATACACGTTTGAATTGAATAACTACATACTCACATTTTTTAACAAAACTGTGCAAAGTACATAAAAAAACAAAAAAGAATTTAATCTGGCAGATTAGTGTGTACAGTCCCTTACGCCATCTGCCATCTTGATATTCATAAAAAAGCCCTCCCTTTGAAGGTCCAAGGATATTGTAAATTTTCAACGAAAACAAACTAATTATACATTCACGATGACGAAACAAAATAAAAAAGGACAATTCAAAGGAATTGCTCTGCTTTTTGGGTACGACTGCTTTTACGAGTATGTCTGTTGGCATCTTTTCTATAATGTTTTTCATTGCCTTTGTTGTTCCACTTTTGGAATTAACACTGTTATTGCTGGAACCTTTTGCAGCTTACTTTTCGTTGTTACTTTTAACTGTTACTTTCGTTGTTATATCTCACTTTACTTACTGCACCTGACTTTGTCCACCCAGGACCATTTCTATGTTCAGTAGTGATATTTATTTATATATAGATTATTAAAATCTAACACAAATTTTTAATCACGTTTTCCAACACAAAAAATATTTATGGAACATTTAAAAAATATTAGAGATCCCATTCAAAAATGAAAATATTATTGAGAAATGATGAAAATAATTTATATGTTTGTAATAAATAAACTCACGACTGGACCGATTTTAATAACTATATCATTTGTATAACGTTAAAATTATCAGCAAGTAATATACTTTACTTCACTTTATCATCATATCAGCGATAAGACATCCATTAATGGACATAAGCCTCCCCAAGTAATTTCCAATAGGACCGGTTGTATGCGGCCTGTGTCCAGCGCGGTTTTAGTCAGATCATTTGTTCATCTTGCGGGTGGACGCCTTACGCTGCGCTTGCCGGAACGTGGTCTCCATTCCAGAACCTTACGACTCTATCGGCTATCGGTTCTGCATACCAAATGTCCTGCTCACTGCTACTTAATAATTTAATAATAAATAAAAATAATTTATTAAAAATAACTTACTAATCCGCCGGGCTATGTCGGTAACTTTGGTTCCGTTACGAACCTCCTCATACCTGATTCGATCGGGCAAAGAGACTTAAAGACAAACTTTATCTATATTTTTTAAACAGAAAATGAAAATTCGCTGTTGACTTCGCGGATCGCTGATAGTTAATATAATACTTGAAAACGGCTTTCAAACATCAATAAAAGAAAATACAAAATATGTTAATCTACTCTCACTAAAATTAAGTTGTTGCGTCATTAATTTGCTCTACACTCAAAATGGATTTTATAACAGAGTTATTTTTTAATCTCTAATAGAAAAAAATCTAAACTCTACACGGTTATGTTTATTTGCATCAACAGGCGTATTTTACTTCAATAAGCAGCATTCAATGACCATGTCTGCGGCAATTTCTTATTCACTATGTTTCTTTTGACCTACAAAATAATTCATCAAATAAATTTTCAAAAAAGGCAGGCGGGACTTTTTTGGAAATTTTCCGTTTCAATTACGTAGTAGAACAGGTTTTATTAAGAAATATAAAGTTTTTGCTTTCGTTACGACAAAACTCTTTGAAAATAAGATTTTATTTTACGATAAAGCGTGCACCTTGGAATACGATGCGTTATAACCGTCTCTGTACCATAAAACCGAGTAATTGTATAGCAAAATATTTATATTTTTATTCAAAAAGCTATAACTTATGTATAAAGTAGAATTGGACTCATATTTTGATACGGACTGGAGCATATATTTGCTCGAGCAATGTTAAAAAAATATAATAAGCAAACATTTACCAAACAACATATAATTTCATTGTCTAATTCCACTCATCTATTGCATAACAATATATACAGTAAAACAAATAAAGACCTAGAAGAGTTCAACTCTAATCCTGCGGCTAACGAGGCGGACTAACCCGGTTGTCATGGCAACCGGAACTAATTACCTATCGATCCAGGGTTGATGGATGCGCTCAGAGCATTCTTTGTGTCAACTCAGATGCCTTTGCTCTCTCAGTAGTGATTTACAGTTCATTCGAATATATTTCAAGGGTTAGTAAAATAGGAGTTAACGGTTTATATGAATAATATTACAATAAAAATACATCGATTTTTATGAAATATATTATTCGGGTTCTTAATAAGAATAAAATCCTCGATTGTGCACCGGTCAAATAAATATGTACAAAAAGATTTGGTTAAAAAATAATGGGCGGCTTTATCGAATAGAGCGATCTTTTCCAGTAAACATTTGCATGGAAATAAACAAAAAAAAGTACCCATGTAAAAGTAATAGTATATAATACGCAAATATATATATATATATATACATATATAAATACTAGTTTTTGCGGTTTTGCTGTCCATCTTGCAGGTGAACGCCCTATGCTGCGTTTGCCGGTACGTGGTCTCCATTCCAAATTACAACTCCTCCGGCCATCGGTTCTGCGTGCCTAGTGTCCTGCCCACTGCCACTTCAACTTACTAATCCGCCGGACTACGTCGTTAACTTTGGCTCCGTTATGAATCTATTCGACCGCGCAAATAAATTCCAAGCAATGCCTTCTCCGATTCTATTCGATCCACAACCGATTGGAGATTACTTGGAGAGTCCTATGTCCAGCAGTAGACGTCTTACAGCTCAAATGAAGATGATGATGATGAAATACTAGTTCAAATGCTACTACAGCCAAAGAATATCAAATGATACTACAGCCAAAGAATATGTTAAGTCAAGGAATGTGCTAATTAAAATGACAGGTAATGCTTCCTCTAAAACTGATTAAATGAGTACAAGGACTGCACACATCAGATTTTTGCACATCAGTGTTTGAAGCACAACAGTTGTTAAACCACTTAGTTGGGTAAGGACTAATTATAATTAAAGCAAGCTATCTGTACATACAAATAGCAAAATGATGTGTCTGTTTCTAATATTAAAATAACACCTTTTAAAAATACATTTGAAAATATGTACGATACTTAAAACCATTTTTGTTTTAAGTATCGTACATATTTCCTTGGATTTTTTTGGCTGCCTGTTTGAGGTAAACTCCGACAAGATTGGATTTCAATGGCAGATAGCTGTTATTATTAGGTGTAATTTAGGTTAATTTTAACACGTATGGTTAATTTTCTCATGGGAACGGGAATATGCAGGTGAAATCGCAGGGCGCAACAAGATTCTATATAAAGTTCATAAAAATATCAGATCGACATGGAAAATGGGAGTTTTGGTTATGATACGACGTTTATTTTCTATTAATAATAATAATTAACACTGCTAATAATATGATAATCATATTTAAAATGGTTAATATTAATGAGAAGTAGAACTGTAAGACAATTAAATACAAAAGTAGAATACAATTTGAGAAAAAGCAGCCATTTTGGTCAACAGGACTTACTTATTTTGCGTAATTGTACAATTTACCACTCGGTCCGAATAGCGTTAAAGGAAAACCTCAAGGACCACACTTCTCTTTTTCCCGTTTAATTAAAATGTTCATTTGTCGAGGTCGTTTAAGGTTTAAATTATTCAACACTACCTTAAGACTGTTAACGAGAAATTGAAGAAGCTTAGTTATTTAAAGTATGCGCTGTATTTTCGACGTTTCTTGTTTTTAATAGTAAGAATACCTTTAAATTTATCTGGTGTACATATGACCCTAAAATAATGTATATAAGTGCTTTTTATTCAAATTTTCAAAACCTATATAGTAGTATATATACATACAGAGGTAGACAATTTGATAAGGTCGTCTGTATGGTACCTTACTCTCACTTATCCCCACCTAATCAGTTTTCTTTTAGCTTATATCTTTTATGCATGATACCTGTAAAAAAATACTGTTTTTTGTTATCTTTCACCTATTTCTACCGCCAAATTTAATTGTCAAACAGTGTTCACATTGCTGTGTTTCTATTTGAAGGGAGAGAGAGGCAGCAAAATTACTTGGAAAATGCGACATAGTTTGTTTAGTTTCCAAGGTTAGTGATACACTAGTATTATCTCTATGATGACCCAAATGTTTCTAGGCTGCAATCATGTTTACCGTCAAGTGGACCGTACGTTTATTTGCTGACATCATAATATTTAAAAAAACATACTTATAATATTTTTTTGTAATAACTTATATAGATAATAATTATGGACACAAGATATTGCTCTTATTTTATCGAAAGTGAGAAAGTAAGAAGTGTCGTCACTATTTAATGGCAGTTGTATACGCGAGATGGTGCCAACTTGATTGATCTTAAATGTAGTATAAAGAATATAGTTGTTTTTAAAAATAAAAAAAAATCTTATACTTATTATAAAGTAGCTTAAAACACTTGTGTTACGGATACCAGACAACATACGATTTCCAAATATAATGTTTCAATATATATTAATAACGCCTAAGCATAGAAATTTCCTTATTCATTAGGAAAGTGGAACAGTGTTAAGAATTACTCAGGGAATCATACTCGTACATGTTATTCAACGAAACAAAATCATAACAGGGTTAGCTGCCTGTAACCCGATTTACGATCACATAGGTGCGTGAGTGAAAAATGAATTTGCGTTTGCTTTGTTTTTCTCAAAAATCCACACTACAGGCTGTGCAGGCTGTGAAATTAATGACGTCATAATTTCCGGGTCGGTGACCACCCCGCCGGCGGGCCGTGAATGATCATCGAACCATTACGTCACGTCCTTTTTTTAAGTTGACCCATTATTTTGAACCTCTTTTCAGAAAACACGGTTGAAACAAAATAAATGTTGATCAATTCATAAAAAATGATGTTTAATGAAGGGTGTACTTTAAAAAAATATATTCCGCTGATTCCGTTACCGTGAGTTTATTTAATAAATAGAATTGGATACAATTCAATTGAAACCTTACACCGCCATCTGTTAGAATCTTATGGCAAACACAGACTTATAAATAATTCTTTGGCATTATAATGAACTAATACTTTGCAATGCTTTAAATTGAGTTACACTGATAAATTCTTCAAGCAAAATCAACAGATAAAAAACGATCTAAACATGAGGTTCTTTTATATGAAATTAGTGTTTTGCTGCCGCACTTGAGAGAAGGAGAAAGAAGTTGTCCAAATTCCGGAAAAAAATGGTAATCTTCTGGAGCAAGGTCCGGAAAGTACTGTGGATGTAGATAGCAGACAGTTTATAAAGCTGTAGTGAACGACACCGACGCCAGTCATGTTGAGTAAATTTTCGTTTAGGGCAGGATTTGGTTGGGTCAGGGTTCAGCTATTGCGATGAGCGCTTCCAATTATTCTACAGTATCCACTTTTTATCACTAGTAATAATTCGATATGAAATCCCTTAATTGTTGTGTCGGTTGAATAAAATAACATAGAAGTTGACGCGTTCGATTCACTTAATTCATGAGGTATTCATTCTTTAAAGTTTCTTACTATCCCGCTTTTAGTGGATTAATACAGTTATGTCACTTACTCTGAAGCCTGTTGGATCCACAATAGCCTTTAATTATTAATTTTACTCTATAGTCTCAAGCCATCGATAAGGTTGCTTTTGAAAATCGAATTTCCAGAACGAAAACGTTAAACCTTTTTTATAACACCAGCGCCGTACACGTATCATTAATATATATGCTATTCTTCTAATTCAAATTGTTAGTCCGCTATATTGGTAGTTTTGGTTCTCAACTGAATTTTATTTAAATATAATATGTATTAGAATATAATACCTCCCCCTGTACTAGGTGTCGTAAGATGCGACTAAGGTACCAGAATCGACAGATGACGACGTACCCATCCAAAACAGTGCAGCTCAAATGCACAGGGTGACGATGAGCAGCAGCATCTCTGTCGCGAAGGCTGCGCTCTGCGTTTGCCAACACGTTTGCCCAGCGCGGCAATTATGGTCAAATTTCCCCTTTACGAGGCCCATGTCCAGCAGTGAACTTACAATGGCTGATATGATAATCATATTATGTTTAAATCAAGATTTTACAAAGTATTCCAACGCTACATATACCTATAATATAAAGCTTAGAAACTCGGATTCGTGAAATGTACCAGCCATTTTCGTTAATGCCTTAAATTACATTACATACCATTTGCAAACTGATAGTCATTTGAAGTACAATTTAATCTCGATCGGAATTAAGTTTACTAGTTGTTCCCAATAAAGATAACTGTGTTAGATATGTTCTATTATGTAAACCTTAATCGATATTTACCACCCAACAAGTACAAGCAGGAGGTACAATACAAGATTAAATACAACATTTAATGTTATATAATGTTATATATACTTTGCAATTATAGTTATGAATGTAGATGTTATATTTTAGTATGTACTGTGTCATCCTATTTTAAGACTACACGTGCGACGTGCTGGTATCACTGTCTTGTTTTATGTTATGATTTACATTTTAAAGTTTCTTTTATATTTTTTTCATTTAACCTGGATGCCCATACTGGCTGTATATAAGATTTTTTATTTGATTATGGCCACACAACGCAATCACAAATTTCAAACAATGTACGCAAATTCGTATTATTTAAATATAATTATATAATATATAATTATAAATATATAATTTATAATTAAATAAACTCGTTATTATTAATAAATAATAAACCATCCGCTTTTTTGTAGTGACGGTCATCTTGGCCAAGATTTTACTGAAGCAAGCTTAAAATACTCTTGACTCAGTTTATCCATTAGGCAAATACGATGTCACGGCAGACAAACACACAGGTACGTCGAACTTATAAAACTCCATTTGTTGGTTCGAACGTCAAAAATATTTAATTTGTTGTAAGCATTCGTGAACGACGACAAAAGAGAGATTGGCAATATACATGAATATATCTCATAACTCTTGTTCAATTTGGTATTAAGCAAACCATCTGTACGTATTCATCATTTGCGCTATCCGCCGACAGCTTCGTATATAACACGGGCATTATTCCTTTGTGAGACAAATCCTTTTGAATGTATTAAACTGTTTAAAAGTGAAGGAATATGTCACATACATACGAGGATAAAATGATATAGGATTTGTATTCAAACTACATACATACATTTCGCCTGTGCCCCATTGGTGTAGGCAAAGACACTTTGCATACCTTTCTCGCTTCCGTAACTCGCATAAATCCTGTCATACGCGCTCGTTTACTCTTAGTATTTCTGACCTAGCCGTTCTTTAATACCATTTCTACCTGGTTAAGGTATGCTCGCTATGGTCGTCCTATATCAACTCTTCCATTCACTTCAGTTGTATATATTTTTCAGCCGTTCCTTTCTCTTCTACATCTTTTACACCACATTGATCAGTTACCACTCTATTCTCAATCTCACCCCATATATACTTTAAAATTGTATATGATTAATGATTGTCTTTGTTCTGTATCTGTGAGTTAAATCCTTTGTTGTCAGACGTCCGTAACTCAAGTACTTTAAGTGTCTAACCACAGAGTCAAGTCAACGCCTAAAATGTTGTATGAGTTTTGTTATTATAAGATATATTACATATTATAAATTATGTGCATTAAAGTACATTTCAATATTAAGGATAACTCGTTTAAAGGTACACTTACTACCTTTTACGGGAAAACGTTAAATCGCTCACGTACTCTGCAAAACGGATTATCAAAATGAAATTTCATATAAACGTAGGTATTTGAGGTAAGGGATGTATTACGTTCCCCCATTCGTCTAACCTACGAGTACCTCGTGCAGCTGGGAATTGGAGCTGTTCAATTATTCACACGCGTCAGTCATTGGAACCATGGATGTTCTTTGTAACAGTTATGTGAGGTCGATACAAGCGTTTGAGGGTTAAAACGCTTTGTGAAAACCTTTTATAACAATTGGCATTGAATGTAAATAATTCGAGGTTGGATTGAAATGGAACGAACTCTTAATGCTATCGTTAAATTGATAATAAGAATTCCTATAAAAAATGCTCCGGATCTTATTATGAAAGAAAAGCTGTGTAAAAAATCCTGTAAGAAATGCCACATAGCAGCGCATCAGTCCTGAAAATTCGGTAAGCCACATAATAATTGATACTATTGGAAATTCTTCATCGTGGCCAAAGTCTCAATGCAGTAATCCTACGGCTGATACAATGACGACTATGGATGGTAATTTACACACGAAAAATTCGAAATTTGATTTAAAACGATTCTTCATTCACGGGTATTTTATTTTCTTTTAATTTTGGTTGAGTCAGAATACTGTCGTCAAATGCTAAAATGAAGCTGTAACTCTTATCGGCATAACAGCGACTTGCTAGCATAACTGGCATCAATTTGATATTTTCATAATAATTTGAGAAGCACGAAGCATCTAAGAAAGAATATTTATAGTCAAAAAAGATCATACTATACAATGTATATTGTCCTATATTTATTCGTATTTAAAGTTCAGTATAAAATATTATCGGTCACATAATTTAACAACAACATTTTACAATGTTTGTGACAACATTTTAAAAAAATGTGTCCACTCTCTTGACAAGATTAAAAACTAGGTATACTAACAAAATTTAAAGCTATTACAGAAGTAGTTTTATTCTGAATTTTATAACTTATCTAGAAATTAAAATACAAATATACATTTTTATCAACGGAACACGATTATCGAGAGGTGAGCACGCAAACCCTTCCCTATTTCCCGGGTATTATCCAGGATATATCTATTTTTGTTTATAACAGTATAATGCTAGAAAGGGATCGAAATGACAAAAGAGGACTTATTTGGAGGAATGATTTGCGATACTCGAAGACTCCGAGAGGTTTATCTTCGGAGTTCATCGGATGTTTATGCATTCACGTAGAATACAAAAATATCCATATAAAAACTAGCTTACCCGACAAACGTCTTGTTTATAAAAAATATTGCTACTATAAATTTAGGTATAAATTAAGTATTCCATCTATCTAGTTGGATCGAATTATACACAGTAAGCAAATTCCGTTCATACCGCACAAATATCGTAACATATGGAGGTATGTAGTGAGATACCAGCAGAGTAAAATAGTATCTCCCTCTGTACCAGGTATCGTAAGAGGTGACTTAGTTACCAAAAACGATAGATAGCGGTATATCCATCGGAGACAGGGAAGCTCAAATGCATAGGATGTGGATGGGTAGCAGCAGCTTCGTTGCGAAAGCTGCGCTCTTCGATTGCCAGCGCGGCAATTATAGACAAAATTACCCCTCGCTTGAGGAGGCCTGTATCCAACAGTAGAGTTCCAATGGCTGTAATGATGATGATGATGTGGAAGTATTTCATACGCAAGTACACATTTCACGTCTTCTTAAAATGTATCTTTATCAATATTACTGTCAGTTATGCTCTATAATATGAAAAAAGTCTGTCGTATTTTTGTTGGATTTTAAAGCCAAGTTCTTATGCATGATCATCATGTCCGCCATAGAATATCCTTAGCTAAATATATGCTGTCTGTATAAGTTTTTTTTTAGACCACGTCAACAAACAAGCATACAGTCCACGTGATAAGTGTCACTGCAACCTGTAAGTACGCGTAATATTACAAGGATATAACCTGCTCGTTGCCATCTTGTGACTTGGAGATATTACGTCACATTACCTAGCAATTTCACTGCCTCTCTCACCCTTCAAACCGGAACACAGCAATTCGAACACTGCTATTTGGCGTAAGAAATAGGTAAAAGTGTAGCATCAATACACACGACCTTTGTATGAGGTCTTCGTCATTAGATGTCGATAGGTCCGGTTGTATTTGACTTTCGTCCATAATAACAGGCCGGAAGGCACATTCAGGTAATTATTTATGTGAAGATATTTGTAATCCTTCTTTATCTGGATTACTTTTTGTATTTATTCTATGTAAATAAAAATATCTTTGTATTTATGAAAAAAATATTGTGTCACCTTGTTTATCCAGAATGAACTCCATTCACCAATTTGATTCATTTATTTTAATAAAATTCTGTTCACTGGGTACAATTTGATCCAACTTGAGAGATAAGTTAGTTTATTACTCAAAGTATAAACAATGAAGTATTTTTTGAATAATTTTTATATTATATAACCGAGAATTGTAACTTTTCGAGTAGAACAAGATTCTAACAGACTGCGGTAAAGTTAGAACAAGTATCTCATACTACTAATATAATTAACTCACGATAACGTGATCAAGCCATAAGGTACCGGCAGATTAGAATAGTACCTCCCCTGTACTAGGTGTCGTAAGATGACCAACACGCTTGCCCATCGCGGTAATTATGAGCAAAGGTTTTATTTCTAGTAGTGGTCATTTTATGACTGCAATGATGATCATAATGAACAGAATGTTGTCATTGTGACTATAATTAAAGAGAGATTTTTTTATTTTTTTTAGCAGTGAACTTCCAATGGCTGTTATGATAGTGATGAACGTGATCAACAGTGCACTATTTTACTGTAAACCCGGATGAAATCCGGGCGGGCGACTAGTTTACTAATATTGCACATGAATCACAATTTAAAGATTATATTATAAAGCAGATTATATTTAAATTTTACCAGCGGTAACACTATATTATAGTATTGTTGATTACTTTTATGTTTTATTGCTGTGACTATGTATTTAATTCTGTAAGATTTTGTTTTAAATTTATTATAAATATTACACGAAAAAATACGTGATAATAAAAAATAATTCAAAAGCTCAGAAATAATTTTTCGGACTAAGTTTCATATGAGTAAAACACTTACATTTTTACTCTTAAATTCGTTTCTTAAATGATATTTTCTCGAATTTACCTGAAAATAGAAAAAGAACACAATTTTAGAATTATATTTTATAAATTTTTTCAACATCGCATACATTAACCTGATTTCGTGGTAAGTCGCTTAAATCTCTTGTGTTACGTATGACAGGCAATAGAGGAGTTACAAATAAACTACTTCAATACATATATTTAACACCCAGACACATAACAAACATAAATATCAACATATAAATATTTGTTCTAAGTGGGGATCGAATCCAAGACAAATGGCGCACAAGACAGGATCACAATCATCTGCGCCATCGGGCTCGGCTATAAATATATAATAATAATAATAATAACTTTATTCAACAACAAAAGGTAACTTAAACTAAAATACATTTTGATATTTAGGTACCTAAACTAGGTCTAGCCTGTTCTTATAGGCACCTAAATGAATGAAATTATTACTCCATTATACTTAAATCTAACCGACACTTAAAACCCAGAATGTATTTAACAAAAATCTCCTGTATTAGACGTGCTTTATATAACTATAACCCTTCGGAGCCTAGGAAAAGTCATTCACAAAAAAGTTTAAAGTTTAGTGATTTGTATTAAAATCGTAACTTTATTACTAAATAACTAGTTTTACGTAGTAATGTAAAATTATGATCAAGTCCAAATCACACATTCTTTTTTTATTTCTTATTACTAGTTTACCTTTTCAGCGTTACGGATAGTACCATATTTTTCCATACCATAATTGTGATAGTACAAACTATTTTTATTTACAATTTAGAATATAAGAAATCATTGCATTACATAAAACCATTCCTCATAAAACACTGGTTGTCACAAATAGTTAATTCTATCAGTCGAGTTTCATCGACAGCTGTAGCTTTTGTTCTTTTAAGTTGTGTGTGTCCTTGGTGTGAACTGGTTTCTTATTATTTACATATATACATACATCACGCTTGTGTCTCCACTTGATACGATCTTACCATAACTCTTTCGCTTCCTTACTCGCACCCAACATTCACTACCATATGTCAGTGTTGGAACCAAAATCACATCTATGAATAGCCAGTCGTGCCCTTTTGACATATTTTGGCTGCCCATTTTAGCATGAAATGTTCTATTGACACTATTTCCAGCTTTCACTGTCCGTTCAATATCTTCATCATACTTTCCTTCTTTCGTAAAAACACTGCCAAGTTACACAAATTCTTTCCCGTGTTCAACTTTTATTTAAAAAGGGGCAAATTCCCACTTTCTTGAGGAGGCTTTATGTCTAGCAGTGGTCATTCTAAGGCTGTAAAGATGATGATAATGAAAATTACTTTCATTTCTTTAAAAATTCGAACGTGAATACAGAATATTGTCATTGTAACTAAAATTAAAGAAATATTTTGTAAAATGTCGAAACGTGTCTATTATATATATAAAATATTATATTTCATAAGCACAACTATGTACCAATTTTAACTGATTTTGAAGTAATTCAAATATATTAAGAAAACATAAAACGTGGCCAAAATGGAATAACTCTTTAAAAATCTGTTACATAGTTATTTATGTGTATAGTAGTGTACATAATTACACCAATCAATACGTAAATAGAGTACGCTCAAATTGCAACTTGATGATACGACATATTGTAATTGCGGGTGTGGCAATTACTGGCATCAAACATTAACCGGATTTGGTTAGACAATAGAGTCAACATCAATGCCCGTTTAATTAAATTCTCATTGCCGCTTTGATAGTTTAATGAGTTCAACCTTTTTGAAACCTTAGTCTAGTACTTTTAGTTGAATGTCTAAAATGAAGAACGTCTTTGTTATAGATCTTAAGATAATCAAGAAGTCACTTCACAAATAACAAAATTTTACAACACAGGAGCAGCCTTCATTGCAAAGTACAATTTTTCTAAGCATTAATTGGACGATATATAGTTGAAAGAAACTTAGAGGTACAAACTTATTGAAAAAATATGAGAATAAAAGAAACCAACCGTAAAAGATCTACTTAAAAAACTCTCTAGTTTTATTTTCTAAGCATTTCTTAATTGGTCAAACAATCTAAACTATCTTTCTTTAGGTGTCTTTAAGAACAGGCTAGACCTAGTTTAGGTATTTAAGTATCAAAATGTATTTTAGTTTAAGTTTCCTTTTGTTGTTGAATAAAGTTATAATATTATCTTTGACAAAAGAGAGCACTGCATTTGTACCTAAAGCAATTTCTCCTCTTTAGATTAAAATTTAGGAATCCTTTTTTTAAGCTCGCCTTCTTAGAAACTTCAGTGAAAAATATTATGTTACATACATGCTCAAGTTAAGGTTAAGTGTTAAAGTTTGAAACTTAAACAACTACGTATAAATCATACTAACTTCAAACAATACTTTCTTCGTAACGCAGTCAGTCCCTTTGTAATATTATTTTTACAACAATTTTTTTTATAACTACTTATTTCATTGCATGCTTTTATTTTACAATGTGTACTCGTATATCTGCTACACTCGTAGCAAGTGGCTACGGAAACTCTGCTACGAGGTGGATAGTTGTTTCTACGAGTAGACACGAAATTTTGATTCCTCTGTTATAAAAAGTACTTGTGCTTTTGGGTAAAAAAATATATTTACCTAAATAAGTTGTGTCACGCTCTAGAATCCTATATTAAAAGTGATGTATTAAACTGTACGAATTTTTCATATTTCGTTCGTAAAAGTAGAAACACAATTTATTATTACTTTCTATATATTGCTGTAACACAAAACATATCGCCTTATTTCCTGATACATAAGTCACTGCTGTCGCTGGATCACTACAAAGAAAGGAAAACAAATAAGGTAAATGTCACAACAAGTCTCCTAATAACGTTCACGATTCGTTAGATATGAGCAGATTTAATTTGTATGTTTCGATAACATGTCATCGTAATGACTCCAAAGTTAAATAATTGATTAGTTTTTTATTTGGGGTCATCGATTAGTGCAATATAGCAGTGATTTAGGTCCATCCAGTCTTGGTGGAAAAGATAAGCTAAGCCTCATAGAATGTGGTCTTACGCCGCTTTCTTCGTGGGTGGACTGGGAACCTCTTTCGTAACTACCACCTCTTTTGAGCCAGTATTCCAGTAGCTTCTTACTTTTAGTAAACAATATGGGTATCCCTTATTAATTTCTACCTTAAGCAACTTGTCTGTCATAGATAAAACCTTGTTACGGATGTCCCATTTTGTAGCCTGTGTTGTGAGCAACTGAACTTTGCCATGTGTCGTCCGTGTTCTGTACTGCAATGGCCTCACCACCGTTCTCGTAACGTAAGCGACTTTGAAGTGACTAATGGTTGAAGTGACACAACTTTAGTATTCAGTTGATGCACTAACTACAAAACCTTAGTTATCCCTTTGTGAACATTTTTGTATGGAGTTATAAATATCGCTTAGAACAGGTCAAACAAACCCCATATCCCATATAATCTGGATACGATAAAAGCAATGAAATCAGTAATATCATTTATATATTTTTTACTGATATGATGATAATAGTTTTTGGTAGTTTTTGTATGTTTTGAAGCCACACACATAAATTAAAATAAAAGGGTGTACGAGTAAGGCAATATTCAGCACAGAATTTGATATCCATCCCTTGCCTAACCCGCATATCCCATATCTATAAATGTACTAAACTTCTAACTATCACCATTTCTACTTCCATAAGATATAATATCCGGTAGAAATATTATTCTATACATATTTGTGATATAATAAAAGTATCATCGTATCTCTAAAACAAATTTATTTTTAATTGGTTTGGAAATACGATTCGTTCTTAAAGGAAAAACCAGCAGATAAGCTGATTTACTTTCGCATTCTTAATATTACGATATTATTATTATTATGATACTAATATTAGCATGCGCAGTATTTATCTAGACTAATAACAAGAAGAGCAAACTTTTGACAATCCCCGTTTACATTATTCATGATCTTTCTAAAAAGGTTAAGAATATCTATATTTAAAGTTCAAGTCTCAACTATTGCAAAGTTTAAGTTTATAACTTTATTCAAATACGAAATTGAAGGCAAACTTTTAAGAATATGTATTTGTATGTGTGTTTTTGCCCACAAACAAGTATTCTGTCCGCATGATAGTAAATGTCACTGCAGCTTTAGACGCTCGTATTATCACAAGGATATCACTACCGCGTTTCCAACCTGTGACTTGAGATTATTATGCCACACTACTCAGTAAATTCCCTGCCTCTCTAAACCTTCAGACCGGAACACAGCAATGCAAACACTGCTATTTTGCCGTAGCGAAAGCATGCTTGACTTCATAATTAAAAAAATCGTTGATATAATTGACAATATTACATAAGTTTAATTTAACAAACCAATTATTACAAAGTGTACAATGTCCATTGTATAAAGCAAACAATACGACACTGACAGTATAATTATTTGTACATACTTTAATGCCATAGTCAAATTTCAACAAACAAATTAGTCCTGGCATAATGTTTGTAAACTTGCCCGTCCTAATTGGGAGCGGTAGTAATTGTGTTGGAATCGACAGCGTTATAAGCACTTGTTCTATTATGTATAGCAAATTATAACGCATAGTAAAATCCGTGAGGTACCGGCAGAGTAGAATAGTGCCTTCCTCTGCAGTTGTCGTAAGTGGCGACTAAGGTACCGGAACCGACAAATCGCGGTATATACATCCGGAACATCCCCGCATGGGCAGCAGCATCCGCGTCGCGTAAGCTGCGCTTTGCAATTGCCAACACGCTTGCCCAGCGCGTCAATTTTGTGCATAAAAACCTTCTTTCATGGAGAGGCATATGTCCAGCAGTGGATTTATAATGGCTGATATGTTGATGATGGTCTATACATCTATTACGATACATAATAACAATCTGTATAAAATATTCCACTATCTTGCTTTATTTGAGAGTAGGTCATGTTGTGCGATATCATTTTGGCAGTAGGATACATGCAGAATCAATGACCAACTGCAATGCAAGATAGCTAATTATGCAAAGAGGAATCCTATAGATGTCGACTGGTCAGATTCGATGCTGATGAACTTACGATGAACGCTGGGCAGGTAGACGACCAGCGCTATTTCAGACGTAGGCGTGGCAGCTTATCACAGCTGGTGGACTGACTGGTATAGTGCGACTTGAAGAATAAAGACAGCGAAATGTCTCCCCAATAATCAACGGATATGCCTTCTGCCAATAGCGTGAGGTAGAATGACTTTCGGAATTGTGATATCTATAGTAACGCCAACCATACGGCATCTGCTTTAAAAAGTGACAATAACATATTTATCATTATTGAAAACCTGTGAAAAACTGTTGGACGAAGACCTGGTACAGAGGGAAATACTATTCTACTCAGCCTCCGCGGCAAAATCTGCCGTAGTCTGCTTTCAATTTCAATATAATATATAGAATTAGAAAAAGTTATTGTGAATGTCACTTATATGGTCGCAATTTTAAAATGGTGTATCTATAAGGTGTCCTCATTTTATAAACTGGATTTCTATTTTGAAATTCGATGATGCATACGATCTGACTGGAACTGCAAGGTTACGCTGGAAGAAGGCTTTATACAACCGTTCTTAACTTAAATTATTAAAAGAAACTCATGCTGTTGATACCCTAAATCTTCTATGATGATGATGAATGTTGTATGTAATTAAATACTGGATTATCTCCTGAAAGTTCAGTTTTTAAGAATTTAGTTTATGTAGTGTTCTTCCTAAGTTCACCTATATATTACTGCCGCTATGCAAATGCCACCATCTTATATTAAAATGAGTCGATTATGCATCTTTAATTAATATGGATTCCTATTTTTGATACCGTAGCTTTCAAACAACAGTTTTACACGCGCCATCGCTGATAAAGTTCTGGTTTACTTCTTTTAGGTTTTAAACCTATCTTTTTGTAGCTGGAGTGAAGAACCTGATGTAAGATTTTTAGTACTGTCCAGTGCTACTTGATAACATTATTTGATTCCCGATTTTAACAGCATCGTAGCATTTATGTTACCCGCAAAATATAATATTTTTTTAAATTATATGAACCGATTTTAGCGAATTTTTATTAACTGATGTTATATCCTGCGTACGATATTTTAATTTGCAAATATGGCTTTATTATAAAAAGATACTTAAAATGAGCTTTGTAAATATGACAATGTCTTCTCAGCATAATAAAGAATACTAGGAAAAAATCGGTGTGTCTTCTAACGACTCGTTAGCACATTGGTAGTGAAACGAAAAGATTCAGGTTAGAAAAAATATAAAACAAACTTTTTCTTAATTAAATATCATTAATAAAAAAATTTGCATTTTCCAATCTATAAAACTAAAATATCAACATCACATATTTTTTTATTATGCTGCTATTTTAATTTTCAGCTATACCCTTCATTTCAACTATTTTGTCTTTTATATACCCATATGTTTTGATATACCCAGTAATCTTTTCTTAATTATTTTCTAGATGACGAGCTATGGTAATACGGAGATAAAATACAGTTTATGTTACTTGCTGATATTATAGTTATAAAGTCGATAAATAAAGAAATTATACAAACAGCCCACTAGCTTTTGAGTAAATTCTTTACAGAGGTACAAAAATAGAAATCGTATTGCATTTACAAATTTCAGTCAGAAATCACTATTTTCCAGGCTTTGTAATGATGAAATTATTTGTAAGATCGGGTCATAAGCCATAAGTTTTTGAGTTAAATCGTACAAACATAAAATTTTATTTTTCATCTATATGATATTAGTATAGATAAAGATATAGTATGGGTAAAAATTATTACAAAATATTTTATTATCTCAGTAAATGTATTTGCCAACCATCATATATATGGATAACTCAATATAAATATATAAATAACGTCTCGAGACATAAACGTGAAACGCAATTACAAGTTCACCCTTCAACCCGTCAGCGAGTGGGGTTGTGTATAATCGAATTAGCCGAGAAGACGTGGGCCAAATTAGCCCCATACATAATGTTTGCAAACTTGGTCACGCCTATTCATATGTAGAGACACATTTATTGAGTCGTAAATGTTAGATGCTTTATATTATTCAAGACATTTGTCGTCATCATTATCATCATTTATATGTCCTCACTCATTGGTCCCACAAAGAAGGCCAGCGCCTTCCTTATGAGCGAATACAAAGCAGTGGTCGTGACTAAGCCTCAATGCAGCTATTGGCCGAACGACTCTTCCGAAGCTTGAGGAAGGTCAAAACTATCATTTTTCAGTCACACATTTACCAACTATATTAAAAATTCATGATTGTACATCACTAAGATTTAGAAAAGGGTGAATTTTGCCCTTAATTGCAGCTACGCCAGCGATATTACTGAGCGTAGCTTCTCGATGGGAAAGCTGCACTGAGTGGATATACTGCTTCTGCACCCATCTAACGACATGTACTGCGAAAGTTACAACCAAAAGTAATAACGTTAACAATCTACCGCAATGAGCTACTAGTTAATTTTTGAACAAACGTATAGCTTCGAGACATCGATTGTAATCTTACTTTATACTTGCCTACTTCTTAACCACCCTTCAAGGTATTCACGTCTTCGTAGGAGGAATTATCATACCTGAATGAGACTAATCACTCAAGCGCAATTCCAAGGCGTAGAAGACTATTAATATCTGGTCTTGTTTAAATACCAAATTTACGCTATATCTAAGGAAGCTTTCACCAGGAAACCATAAGGTATCGCACATATGTTAAAGGTTGGAGCTAATTCTCATAAAAAAACAAAGAGATTTAAAAATGTGTGTTTCTTAAAGGCTTGTGAGTTTATTATCATCATCATAACATAAACATCCACCGCTGGGCATAAAGTTGGGCTTACTAAATATACGCCAGAGCGTGCGATTTTGTACCGCCTGTAACCAACGGCTCCCCAAAATCTTTACCAGGTCGTCGACCCAGACATAAACGAACATAAATGTTGATCACTAAAATAAGTGTCGTGAGGTTGTGAGGAGAATAATACCTCCCACTGCACGAGGTGTCGTAAGGTACCAGAACCGATAGATGGCGGTATAACCATCCGAAACAGTGCAACTCAAATGCCTAGGTCGGGGACGGGTAGCAGCATATGGCTGGTGAGATATGATATCAAAACTGTGTTGCCAACCTTGTAAGTTATATATATTATGTCACATTACCCAGTAATTTCACTGTCTATCTTACCCTTTAAGCCGGAAAACAGCAATTTGAACAATTGCTATTTGGCGGTAGAAATAGGTGAGAGCAAGGTACCAATGCAGGCGCCCTTTGAATGAAGTCTACCTAATGTAGCCTTGGCACCTTTGGTGCACAAGATAGGGATAAAGAGTTGGTGGCTATCGATTGAATAAAAATTCTTAAAACAGTTTAGAATATTGTTCTTTATAAATTACTGTTGAATTTCATTCACTTAAGATAAGGAATCTAATTAAAATTGACAAGTCTAAAAATTGCCTGTTCACCAAAATACTGAGACACGCATGCAAATTTAACGTTAGGTAATTAAAACTTAAGCCCATCAACTCATCAGAGAGCGGCGACGAAATCGAATTACGAGAGAAGACACAGGACAAATTAGTGCCCTCATAATGTTTGCGAACTTGTCCTCAATTTGCGAGGGCTGAAATTGTGTTAGCTATTAGAAACCTAGAAACTACAACTCACAGGTCTACTACTGGGAGATAAAGAAAATTCAAGAGCACAGAACTTCCTCGTCAAGAATATCTCAATGCCATATTTGAGTAGAGCATATATGAATTGTTAACTTTTCCCGTGTCTCTTTTTAGACTTCTCTCACTAGAATCTTGCAGTCAAATGTAGTCATTACTGATTACGCCGAGCTGAAAACGTGTCATACATACTCCTTTTCGTTTATAGTATAAGCTTTCGTCCGCGAATTTGTGCGTATTTGTTTTGCTTAACACGGGAACTTTCCCAGTATTAATAGAGCTCAAGATAAAGCCAACTGCAAGTTGTACATTTTTTTGGTTTTATATTAAATTCAAAAACATCTTATACATGTATTACGGACAACAGATTACATTGGAAACACAAATGATTATTACATATATTTGAAACCCAGATGCAAAACAAACACTTATTTAAATTAGAAATATTCACCTAGGGTCCCTACTCGAGGGACAGGAGTTCGAAAGGGATCGCTGCGTCTGAAAATAGGAACACTACAGAATGAATCATTAAACCAGTCAAACCGTTTGAGCAATTTATTTGTTCAGAACCACTTAATTGTAAAAAGGTAAAAGGCATTGTCGTATTTTTGACGTTTATGTGAATTGTTGGGTTATCAAGAGCGACTCTCTTGCGAAGTTTGGTTTAGATTATGTAATTGTTGTAAAAAACGTGTTTTTATTAATGATTAAAAATGTTTGAAATGAAATGAAAGTTTGTGTCCCGTAATCAAATTATTATTCGTCTCTGAATCCCTCAGCACCATTAAAACATGTGTGCTAAATTTAGAAGTTACCTCACTCATTCTCCGCCGTCTTCAACGCGTCCATTATATATCGCGAACAAATCAAAGAGAATTTAATCAACGTAAGAACCTCTTTATTTATTTACAAGGCAAATTGTGTGTGTCTCTTCACAGGCGTTGCCCGCTGTGTTGAATCCATTTTTTTAATTGGATGAAACTTCTGTTCACACTGGTTAGATGTCAGATCCAATAGCAATTGGATCCAGCAGATCCAATCGGAATTGTTTATGCGGCGCTAGTACGACTTAAAATACATATAAGTGCCGCTCTTTTCGCTGCCGGACGAACCTTTTGCTGGAGTACTCAGACGTCAATGTCAGCGCTGCAAATACAATACAGCTGTTTTAGATAAAGTAGCGGGCGTCCTCACCCCTCCCACCCCTCCTTTTTTCGAACAAGAGTGGAATACATGTGTATGCGGCTAACATCAAAGGCGACCCGTCGATTCTAGTCAGATATATATTGAGTGACTCCTACGTAACCCGGGCTCACCGATACATGTCCCATAAGCTACTTTGCCTATTATATGCCCAGCAAGTTCAAGTTTTTAATCCGCTGTATTCAGGCGGTAACTGTGGTTATTTTACCAATCTACGTTTACGCAAATATACTCCGAATGTTTATATATCCCCGGTCCATAGCTTGGGCCACTAAAGCCTAGGTTTGGGCTACATACTGACTGAATGACTGACATATCATCGCAGGGCCAGAACTATAAGGGTTAGAAACTTGAAATTTTGCACATGAATATCGTTTATAACATAAGGAAACACTAAGAAAGGATAATTGAAAATTCACCACCTAAAGGGAAAAGAACGGGGGTGCAACGTTAGCATGAAGCTTTACTGTCGTCGAAGTGATTCGAATGATATGTTCAATGTAAAGGTTATTTATTAAAAAGTATGAAATAATAACCAATAATATTTATATAATAATATGATAATAAATCAATAATATTTGAGTTTCAAGTGTCTATATCGTTTGATAAATCAATAGAAACTACTTATTTAACATAATCATAATACACACTCCATTAACTAAGTACCTTCACCTCTGATTAATATTCGGAAACAGCAATGGAAATTGTTCCGCAAAATGTAACGTGACTACACGCAAACTCAACCAAACGCGCTCTCTATACAAATGAAACAAAAGTACCCATTTCATTGTAAACTTGATTAACCGTAGAGAATGGCAGAAAATTATAATTATGATCACGCAATGTTCAGAAATAATTACATACAGAATAAAGATTTTGATACCGGAACGTTTACAATAACATTTCTTATTATTTCATTTCGGTAACATTTTTCTTGTTTTTCTTAGATTGATATTAGACTTCGGATTGATCTTCTGTACCGATTATGTATTTGGTATTACTATAAGACATTTGACTGAACCATGGGGTACCGGCAAAGTAGAATAGTACCTCCTCCAGTACCAGTTGTCGTTAGACTAAGGTACCAGTACCAAAAGATGGCGGTATATACATCTTAAACTGCGTAACTCAAATGCACAGGGCGGGGATGGGCACCATCCCCATTAAGAAAGTTACAATGTGCGATTTTCAACACGGTTTCCCAGCACAACAATTATGGGCGATATTCCCCTTGTATTGAGGAGCCTTGTGTCCAACAGTGGACTTCCAGTAGTTGATATGATGATGATGATAATGATTTAACTGAGGAAAAAATCAACGTGCTTCAGTCTCTTCATTCATTAAAAAACTTATATTGTATGAACGAAGAATATATGCAATTATACTCACATGCAGAATAATAATTGCTCGAATTTCATTTGCCCGAATGTGTTGTTTACGGTAAATGATATGTGACACACTTTTGTTTGCTCGTACATTAGATAGTAAGGTACGACAAGTGCCATAGGTATTGTTATCCATTAGATAATAAAATAGAAAATAGAATCTAAAATAATTAAAAATATATTCTTGGCTTTCTGACATTTCGCTGGCTGCTAACGTGATACGTTCAATACGCTCGGTTCGTGCTTGTCTTTCATATTATAACTTAATCTAATCTAACCAAACCGTTTTGTTTAATTTAAACCGATTTTATATATGTTTTTCTACGAGCAATTTTCGGATAATTACAGCTTTCAATGATGATAGCAAATTATGTTATTGAAGTTGATTTTATGGTTATTAATAATAGTATGCAGAGTATGGTGTATGAAAATATAAATGGTAAACTATTTTTTCTGTTAACCATTATAGCAGATGAAATTATGGCAAATGAAATTCTGACAAATGTAGTCCGCGCTAATGATATCTTTGTGATAACACAAGAGGGTATGTCTACAGTAAAGCTTGCCATCATGTAGACATTTTCCTTGTTTGCTGACTTCATAACTTAGCTGACTTAAGGAATATTATTTTTTATAGTGTGACTAGTCGTGAATTTGACTATTACTAGAAAACAGTTCCAAGGTACATTCATTTTTGATAATAATACATAATTCATAATTATAATAAGACATAATTCTTCATAAAAAAATCAATTTATCTCAGACTTCGAACTAAATTTTTCCTATTCCGAGGGACTGCCTTATCGTTGTGATTCCGAGACATTAGCAGACTCGTCGCATTTTACCTAGTGTTCTTTTTATGCCGTAAAATTAGCGCCATTTCTCCAATGTTGATAATATAAAATAAGGTAATAATTACCTACAAACACTCAGACTTCAAACTTTGACAAGTTAAAAGTAACCGAAAAAGAAGAAACAGTTACTTAATTACATTAGTAGATTTATGAGTAAAAATGCTGAATTATATTAAAGAAAATATTTTCTAAATAAAAAAACGATCAATAGATGAATATTATCGATTTTAAATATAATTGAGTTTATTTCTATGTACAATTAAGTATATTATGTTTGGTGTAAATAAACTCAAACGAGTCAATATTCAGAAAAACAAAGAAAGCATTTATTGGTCGCACAAAGTAAATAAAGGAAGACATTACAAGAAATAAATGTAATAATATTGATGGAACACATTGATATTAAATGATATTTCACATTTTATAAAACTTTGTGGTCAGCCTTGCTTTTCGTTCACTGGTAAAGAGTATGTCAAATTTCAAATATGTCAAATCTTCTAAGATAAAACGATATTGCCGCGCCGGATTAAACACTTAAGCGAAAATTATTTTGTCAATATTATGTCGAGCAATGGACAACATAATAAATGGCTTTTCTAATAATAAAAACTTTTTGTACAGAAACTCTATTATGGACCAAAGAAAATAATCCGCTTTAATATTTCTTTGAAGTCTTTACGACCCCTTTGGGATCGCAAATGCTAAAATGTTATATAAAATATATAAAGTATTCCAATTGCGAAAAAGTACTGCCTACGGCTTAAACATTTTTTTGTCTTTTTCAGAATCCATAATATTAATAACATTAATGCGAAAATAAGTGTTTGTTTACTTGTTATCTTTTCACAGCTTAACTCGTAAACAAATTTCGGTAAAAGTAAATATAACCTACATATATAGTTTTGTTTTATGCATTAATTAATGCAAAATTTTATTTAAAGCAAATATTGAATATACATAAATTTCGTTTGATAAAATAATAAAGTAACCATGTCATCTTATTCGATAAACTTAAAATTTCAATAAGACAAACGAGTTTATATAGGTCTTAATAATTAATAGGACAAAAATCGACGTCTATAAAAACGGAACGGAAAAGGTGCAAGTTCGAATTTCACCTAAAACCTGAGAAAAGTCGATAATTTTCATTAAATATTTTCATTTATATAGGACATAGACTGATGTTTCTTTCAGAGATGTTCCCGTGGTTTGTTATTTAAACTATATCTACTGTTAAATATTTGGAGAATACACAT
>JACJUM010005601.1:5792172-5803956 GCA_020976665.1 Heortia vitessoides | reverse complement strand
TTGACTGGGAGATAATGCCATCTGGCATAAAGTCCGCCATTTGTACACTTTGTAACATTTTGCGCAATAAAGTTAAATAAATAAATAAAAAATATATATATTTATATAAGGCATATGATCAAAAAGGCATATGATCCAATCCATAATATGACTTCTTTTGTGATAATAGGTGTTTATGTCTACATAAATACTTTGGCTGCGTTTTTACTAGTTACTGGCACAGTAATACGGCTTAGCAGCTCCTTGCTGCCTTTTATATTTTTTTATTTATTTATTTAATTTTATTGCACAAAATGTTACAAAATGTACAAATGGCGGACTTAATGCCAGATGGCATTATCTCCCTGTCAACCATTACACAAAACTGAAAAATATATATATATATAGTGGTTGTTATAAGGATCAGTGATCAGTAACAGTGACCATTAACAACATTTATCTACGCTATTTTACATTACAACCGCTAGAGACACAGAGCAGTACATGAATATTAGATGGGCCGTCACGCGATAACGAGCTCATCTAGGTGACGTGTAAGCTCATAACAAAGGCACACTGTGTCGTCCATGCCACAGTCCAAGACAGTGTATTCACGTGGTTAAGCTTTCCGCTAAGTATTTCATACACTTCCACACTGATGTTGGTAGCATGTGAGCTTTGTAAATGGCTCAAGAATATTATTCGACGTAGTTTAATTAGGGAATATAAATTTTTGACTTATTAAAGTAGAATAAATAGTGTGTGTCATATTTGCTGTATCTAAAATAGATACGTAAGTTTTAGCCTGCGACTTTAGTTTATTCGCAATAAGCTTCGATTTATATTATGTAATGCAACACCTTTTCCGTTATCAAATAGCATGTATAGTAAGCTATACTGTAGTAAGTTATACAATATGTAAAAGTATTTGGATAATCATTATCATTGTATCAGCCGTAGGACGTCCATTGATGGATATAGGTTTTTACAATATTTTTTTGTTTGGTACACAGATAATTTAAGTCGTTTCAGTAGTTTAGGCGTGATTGCATAAGAGACAGAGTTACTTTCGGATTTATAATGTTAGTAAGGATGTAGGGTAATTGTAGACAGTAAATAATTATTTGCTGATGATCACTACACTTAACAAAGTCACTGCATATTTCTAACTAGCAGTGCCTTCGACTTCGTCCGCGTAGAATAGTGACTTTGGGGGGTATAGTAGCCTTTTCCCCGTTTTTACAACATTTCTCACTGACGCTTAGCTCCTATTGGTCTCAGCGTAATGTTATATAGCCTAAAGCTTTCCTCTATAAATGGAATATCCAACAAAAAAAGAATTATTCAAATCCGAACAGTAGATCCTGACATTAGCGTGTTTTAATAAACAAACAAACAAACAAACTCTTCCGCTTTATAATATTAGTATAGATTATATTATTTATGTCTTTATATTTTTGATGTCTCTTAGAGAAGAACGTATTTATAACATCTAATATCCTCTATGTTAATATATTCGACAAGAACAAACTTGCCGCCCAAAAATCTTTGCACAAATTTAGTCATAACTCAGTTATAATAATCGGTTAACCTACGTAATTGTAATAAACAGATATATTGACATACACATTTTCGCATTGACTATATTTGTATAGACATAGTCGTTTATAAATTGTTAAGCTATACATCGTGATCTAACCACAGTCGCCCGAGGCATCGTTTACGTTGAAATGTTTGTGAAGTCTACCAAAGCATAAATGTGGTTCTAAATTTTATGAAAATTCATGGGTGTATAGCACTGTGAGAAATGTAATTAATGAGTAAATACATTTTCAAAATCGTTTTCATTGTGTTGAAATAAATTCATAAATAGATTAGAATTCATAAATAAAATTTCATCATTTCATATATATGCCTATAATTACCGAGCTGGCAATTCGTGTTGGTAATCGCAGAGCGGAGCTATCGCAACGGGGATACTGCTGCCCGTCCCAACCCTACGCATTTGAGCTACACTCTTGTCTCAGATGTATATAACGATTTGACGAACAGTACTTTAGTCGCTTCTTACAACAACTGGTACAGAGGGAGGTACTATTCTACTCAGCCGGTACCTCACGGCACTATTTTAACAGCGTTAATATACTGTGCACGCCAGTTGGCATAGTTGTTTACACTATACATACACTACACACTTACATACATAAAACGTTGTCATGAATTAATTTGACAATTGGGGAAAGTCTGTGTAGTAATTAACCAGTTTTAACGTAGATGATTTGTGCAATGACATAACATGTTCTAATCACATAATTAATATTGTTATTATAATTGAAATATCGTTTGAACCATTACTGTGAGAGTCATAATTTCAAGCCCTAAAAAATTAAGCTCAAGTAGCTTCCGATTCAACTTCGCAGGCATGCTCACATCCTGTCTTTATTATACTAGATTCAGTTCAGCCATTCCTACCCTTCATATCTTAAAAATTGTTTCGTGTTCCTATGTGACAGCCACGAGAAATCTCTCAGGTCATCAGAGAACCTTTTACTGAACCACGACGTTATTTTAGTAAGTCCTCAACGGCCTAGGCTGTTCATTTGTGGAATGCACTCACGCTTAATACGGGTGGTGAATGATCACTTTTTAGTATTTTAGTCGTCATATTTAATTATATTTCCATAAGTATAATCTATTTATATTATGTATATTTAATATATTTTTCTATCGCTGTTATTTACACCTCTTACTACCTCTTTGTTTCATTTACTCTTTCCATCCAACGGTTACCTGGAAGCAATCACTATTTGCGATTGTGCCACCCGTTGTACTTTATAATTATTGATTGTTTTCATATATTTTTATGTTTGGTATACAATAAAGTATTTATTATTATGATTAAATACAATTATGAAGAAAAGAATTACACGGCATCTCATACATTGACCTGACTCAAGAAATAGCTTAAGCTACTCATTGTGTACTTAGTGTTACGGATATCAGACAGAATACTTTAATGCATTTATATAATAATAATAATATACGAAGCAAATATGTTTACAACACCTTTTTCGCACTACGTTACTGCCGAATGTACTAACACTGTCTCTGTGGAGCTCGTCAATTTATAATAAAAATTGGTATTATAAGAATCAGAAGCAAGTACCACAATGACCTATATATTTTTGATATTAGTGCAGAAATCAACCGTTTGCATATCATCTATTAAACTCTCCACGAAGCCCGGAACCACGACTACTGTTATCCAAAATTATCAGATACATTTTCAGGATATTGTACTAGCATTTGTGAAAATCAAAGCAAGATAATCATACATTAGGCAAAATAAATTACAAAATCATTTATAGTTCACATGTTTATTGCGCGGATCTATCCAATGAGATTATTCCCAGATCCAATTATTTTGATTGTAAAGCGGGCAATTTTTTTACCTGTCCAAAACCGTTTTGGGCCGACAATGGCTCGCTACATTTATCTTGTTGACGAGGGACCACACATGACTGTACGGATTAATATTAAAGTATCTTTAATGCCTATAAAATATCATTGTTTATTCTACTAATTCTGCTTGGCTGTGCTCGATGGCGCAGATGGTAGTCATCGTATCTTGTGCTCCAGGGGTCGTGGGTTCGATCCCCACCAAATATTTATATGATAATACTTATGTTTGTTTCCTGTCTGGGTATTAAATATATGTATTTAAGTAGTATATTTCGTGATTTTTCTGTTGTCTGGCCTCCGTAATACAAGTGCTTTAAGCTACTTTCCACCGAGTCGTGTCAATGTATGAGATGTGGGAATTTATTTATTTATTTATCTAAGTTTAATAGTTTAGCTTCTTGTTACTCCAGCATCTAGAACATGCTGAAATTAGGAATGAAAAATGAAATGTGGCATCCATTTTAATACATTATTAAGATTTATACAGGATGAATAGTTTTAAAATTCAAAAAGCAAGATGTTATGCTTTTTAAATCTTAAACATATTCATTATCATCATTCAGCCATCTAAAGCCCACCATTTTTTGCCCATAATTGCCAAACTGGGCAGGCGTGATGGCAATCGCAACTTCAAGGTGAGGATGCTGCTGCCCACTCCAGCCCTATATTAAAGTTGCGCTGTTTCAGATTGATTTGTATACCGCCTTCTGTATATTCTTGTTCCTCTGTCACCTCTTACGACACCTGGTAAAGGGGTAGGTACGCGTCTGCTCTATCGGTACCTCACGACCTTAAGCTTATTAGTATCTTAGAAAACGCAAGAGCCTAGTAGGATACAATTGGTCTCTGTAAAAATATATGAGGGGAGGCCTAAGTCCAAAAATGATACTGAATCTTTTGTTCGGCTATCTTATTTTATATTTTGGTAAATCTAAAATATTTTAATAAATTCATGAACTAATGCTTGCTGAATATATCTTTTATTCTAGCTATTAAGCGTTAAACATTAAATCTAGAAAAACAGATAATTTTATCTTAAGTTTAATGGAATGGAAAAGCTATGCTAAAATCTAATAACGGGCCATAAATCATCCAAATTATAAAGCCGAGATATATTCAAGCTAGCGAACTGCCGTGAACGTCCTACAAGCTTGGATTTCAAAGGGCTTCCCTAAACGATGCTTAGGTGCAGAATGTATCTAAAGCAACGATTATCGGCTCTCGTACCGAACCCATAAAATCTATCGTCATATATCTTTTGATATTGAGGAAAGCCGATTCGAAGTACTTATCTTTTTGAAGTGCCTACATTTTCAGCCTGTTTTATTTATATATAACATTATTAAACTTTGGAACCTATTTCTGTAAAGACCTTCAAAATGAAGTTTATTGAACTTCATTTGTTTCATGTTTTGAGTTCGGCCGGTTTCAATACATTATAATTGCTTCTTTAAAAGCGATCACCTAACTATACAAATAAATTAAATAAACAATTTTGCAAACATAAAATAAATATTATAAGAAAGCATTGTGTTATTTTTTGTGCGACCATTAAAGACCATTTCCCTGGATAAGGTGCTTTTGAATGACATTATATTTAATTTACACGTTTACTACTCACGATAACGTCTATTGTCAGTTTAAAACGAGGTGTATTTAATTAATTCCATATTTAATGTTTCAGTTACATTTCAGCAACCGTTTTCAAAAAATAGTAATAGTCTTTTTTTAATCTCAAGTCAGCAAACAAACATACGGTCCGCTTGATCGTAAACGTGAACGCGGCCTATAGTCACTCGTGTCATTAGAATGATATCACTAGCATTTCGCCAGCCCTGTGAAATGAAGATACTATGTCACATTTACCCAGCAATTTCACTGGCTCTCACCCTTCAAACCGGAATAAAGCAATGCGAACAATGCAATTTAGCGGTAGATATAGGTGAGAGTCAGGTACCAATGCAGACGACCTTTGTAAGAGTACCTGTTGTTTTACCATGGTACTCTTTGAGCGAGTCTAAGATATACAATGTATACAACTGATCTATACATAATTTAGTACACATATTGTTGTGCGCATCCGAGATGACTTCAACCCAACCGTAAGATTTATTTACAAATTTATTTAATTGTTAATAGTAAATACAGGTTTTAGAACAAAAAGAATTGATAATATATATGCTTGATACCAACTGTTTTTATATTTATAGATAACATACATAAAATATATGTGCTAAAAGGAAACTGATCTCCTTACGAGGTTTTTCATAATTTTGTGGATTTTTGTCTTTTTGAGCATTATTGCCATGTTGGCTAAGCGCGTTGGCAATCGAAGGCGTAACTGCACTACTACAACCTATCTCTGCATTGCATTTGTACGCTATCTGTCAATTCGGATTTCTCAACCACTCCTTTACCCCACTAGGGAATACTTAGAGTAGAATATCTATTATTCTACTCTACTGGTACTCCGAATACATTCCGTCCAAGTAATGTTGACCGATAGAACTAAGCCTAGTCAAATCTAACAACAGGATATCAAGATATAAGAGAAAAACAATATCAATGTATTATATATCACGAAATAGATCACGTAAACGCCCGACACTAAAGTAGTACGCAGTTCCTTACTTTATGTTATAGGTCTCTCGTAATGTCTTTCTTGGATCTACTGCACGTACAGTATAACATAAATACCAGAACCACACTATCGGTGATGAAAGAATCACGTATAAGGCATACCCTATAAAAGTATTTAAACATTGACTTTGATATTTAGTATTTGGGACTAGGTTTGGTAGCATGCAAAGATTTTTTAAAGTATGATATTTCTCTTATTGTGTCTTATTACGTATATATAAGAATTTTTGGTAAACCTCTCAATTGGTACTACTAAGAATTGAGAATTATTGATGATATAATTAAATAATAACAATAATACTTTATTAATCTACTGCTAAAATTCCAAAAACTTTTAACCTAATTACACAAATAAGGCTAAAACGATGGCGGTAGTATAAACTGTGTTACAGCTGCCTGCGTCTTCCACTCTTATATATTCACTCTAAACATTAACTTTGTACTAAACTTACAAATAATAATAAAATTAAATTAGTCTTCATAAAAGAAATGTCTTAACCGTTTAGGTATAAGAACCATGGTAATTTCATAATAAAACTAATTTTAACAGTTTTGGTACGACGTTTGAAATCTGCTTTTAAGCCGATTTTATCATGAGTAGTGGACGTATATGTGTAAGAAAATATTAACATTGTGGATTATAAAGAAAAATGGTACGACAGACAAGTATGTAATGTAACATTTTTGAAGAAGGTTTTATAATATTAGCAAGTTCTAAGATAATATCACTGACCTACTTCGGATAATTCGGAGCAGCTTTCCGCTCAAGATTTATCGAGTAACGTGAGGTGGCAAGTCTAACCTCCCTTTGAAATGGCGGTTCTTTAAATTTATTAGGACCAAGTAGGCAAAAAATGACGGTAACCAAATGGGTATATAAATCTAGGCTGACACGGTTATTCGATCCTATTCCTCATTTCACTTTTTAGATTATGTCATCGCCCACTGTGCCTATTTCCAAAGATTTATTAATTCATTCATTCATACAGGTAGGTACACACTAGTATATATTACATTACAATATTCTTATAACCAGATTTGCCTTTACGTACCGACAAAGTAAAATAGTATCTCCCACTGCACCAGGTATCGTAAGAAGCGACTAAGTCTAACCGACTAAATCCATCCAAAACAGTGCAGCTCAAATGCACACGGTGGGATGGGTAAAATAGGTAATAGCATATAGCATCTCCGTTACAAAAGCTGTACTCTGCGATTGCTAACACGCTTGCCCAGCGCGGCAGTTATGGGCAAAATACCTCCTCACTTGAAGAGACCTATGTCCACTAGTGGACTTCTAACGGCTGATATGATGATGATGATCCTTAGGAAACTCCTCTTCTAGGAAACTCCTCTTCATACGAACATCTTATATGTTATTTTATATATATTCTATATGTTATACATAATTACTTATGTTACGCGCTATTACACTTCGGATTTTATCAATAGTGTCATGGAAAATATTAACTTGCCCATTTTGGGATGGTTGAGAATTCTGGAAAGGCATGGAATAACTGAGTTGGCTCCCATCACAGTGTGTTGGATGGAGTTAACAAGTACATTTTAACATCTATATTATTTGTTAGAAAGAGTTATTTTATTTGGATAAGAATTTTCTGATTACAGTTAACTTTTACCTGATAGCGTGTTTTAAATTCACTAACTGCCATTTATTGGTTTTATACTAAAAATGTCGTAACTCCCACAGGAGCAGTACATTTCATGCGGGATAAAAGGTAGCTTATGTTCTATTCTGCACTTCCAACTATTCTTCTATATTCAAAAAAAAAGATTGGTTGAGTATATAAAACGTGAAAAGGTAAAAAACTAACTTATTTTCATATTTATCATATTAGTTCAGATTATTTTTAAAATATATCGTAAAGTTCCTTGTTCTTAGTACGAGTATATCAAGACAAATAAACTCAGAAATCTCTTTACCATATCCACATTTGTTATCTCATAATAAAATAAATTTTGTACCCAAATACTTTACTTCGACTAGTTTGATAAAATGCAACCCGAGCTAAAATGGGTCGTAATTGACAGCCGGGCCTACCCAGATCAAACCGCTTTAGGTGTTCATTCCATTTTTACATTTTCATACCAGACCCGTCATCTTGACTTTTGTAGCGAAAATATATGTTTATAACCCATTTTACTATCATCCCTGGAAATGTATTGTTATAACTGACGAAGGAGACATAGTGACGCGAGTAGATTCATTTTATCGCATACTCAGACGAGTATTCAACATTGTAATAACAAGTCTGCTATTATTAAATTTTAAAATATAAAAGAAATATATGTATGAACAATGTAACGGTGAATATTATATTACAACAAAGCGACGTTTTTATGACATTACGCGCAACTATTTATAAAATTGACATAATATAAATACCGTTTTTTGAACTTTTACATAATTGTGTATGCTAAATATTTTATTGCTAAATATACCACAGTTTTAACGATATATATACGGGCCCCATGTCGTAGATGGTAGTGATCCCGTCTTATACGCCAAAGTAAATATATGTATTTAAGTATGCTTGTGATTCCTCAGTTGTCTGATGTCCGTAACACAAGTGCTTTAAGCGACTTATTACGGAATCAAGTCAATGTATGGGATGTTGTAGTAATTTATTTATTTATATATATATTAATATATGGTAGCATTATTATTACTAAAATCTTTAAATGCTAGATAATATCCAAATTATAATAGATAGAGCAGTATAAATATCTGTTTACATTAATACTGCTCGACCTTAGATCAAGGCTCATTAAAACTTACACGGCAAGAACAACCAACAACCAACAACTTCGTCGTTTTCAAGAAATAACAAGACCGACGGACAGGTCTGGTAATTATTTTGTGAGCCAAACCTCGTGTCACGGAGATGAAGGTAATTTGAATATAATTAACATGTCACCTATACTAACACAAACTTTCCATTCGTTTCGACTTCTCCTCCTTCGGGATCATATACATTTTATATTCTTCTTTAGGGCCAAGTCATACATAAGCCAAATTTGAATCATGGCTACACAGTATATTATATATACCACACCGCATAAAGTGGTGATTCTAAATACTTGTAAATAAATAAATACATCTAATATATTTAACTGACTGTGAAATATGTCGCTTAAAGCACTTGTGTTACGGACATCAAACAACACATAAATTAAAATTTTAAACCACCAACCGTGGTCAAGTGAAAACCTATCTTAAAAACTTTTACCATGGTCAGGTTTTCATTTACTATTGGAATTTTCATTGTCTTCTCCTATTAGACTATTGTGAGAAAAACTCATCGAAATTCTTATCTCAACCAATGTTATTTGACGTTCACCCTGTTTATTTGATATTTTTAACCTTCCTTTTATTCATTATTTCACGTACACCTTTGGAGGGCGCTTGCTATGCATCCCATGACCCAAATATGCGTCATAATTGACAGTCGCCAAGGGTAAAGACCCCGATCAGGCTGGACTGACATTTTCACTATCCATCCATAGAAAGATGACCCTTTGAAAACTATCTTCGTAATGAAATATTGTTGCTAGTATATATTTGTTGAGTTTTTATTATAATAATATATGAATTTTAAGTTTTTTTATTTTCTTAACTTTTTGCATTTAAGGAGCAATTTAAATATGGCGATCCTCATGCGAAGAAACTACATTTTCTTTTTATCATTTAGCCCAGTATTTGACTAAAAGTAGAAAAAAGTATTTCATTACATCATCAAAGAACAAAACAATGTTACTAAATAAGTAAAATAGTATATAGTTATATATATCCCATTATTAAATAAACTTATTATATAAAAATGTTTAATACGAATAACTAAGTAATGAAAAAAAGCAATTTCGCTTGTGTCATTAAAAAGATGTCATCGTTAACAGACCTTGTATACTTTCTTGAGTAAATAGATAAATATGATATGTATTTTCTATCACTGGAACATTAAACATATATAGCAATATTTTAGCGACTCATTAAACCCTAGCCCTTAGTAATATGTCGCAAGGGCAATAGGCCTATAAGGTTTATGCCCTGACAACGTGCTTAGAACCCGTTCTTGGGTAATAACGCCGGAAACTAATCAAGAAGGGCCCTCGTTATACTTAAAGTTAGGGCACCATTAATGTTATTCGGTTGATACTGATCAACATAGCCAAGTTTGGCAAACAATTGATTACTTAGGTATCATAGGTTAGTCGTGAAATACCGGCAGAGTAGAATAGTAACTCATACCGTATCAGGTGTCCTAAGATTTTCAGATGGAGGGTGTATCTATCCTAATTAGTGTAGCTTGAATGCACAGTTCAGGGATGGGCAGCAGCATCCCCATCGCGAAAGCTGCCCTCTGCGATTGCCAACACGCTTGCCCAGCGCGGCAATTATGAGAAAAACTCCTTACTGAAGGAGGCCTATAAATAGTGTTGCTTATATGCAACACTGGGCAGAGATATCGCCCTATCATAGGCAAGCCTATCTCCAACAGTGGACGTCCTATGGCTGATATAAAGATGATAAATATTTTTACTGCCAAAAAGCATTGCAAAGTTCCGATTAAATGATAAAATGGGTAGTGAAATTAATTTATTATCTTCAAATTATAAGGTTGGCAACGCGGTATTGATATCCTTGTGTTATTACGAGCGTCTGTAAGACGTTTGATATCACGCGGGATGTATGCTTGTTTGTCGACCTGGTCTATTTAATAAAAATAATAATTAATAAAATAATAAGCACGATATAAACATACATAATATAGTATATTAAGTAGAAGCTTAATTTGGCAAGAACAAAATCATCGCGTTACAATCCCAACAATAAATAACGAGTTATACCACCGTACTACGATACTGATCACACATTGAACATTTATCTTCGTCCTGGTTTCGTTTCCCCGTGAATGCCGTGAATTATTCGCTCTTTACCCTTCTGCCCGGTTGTGCGTTCGCTGCTAATGGCTTTTGTTGCTTGTAACGCTACCCTGGTACGGAGGAGTGGAACTAAATGATAATTACTTTTTTAATATCCTTCAAGAATTAATGTCTTTGGCCACTTGTACCTCCACGATAGATGACATAGCAAATAATTCATTTCATCAGCTGTTTTAAAATATTATAGTACTACATACTCTGGTCCGAAAAGCGAAATAGTTTATAGATACATATATTGAATATATATTGTATTTAATAATACTTATAGATAGTGACATTTACTTTATGTTAACACAAACCCTGTAGGCATCGGTCTTAAATGTTCATAACGTTATGAAACATCATCATCATATCAGCCATTGGAAGTCCACTTCAGGACGTAAGCCTCCCCAAGAAAGGGCGAATTTTGCCTATTATTGCCGCGCTGAGCAAGCGTGTTTGCAATCGCAGAGCGTAGTTTTCACAACGAAGATGCTTCTGCCCATCCCCTCCATAAATGAACTACGTTGTTTCGAATGGGTATACCGCCATCTATTGGTTCTGGTACCTTAGTCACCTCTTACGATACCCGGTACAGAAAGAGGTATTATTAGGTACTACTCTGCCGGTACCTCACGGGTCATGAAACATCTATGTGGTGCAAAAGTCGATTTGTAGATTGATATCATATTGATATTAAATATAGACTACTCTTAAAAGTATTCTGGAAGTATCCTGGCGAGTCCATTAATATAAACC
>JACJUM010005601.1:5767821-5779716 GCA_020976665.1 Heortia vitessoides | reverse complement strand
GGTGTTAAATATATGTATTGAAGTAGTATATTTGTGATTCTTCTGTTGTCTGGAATCCGTAACACAAGTGCTTTAAGCGACTTACCACGGAGTCAGGTCAATGTATGAGATGTGGGATAAAAAAAATAAAAATTATTTACTTCAGCATAAACTCTAGGGTAGTCTTTCAGCATACTTTGATAACATCTTCAATCATCGTTATTATCTATCATTGTCTCACCATCGCGTGATGCCCATAACTGGGTTTCCTTTTGGTTTCGTTTTTCGCGTATGGTCGAATTCTTGAATCTTCCATTTTTTGTGACACCGACGTATAAACGTGTAAATATTGCCATAAATTATATAAGAACTGAATAAATTCAAACGAATTCTAATTCAAATCCAGGCTCTTAAAGCCTGTGAGCCCATGTTGAAAGCCATCTCATACGATCTCGACGATCGCCACTCAAAAACCTTTTTGCACCTCAATAGCCATTGGTTCTTCACACTAGCCTTTCCACTTAATCATTTGCCATTTTGCTGTACTTATCGCTGTTCTCTAAGAACATTAGAACTTCTTATTCTATCTCTTCATGCATTTCAAAGCCCGAGATCCCATGTGATATGAATTCTTCAGTCTTAAGTTTTATTGGTACGTACGAGAAACCAAACTTTAAGAGTGCTTTTTTTCTTCCTAAGAACACATCTTTCTCAATTTGTCAAATATACTGGTTAGAAATCAAACCCAGAGGTCCTAAAACACATGAGTGCCGTGTGGTACCTGCAGAGTAGACTAAAACCTCCCCCTATACTAGGTATCGAAAGAAGCGACTGAAATACTGGAACTCACAGATGGCAGTATATCCATTTGAATCAGTGTGGCTCAAATGCAACAGAGTGGGAATGGGCAGCAGTATCGCACAGCTACGGTCTGTGATTTCCACCACGCCCGCCCAGCGCGGTAATCAAGAGCAGTATTCTCCATTTTTTGGGGAGGCCTATCTCCAGCAGTGAAAGTTCTGTGGCTGATATGTAATGAAGAAACCTTGTCAAAGCCAAATCAGTAGCATATCGCCGTTGGGACCACAAAAAATGTTTCTTAAAGTTATTTATTTCAAAACAATTTGTTACTGTCCCATGTAGAAAACCATTCATGTTAGGAATGATTAAGCGTGCCCTTTACGCAGTTTGATACCTTCACGTGATTTATAAAATAATATCCCTATATATCTGGATGAATTCGCTGACGCAACAACGATGGCGGTGGAAGCCTCTTCAAGTTTATAGGTAATTGTGTGCCGCTTTACGCCATTACGCGTTGAATGTTTGTTAAAGCATGTCATTTTGTTAAACAACCATTGTTTAAAAGACTTAGCTCAAAAATTTTGTTTTACAAAATTTGGTCTAAGATATTTTTGAGAAAAACTCCCGATGCATTAAATATATTCAATTTATACGTGAATATGAATATTATTTACTTATCTAAGTACAAAGTGTTAATAACACACTATACTTGCTATCTTCAGCACGGAACTTTCTTTTCATTTCATGAACTTTGTTTTCTTCTCTAAAATATTCAATATTTTCAAACATTTACACTTTTTCGTTTCCTATTTTATGTTCGATATCGATTTCATTTCAAATACTATATAGCAACTGTTTTAAGAAAATATCCACAAATAGTAATTATGGCTTGTCGACTTCAGTGATTGCAGATAGTAAAAAACACTATTTCATGATCGAAAACTCTTTTTAATTATCGCCTTCGATACGCGGCGGTTAATAAAATCCAGTTCGCATGAGGTATTTGGAGAGTAGATAGTATGTACATAACACTGGATAAAATGTCGCAAGATGCAATAAAGGTGATTCACGTTCTGAAACCATCGTCTGATACGTCCATCTGATAACCACCAAGCTCTAATGCAACTTTGCAAAAAAGGGCGGCTGCATTCTAAGAAATTTCCTATTAAATTTCTTGTAAACGCCTAGGTTGACTAGATCCAACAATAGGTTGTTTACGTCTGTAATAGTGGCTGATTTATCCAGTATAAGTATATTCTAGAATAAATCTGTTGTGATTCTAATAACAATTTTTACGCCACACGTGCAAAGTATACAACATTTGGTTTCATCATTTCACCCATTATGGCTTAGATGCAAACAAAATATTTACCTAACGCGTCGTTTTTATTAACTCTTATTTTATATGAAAGTAATAAAATGAAGCAATATCGAAGGTTATTGCTTTCTGCCAACATTCGACTTGCCGCCGAAGAAATTAATTAATATACGATAAAACGTGGTTCAGAGGAAACCTTTTGAGCATTTGCTCAATCGTGAAAATTATTAGCCGTGGAAAGTAAGCAAAAGTTGAAAGTGATGGTTAACTGTTGTATATTACATATACGAGTATACTCGTAGATCTTTAAAAAAAATATTTTCTTTTTGTATCTCTTCGGGCAACATAAGTCCGTCTGGGAACTTCTAGATAATTGTATATAAAAAATTCTATGACGAATACATGTCATCAATAACCCGTTTTGACAATAACTTTCGTTTTGACATTACTGACAGAGAGCGATACATTTTGTCACATTCTAGCGTTACACTCGTTACGTTTCTTATATAGGTAAAATAAACGACAGTCAGTCTTTCGCATAACAACAAGTCAAGCCTTCCATTTGTTGAAATCGGACTCTTTTCTGGTTGGGATTTTATCTAGGTCAGCTTCATATAACGAGGTCAGTATAGTATTACAAGACTGACAAATCTTTAAGACAATTGTTTCCTTACTCTAACACTATCACTAGAAAACCTGATATATAAAATATAGAAAAAATATCCATGTTGAGATGATGGAAGATAAGTCAATGCCGCCTCAACGGCTGAATGGATCTAAATAAATGTTTGCACAGAGAGTTATCATAGTTTATCATTAGCATACAAGCTACACAAAATTTTGTGAATATCTTCGAGGAAGAAAAAGAAAATTAACAAAGCGATATTCTATTAAAATATGTTTTATCAGAATTTAAATCATTTTTTATTATTAATACATATTATTTCTTATTTTAAACAAAAAAATTAGGCATTCGATAAAAGGGGCATATCCGACCCAAAGGTCTTCAGAATCTTGCAGCATTTCCACGCTGCACAGCAAGCGAGATCCTCTGTATCAGAAAAGCTCCGGAGCGGTAGTCCAAAGCCCGGTCCATCAAACGCCTTTTTAATTCTTTAATGAAACAGTTTCCTTCTTAATTCCATACACCAGATGTTTCAAACAGCAACTGACACTTTTTTCATTGGTTAACAATTAACAATATGTTAAAAAAAATATAGGTTTTATCCAGTTTAATAGTATTTTCCAATTTAAAAGCTGTGAAATAGTAAATATATAATTATTCCTTATACATATAAGCCATGCATAACTGCATAGTGCCTCAATAATTATATTCACAAAAGTAAACTGAAATAAAACATTTTCATTTAATAACTTTTGGGCGTAAAGTAAATTATTAAGAGGTATTTTGTATATTTTGATAGAAAATTAAACCGATCGCGCCACTCCAAACCACTAAACCCACAAGCAATTAATAATTTACCTTGCAAATATAAGTGAATATTGCACGTAATTTTTATGAACAATAACTAAAAACAGACCAAGGAAAAGAAGTTCTGCAGAAATTAGCGCCCCCCTATGTTATTGTAAGAAAGATGTTATTACCTTCTACAAGCTTGGCAAGTTTACTGGGTCACGCGCGGTCACTCCACGTAATGGTTGTTCATTCAAAACCCACCTTTGTTTTGTTAGTGATAAGAGCGGGTAGCTTAGCACTCGAAATAAACGGCGACATTATTTTTCTGTCCCCGAAGACGGTCAGAGGCAGCAAGGTAATCAGGGTGATATGTTGTTCCTGGTTGTAACAGTTTGCGAATCAAATAAAGCTGTTGTTCACGTATAGAAACGATTTTATTTTATTTGATTTTTAAACCATGTTGGAAACCAACATACCTTGTGATTTGGAGTGGAGGATCATACCAGTCATTAAAAGTCTATTGCTTGATATAGGCGACCCCAAGAAAGGGGGAATTGCACGCATAATTGTCGCGCCGAGCAAGCGTGCAGGCAATCGCAGAACGCAGGTTTTGCGATGGCAGTACTCTTACCCGTCCCCACCCTGAGCATTTCAGGTGCACAGTTTCGGATGTATATACGCCGTATATGGATACCGCCAACTGTCGGTTCTGGCACCTTAGTCACGTCTTACGACACCTGATACAGGGGGAGATATTATGAGATATGAGACGACTAAGGTACCAAAACCGTCAGATGGCGATATATCGATCCAAGACAGTGTAGCTCAAATTCATAGGGTGGGGATAGCAGCAGCATCCCTATCGAGAAAGCCATTGCCAACACGCTTGCCCAGCGAGGCAATTATGGGCAAAATTTCCCTTTCCTAGGGAGGCCTATGTTCAGTGGTGGACTTCCAATGGCTGTAATGATGATGATGTTACTAAATTCCGACCGTAACTATAATCTTATTGAAAATAAGTTTGATTAATGTATCTGTAGATAAACCGATCAATGTTTATTCTATAAATCAACGAGATTTACCTTTAAAATTCAAGCAATTTAAATTTAAAAGGAATAATCTGCATATTACGACAAGCAATCCCACACTGTTCACGTTTCAATTTTATATGAAATTTTACAAAGAGGCTCGTTATTCCAGCTGAGAATGATGTGATATGTGATTTAAATATATTTATAAGACTCATATTATATATATATATGAAGGTTATTTTTCGACTATTTTGTACGTACGATAATTCTTAATATTGACACAGAATTTCCATACTGATACTAATATTATTAATGCTTAACCGTTGTTTTTATTAAATTTGTCATGCAGATAACTTAAAACCCTATAAAAGCTAGAGTTACGGTCCCAAAATAAAAAGGAACCTAAGTCATGCGAGATGCTAATTAAAATAATAAATTTTTGTGAGGTACATTTGCGTTGCCTTAGTCACAATTACACTTTGATTGAGAGTAGTGAATGCGCAAGAGTAAATGATAGGAAAGTAAATCTCATAATCTCATAAATTATCATCTTAGCAGCTATAAAACGTCCACTGCTGGACATAGGCCTTCCCAAGAAAGGATGAGTTTTCCCATAATTTCCATAATTGCAGAGCGTAGCTTTGCGACGAAAAACTGCTGCCTGTCTCCGCCCTGTTGCATTTGAGCTATACTGCTTCGAATTGATATACCGCCACCTGTCAGTTCTGGTACCTTAGTCCCCTGTTAGGACACCTGGTACGGGAGGAGGCACTATTCATCTCTGCCAGCACCACAATAACCAAATAAATATATTAACAATTATGTTATTATCGGGTCTATTATCGAATTATCACAATTTTTGGACGAAGGGGATTTCATGGAAAAAAATTTAAAAAAATATATATAATAAAATATTATAAAGTGATAATGGTGTGTTAATTATCACGGTGGATATTTCACAAACCTAGTTTATTTCTAGCATTATTGTTTTGCCTGTCTTTTTGGCCTATATTTTCTATCTATTATTATATCTCCATGACATTAACTTTAAGGCCTTTTTAAATAAAAGAGCCCAGTTTGAGTAAATTTTATTTTATATCGCTTCGCACAGAAACATTTATAAAATAAAAGTAGCCAATGTCTGTCCCTAAAGTATTTGCTGCATAAATCCGCTCAAGAGATTTTTGACAAACAATGTCAAAAGGGACTTAATGTCACTTCATACCATTGCTCTTATATTGTCAGCACATGGGAGACACGAAGGATTACGTCAAGAATATACCTACTCACATATGCAAATCAAATTGCAGACTTGAATTATTTGGATTAGCATAGTTGTAGTAAAATGAGGCTTATTCCTTTAGTGTGAGAGTTTCTATTAATTTACTTTCAATCAAGCTCCGCCATTTCGAAACTGCAGTGCGGGAAGCACTTGTTAGCCATTAGGCCAGATGCGACGTGCACAATAGTGCATTTCGAACGGCTCTCAGGGCTGCCGTCTTTTATTAAAGTTACGCTTTATTACGGATAATTCTTTAAAATATAGACAATGTGAACATAAACGAAATGATAACAGAATTTGTGATAAGTTAACAATGATTTACATAACATTTTTTCCAACTACATAGAGACACTATCGTGTCTAGTAGGTACATTGAAATTCTTAAATATGTAATTTACAATAAAGCGATATCACAAAGCCGTAACACAACTATTTTTTGGATGGGTCCGGGAAATGTATCCCAATAAGATACAAGGCATCCCCTTGTATCTTATTCAATGCTCTTGTACACACTTTAACTTAAGTGTGAGGCTTTTAAATTATTTTACACGGGCTATCACATCTTATATGAGGAGTGTTTTTTTAAAGGTATAGAACTTTAGGTTAGCATCACTTTTTTAACTGGCGGCCATTTTGTCAGCTGTCAAATAATTTATGTTTAGATTGTTTTTTTTGGCATTTCAATATGAATAGACTTGCTCCTCAACAGCAATTCCAAATTATGCAGATTCATTTTGAAAATCATGGCTTTGTACGAAAATGTATTTCGTTTATTGTCAACATATTAGTCTATCACAGCAAATTATTTGATAACTATGGTAGGTTTACGCACCACGTTTACTCACAATGATAATACGCATCCACAAAGACACGTAGTGCGTACAGTAAAGGTCATTGCTACAGTAACGTAGCGTAGAGGAAGACCTGAATTTGTATATGTGCCATCGTGCACAGGAAAATGTATCCATCCACTTTATGGAAGATTTTGGGAAAAGCAGCAGCATCCCCGTCGCGAAAGTTGCGCTCTGCGATTGCCAACACGCTTATTTCCAACAGTGGACTTGCAATAGCTGGTATGACGATGATGATAATGATGAATCCGGGTAACGTAAAATTAATATATTTTGTACTTGCTGTGCCCGCGACTTCGTCCGCGTGGAATAGTTTTTTGGGTACCATACCTATTTACTTCAAATTATATAAACTTTGAATGTCACGTTTATTTATATCGAATCAATGGCCTGAAAAATAAGTTTTAAGTTTCTAGCTCTAAAAATAGCGATCCATGCAAACAACTTTTCATCCCCCCTTGCAACCCCTGACAACCCTTATTTCGAGTTCAAAAATAGCCTATGTCCTTTCTCAAGGTCTAAAGATTGTCTATGCCAGATTTCATCAAAATCGGTTGAGAGGTTTAACCGGGAAAGCGTAACAGACAGACAGACAGACAGACAGACAGACAGACAGACAGACAGACAGACAGACAGACAGACAGAGTTACTTTCGCATTTATAATATTAGTAGGGATTGTCATACTTTTAAGACGTCATTTTCAATGATTTTCATTTTATACTGAAATTATCTACTTTCACGCAACGACTCTTATATTACTATATTAAATTTTAGTTCGTTTACTTAAAGTGTCATGTGATATGTCAGTTTTAATAAGATTTACTCGTCTCAGTGATCTTCAGAATACATGAACTTATCAAACTCGTACGTGACTGGACTGCCAACACACATTCCTAGATAACTTCATATGCGGGTTGGTTTTACCCTAATAAGCAATGATGGCCACACGATTTATCAAAGTTTCGTTGTATTCATGTTCTAACACATTTTATATAATCTACATTCAAATCAACGTAGGACCACATCATATTCCTGGAAGCGAAAGAACAATAACCATTCAGAACATATTTTATTGTGTTTATACAGGATTACAATCCGCAACCCTTGGGTCGCAACCGACAACTAACCACTGAGTTAAAGGGATCGTCGAATAAATTAACATACAGTTGGCTATACTGTTTGTTGTGGTTTTATCACGTCAATGTCACATAAGGTCATTGCGATATCGAGGGCACTATAGTTTCTTGAAGCAAGCCATCATAATTCAAACATTTGTATGCACAACTCACTCCAGACTATACTTCTATTGGAATTAATGATAGAGTTTACTCAACAAGACCCTTTCAGTTCGCGTCCCTTAAGGATACGACCGGGATCACCTCAATTTCGCCCTACACTTATTTGCCTCGTTCTGAATAAAACTTCGAATACAGTCGAAATAATTAATTCATAAGTTTCTCCAAAAAGGTTCGCTTTGTTCAAAATTGCAACATTATTGTTACTTACTTTGTGGTTTAAGAATGATATAATTTAAAGAGATTTTAACAGAGATACTTAGACGAGCGGGAAGATCGTAAGTTCGAATGAATTTCTAAGCTATGAAGTCCAAGACAATTAAAGGAGATAGGTATCAAGTAACTTTTACCTAGTTGTCTTTTAAGTTCCAGGATTATATTGAATACATAATTTACTTTTATAGTAGCGGTAACAAAGACTTAGATTGATGATACTATCCCTAATAAAACTGTTTTTTTATAAGGATATTCAAAATTGGACAATAAGTAATATATAAGATGTATTAGCCGTGATGTACCGGCAGTGTAGAATAATACCTCCATCTGTAACACGTGTCGTAAGAGGTGATTAAGGTACCCGAACCGGGGTAGACATTATATCTATCCAAAACAGTGTAGCTTAAATATAAAGTGTGGGGATTGGCAACAGTATCCCCGGCAAAAAAGTGACGCTCTGCCAACACTCTTGCCCAGCGCGGTAATTATCCATTAGCTAACCGAAACGTCAAACACGAAATTGGAAGATTTACATAAAAAACAAAACAAGAAATGTAATTGATTTTTCCACATGGCAACCCTTAGCAAAACGGAAATCTTAACACGAATTTTCACACATGGCAAGCGTTTCTTTTCCAATTGACCTGGCAAATTCGTTTCGCTTTTATGTTGAAGCGGGCAAACCATAATGTGGTATCGCAAAGTGATTGTGGGAAACAAGTGTACTTTTTTATACTCAAATTTCTTGGTACAATTTTAAATTACTTGTTTAATCTAACAAATATATCGCAGTCTATAATCAAGCTTTCATTAGCATTCATAAATAGTTTGTTTAATATTGTTTTAGTTTATATATACCTAATTTGCAAAAAATAAATCAATATTGTATGCAATGAATTTAATTATCCGATTGAGGAGAAAATATAAGAATAGTCAATTCTACAGACTTTCAACTGAAAGATTATTTCTTTTTGAAAGCAACAAAGGTAGATAAGTAAACAATATGACTTTTAAGGTCCAATGGCGCTATGGTAGTGATTCTATCTTGTGCACCAAAGGTCGTGTATTCAATCCCCTTAGGACAAATATTGTGTAAATCATATGTCTGGGTGGTAAAAATATGTATTTAAGTATAATATTTGTGATCCTTCTGTTAGCTGAGGTCCGTAACACTATTGTTTTAAGTGACTTATGGAGTCAGGTCAATGCATGATATATACATATTATAAAAAACATAAGTTATATATACATATATATGTAAAATATAGTGTAAGTATAAATATATATGTAAAATTGCTGAATGCTTATGTTCGTTGAAGATATTTTTTTGTTTGACTAGTTTGACTAAAGCAAGCATACTTTCTTTGTGATATCGTCACCGCAGCCTGTGCACATATAATCACAAGGATATCACTAACTATATTATTTAAAAATATTTATTATACAGATTATATTATTTTATTTTCCTTAGACATTACTATCAAAATATTTATTCTGACCAAAACATACCTGTACCTGTTTGGTTCTTTTGTATAACGATCTCAGTTTTCGTATAGGTATTTTAATCAGTATATCGTAAATACATTGAAATTTCCCTCTGTTTGATAGATAATCCATTAACCTTTGCTTGGACTCATGTGACGTGGGTTCGGTTTACTGCATTTACTGACGATAAAAAATTACCTGTCAATGACCCGCACTGACTTAAGCTCTTTTCGCAAAAAAAACATGTTTCATATGATGGACGTACACCAATCATCTGAATATGACGTAAGTATCTTAACGATATTACTGTACCATAAAGATATTTATGTAAAACTCAAGGACCAGTGACTTCATTTAATTACATTTACAATATTATAAGGAGGAAAGATTTGGTTGCTTGTTTGTTACGATTTAATTTAAAAACTGCTATAACAACTTTAAAAATATTACTATTAAAACCGACACCTTAACATCGAGTAACATATACTATATTATACTTTCAAGTATACAATAGAACAATATAACGAAAATACTTATATATAAATAAATATATAGTACAAACTTTTTCATTAATGCTACATCAAAAGCTACATTATCGATATATATCATAAGGTTTATTATATCTTTATTTTTGTTCGATAACGGAAATGCGGATTAAACCTCGTGGCACTGATATTATGTGAATATGTAGCGTGGACCACCTTGCAGGTCCATTAAGTATTCATCACCACATCAGCCATAAAATGTCCACTGTTGGACATAGGCCCCTCCAAGATAGGGGGATGTTTGCCCATCATTTTCCCACTGGTCAGGCGTGATGCCAATCGCAAAGTGAAACTTCATAACTAGGATGCTGTAGCCCGTGCACATTCTGTAGTATTTAAGTTGGCTGTTTCCTGCGCCATTTGTTGGAATTGATACCTCAGTTGCCATTTACGACACCTGGTTTCTGTTCAACTGCTACAATTCAAAAATATATATACGCTTCATATATATACCTTATTTTTTAAGTCTTGCCGAGTGAAAGCCTTTCTTGACTTCTTCTTCTTCTACTTGATGGTAAATGGATGACACTCGTGTCATCGCAAAGATATCATCAGTGTGCAGCTACCCTTGTAAACTAAAGATATTATGTCGTATTACCCAGTATTTTATATATACCATAATTATTTAGCTTTTTTATATTACGAGGTCAACAAACAATCTTATAATCTACTTGATGATAACCGTGACGGCCACTCGTTTCATATACATATCACTAGTGCGTCGCTAGCCTTGTAAACTGAAAATACTATGTTACATTTACAGTATTTTCACTTATTCCCTCACCCTCTAAAACTTGAATACAGCCATGCGAACACTGATAAAAATAGATAAAGGAGAAGTTCCAACGCATACAACCTTTGTAAGTTGTCTACCTTTAATAGGCCTCAGTTATTTGTGGGACCAGTTTCATTTAGCTTATGATTATTTAACCCTATCAAAAGCTGTTTAAGATACAATCTTATCCAACGCAATGACCGAACACGGTTGTTCATATCTCCACGTCTACCACTTAGCCGCCAGAGATCACAATAAATGGTCTATCGAGCCTGGTAAAACGAAAAAATACAGCACATTTTCTACTGACGTCGTACATTTCACTGCTCGGAGTAACGAGTCCCATTTCGTTGTATCAGATTGCTGGCAACATTAACGTTTGATGGCTACACTTTATTGAGGAGACCAATGAAGTTTTCTATTTAGATATGTCTCATATTTTTAAGTTTGCTACACTTCATTCATTTATGTATGCCTTTGGTGTGTTAAAAACCAACACGAATGCAGATTGCGCCCTCTGTCTATTATGCGTGCGCGTTAGCATAGTGACGCTACGATATTATTCTCTGAGGCCAAAGTACAGACAAATATTACTTTATTTAAATAAGCCTTTATTATCATAAGCACTTTCAAATCGTTAGAGCAATGAATTACAAAATATATAATTATAGATTTGCTTATAACAATATTACACCATATTACGGGCAATATTCGAAGAGAGAAGTAAATTATGGATATGTAAATCTAAATATCGTGTCATATTATGTACCAGATGGAGATATCGCCTTATAACGCAGTGTGTGTGTGTGTGTATTTATTACGTACAATCATACCGATATCTATCATACGAAATGAAATCTCACAGAATACCTTTCTAAGGATAAACACGGAAAACT